>WPIO01000040.1:892500-1080000 GCA_009760855.2 Cristatella mucedo
GCTGCATCAGTTTCAACCTGTTCACGACCTCATGCCCCGTGTGGACAATAAATTAGCTGTTCCACTCCTCGGCTTAAAGACCGTTGGCGACAGAAGCTTTAGCTCTGCAGGTCCTAGACTGTGGAACTCGCTTCCACAATTCTTGCGCAACGACAACTACTCTCCAACTGCCGATTATGGCTCATCCTTTTTCAGCGGTCCTGAGCTGCTACTTTCATGCTACTCACTACCTAAACTCGTCTCCTGACCCTGCTATGCTACCCACTTTCTCTTTGTTGGGTGAGACGAAGTCTGTTGGCTACCGAATGCATACCGAAAGCCGCTTAGGCTGTGAGTGAGCTAAACAAAACTCTCCTGCGTAACGCCTACATGGTCTTTATGACTTTGTGGAGATACGGACGAAGATACATTACATTACAGCTATTCTTATCACGAAGTAAAAGCTCTTGGGCTTCGGACCACCCGAGCCTGTCCTTTAGCGCTGCAATTGAACGTGAGCACCACCTGGGGAACGTGCGGCCTGCGTCGCCGCTACACACCGACTGGCACTGCCGCCGCCGCCGCCGCCGCCGCCGCCGCCGCCGCCGCCGCCGCCGCCGCCGCCGCCGCCGCCGCCGCCGCCGCCGCCGCCGCCGCCGCTTACTCACCGAGGCAGCGTGAGGCCGCCAGCGAGCTGCCGAGCAGCTGAAGTAGCGCTAGCGAAGCGAGGCTCGCTGCAGCGGTCATCGTGTCGGCGTGAGGCGGCGGCGGTGGTGGTGGCAGCGCTCGATCGATTGGCGTTCGCGAAAGCCGACGAATGGCGGCCACCTCCAGGAAGCTCCGAGGAAGCGAAAAAATGACCCTCGACTGATATAGGATAGTGTAAGGCTACTCGGCGGCAGTTGTTTTATAGGCGCGTTCATGAAATGCACCTGTCACCTGATTGGATTTCGCTCAGCCAAGCCTCGATGTCACTTTCTCCGACCTCTGCTCTTTCCCGGCATATTTTACAGCAATTCAAATTTAGTTTTGAGTCACCCGAGGGCTTGCGATGCATTTTTCGACAGAGTGCACGCACCAGCCTTGCTGTGTGCACTCTGCAAGCACTGCAAGTGCACGCACCACCAGACTTTTGCCTTGCTAAAAGAAAAAAGTCTGCAGATGATTGAAAAGTATTTAGGATTTACAACTTGTTCTATCGGAGTCAGCATCGGATTTAGGATTTACAACTTGTTCTATCGGAGTCAGCAGGGTACGTGGGAGTGTCAGATTACCTTGTCGCCAGTCATTATTAGTTTTATTCTCTTTGTCGCGGCTTCTTTGTCAAAAGTATTGAACAAGCTTCACAAATCGAATCCAGGAAGAGATTGCATTGCATTTCATCCAACTTCAATTCGACACGTTACTCCGTGGCAGACAGCACTGAGAGGCAGACGTAAAGAAAAGCATGTCTGACCGATCCTGGCGACTGCAGGCTTAGGCCATCGATCGTGGTGGTTTGGTTTGTGCAAGCACTAGAAATGCCGTCGAGCACAACAATATCCATAGTAAATAATAAACAAATAATAAATAGTTTTAATGAATAATTATGATGAATAAAGAAAATACTATAGCCCTAGTAAATAGTCTCGGAGACCAAGGCTTTGTTTTCTTTGCAAGGCCTGATCAGTAGGACGAGATCTGTCCTCTCAGCTGAGCTCCCTATCCAACTCCTGTGTCCACGTGTCCACGACTAAGCGTGGCTGGCAAAATTGTGTTAGCTGTCTGGCTTTTCCGACACTGGAATTCAAATATTTGGTTTTGGCTGGATTACCTACAAAATCCCTTGCGGCTGTACCATTATAAACAGACACTTGGCTGATTTAACAACCTCGTTTACTTTTCAGCAGAAGAGCCTTGAAGGCGATCTCCACCACTTGCGCCAGGTGAAAAGCATCGCCAACTCCAGGACTTGAACCCACGACGTGTCACCGTAGAGATTAAATTTTTGCAGTCGAATGTATCAAGCATGGTTGGAGACATCCAGCATTCGCTTTATGAGCCTAACTTCGTTGGTGCGAAGGCTGATCATCGAGAAATTAACTAAATTTGCAAAAAGTTAAAGCCCATTGGAGTAGCAGACCGCTTTGCAATTGGCCCAAATCAGGTCTTGCGCTGCAACTGTAATCGACGTTACTTTCGCTCAGAAGACATACAGTTTACCGATACCTCGTACAAACCTCAAATCCTTTGGAGACCGTGCATTTAGTTCGTATGCTCCCAAAGCCTTGCTGGAACTCCCTCCCGACTTGTGTCCGAACATCCCCTGACTTGACCAAATTTAAAAAGAACTTAAAGACACACCTACTTAGGACAGCATTCAGTAGGTCCCTGTGATTCGTCCGTCATGTGCTTATGCGGGCTGACATTATGCATGCTGCCACTAACCACATTTGCATGCTAACCCTGTGCATGTCACCCCCAACCATGTCATGAGTGTTGTTTATCAAGCCTGATTTTACTCACCATTCAATCGCGTTTCCCTTTGCAGCAAATTTAAAGCTCCTAGAAAGAGATTGGGTTCTCTACGGGCACTTTATCAATTGCAATATTTTTTATTATTATTATTAGTATACATCAAGAACAAGTTTGAGGAATGGCATCATACGGCCGCAATCTTGCCTACTTGCTTTCGTTGGACAGGCTGATGAGCCCGATAAATGACTGACTAAGGAAGATATAGACGCATTTTCCGCTTTAATTTTAAGGCCTGCGTCGGCGATGAGTAATGGGCGATCCCAGCACGTTCGGATAACGAGGTCGTCCAATCCAGCGGCTATTATTTGCATAGCCTCAAAAGGCTATCGGCCGCACCCATCGCTCCTGCTTGCGGCGGGCAATCGAGAGCAGAGCGGTAAGCTTTCGGACTCAAAACAGTGAACAGAGTCGAGCCCTTGAGTTGGCGACGCTTTTTCCTAACGTCTGCAATTGGTGGCGATGGCCGTCAAGGCTCTTCCGCCGAAATATCAATGAGGCCGTTAAATCGGCTAAACGTGTGCTGTTAGTTGCTCAGCAGCTGGGGCTTTTTGTCGATAGCCCAGCTGAAACGGAGTTGTTGGATTCCGATGTCCAAAGAAAAACAGTTTCCTAGTACAATTTTGCCAGCCGCGCTTAGTCGTGGACAGATGAGTTGGATAGGGAGCTTAGCCGAGAGGGCAGATCTCGTCCTGCTGATCAGGCCATGCAAAGAAAACGAAGCCTCGGTCTCCAAGACAATTCACTTGGGCTTAAGTTTATTCTTTGTTCATCATAATTATTTATTATAATTATGTATTATCTTTTTATTAAACTATATTTATTGTTGTGCTCGACAGCATGTCGAGTGCTTGCACAAACCAAGACATCACGATAGGTGACCTAAGAGTGCCGTCACATAGTTTGGTCAGATGTAGTAATCGCTACGCCTGCTTTTCAGTGCTGCCTGCTACGGAGAAACGTGACAATTTACTTCCTGTGCTAAGACTCAGGGAAACTAGTGAGGAATATGGCGGAAAGGTTGGTCAAAAAATTCCAGATGGTCAGCGCTATCACTCCTCTGCTAAAGGAGAGGAATTTTTCCGCTGTCAATCAAGGAAGCAGCATTTATACTCGGACCCATAAGGTCTACTCCTTCAAGGCGATGCAAAGCTCATTTATACTTATAAAATACTAGCTTATTTACCAGCCTCTTTTGTATAGCAACAGAAGAGCTTTAAAAGCTATCACCGCCGCTTGCAGCTGCAATAAAGGATCGCTCACCACAGGATTCGAACCGGCGACCTCGGGCCGAGGTCATGCAAAGCATTTGCCTTAACTAGTGAGCCATCGCCGCTCACCAGCCAAATTCATCAAACTGCTGCACCAAATTTCAACTTGCACATGCTCTTGGATCTGCCATGGACTCTGCCATAGCTGTTCCATTCCTTTACTTCAAGACCACGGGCTGCTGAAGCGGCTTTTGCTGTCTAAGTCTTCCACTGTGGAACTCACTTTCACAATTAGTGGGCAACGCGATCTGCTTGTCTACTGCCAGCCGTGGAACATTATCGCCGGCCATCCTCAGCTGCTATTTCTATGCTGCTCACTGGTCGTCGACCTCTTTTCTGACTTAGCTATGCTGCAAGATTTGTATTAGCACTGTCTAGCAAAATCGGTAAGCTACCACCTGCACACTGAGAGCCAGTGAGAATTAGAGAGCCCTGTGCAAAGCTCTCATTCGTGAAATTCTCTGCTCCTTTTCGAATTGTCAGCTTACAGACTGCACGTTCGTGGCATTTTTTAGTAGATTGGGCGCGATGCGAATGAATAAAAGACCCCGGTTCTTGGCATCCAATTAGTCGCTCGGCAATATATTTCATGTCCTCACTGTTGCTTTAGCAGCCGTGCAGACGGAAATAGAGTGGCGATTGTGGCTGCCAGCTAGAATAAGATTTGATACATGGCCTAACGCCCAGTAGACTTGAGAGGGGAAAAGAGCAACGGGCATCGCCGTACCATGACGACTCCTTTGCAGGGCACGTGACCACTGAGGCAATGCTCACGAGATCAAATACACCGATCATCCGCCCGTGGCTAAGAGCTACTTGCGTCAACCTGACGAGCATTTTTGATGGGCGGTGAGCTAGATGACGTAAACTTATCTGCGATGGTCTGTCAGATATACTACCCCATCAGGCCAAGCATCGTACCACCCGCTTCTCGGAATCCAACAGTCTAGAAATACCTCATACAAACCTTAAATCCTTTGGAGACCGTGCATTTAGTTCATATGCTCCCAAAGCCTGGAACTCCCTCCCGACCTGCGTCAAAACATCCCATGACCTGACCACATTAAAAAGGAACCTAAAAACACACCTATTTAGGACAGCATTTAGTGGGTCCCTGTGATTCGCCTTTGATGTGCTTATGCGTGCTGACACTGTGCATGCTGCCACTAACCACATTTGCATGCTGACCCTGTGCATGTCACCCCTAACCATATTATTCATCTCATTTGTTTTTCAAGCATGATTTTACTTACCATTCAATTGCATTTCACTTTACAGCAAATGTAAAGCGCCTAGAGAGAGATTAAGTTCTCTGAGAGCGCTTTATCAAGTGAATTATTATTATTATTATTATTACTTCACTAAGTGGTTATCAGTGACCGACGTATGCCGAGCAGGACTACGCCTGTAATGCATGACTCATAGGGCCGTGGTGAGCCTAGTCCGACCTCGCCGAGAGAGATGTCTGAGTGTAGCTATAAATAGCAGCTGATCGTTCGGAACAATCGAGCACAATCTTGGCTGCTGTATCTACACCATCGATACTCACATCAACCTATTCTTGCACCCTTCTGAGAGTTTAGCCTCGTTTGACTTGTAACTTGCTGCCAAGCGTTGAGGACGTTCCTTGGGTGACCACTACATCTGTCAACCTATTACAAATCCAAGCTGAGATTCATTTTGTATCTTGCTTCACTCAAAGTCGAGAAAACACTACCTGATTTAACAACCTCTTTTTTATAGCAGCAGGTCTTAAAGTCTATCGCCACCCCTCGAGCTAGCGATAAAGGATCACCAACAGCAGGATTCGAACTTGACCTCGGGACCGAGGTCATGCAAAGCAACCACCTTCCCTGGTGTGCCACCGTCGTTGGCCGAAAGACCTCAGCCTCAAGGTTTTGACTCTAGCATCAGTCCTGTAACGTCGGCAAGCGATCTGGGCGTGCTACTCAAAAACTACTTTTCTTGGATGAACCCGTTTCCTCTTCAAAAGTCAGTGATAACTCGGCTAATCTGCCTTCGACTCGATATCTGCCACATCGCACCACTTATGACGAGCGTCACAGACCATTTTTTAAATATTGAATCTATTTGAAGATCCTCCGTCAGTTGAATCTATTTGAAGATCCTCCGTCTGTATAGCAGGTTGCTTAGTTTGCATATTGTGCCTTCACTTCCTCCCCCTATTCGGTCTTCACCACACTGTGTATTCAACTTGTTTGCTGCTTGAGTGAACTCTCGCTCAACTAGCTTTACGGAGCCCGCTTATCTTTTAATCACTCGCACTGAATTAAGATTCTTGAGTGATCGAGGTTTTAGCTTAACAGCACCAGAATTTCGGAACCAGCTTTTCGCTGCTGTCGCAACCTGCAAACCACCATGCAAATGCAGCCTCTCTGTTACAGGCGGATCTGTTACAGTAAGCTTCCTGACAAGCCCACTTACCTACTTTTAATTATTTCGTGTAGTATGTGCTTAGCTATGCATGATTTAATACACTATACCAGCCTCATATAATACTGATTTTCTGTACCTGGATTAGTAAGAACTCATTATTAACCCTTAGCTGGTAATTTGCATTTTTACTAGGTGCATCAAAAACACAGATATGTGCTCCCGTATTTTGGGGCTTTACTTGAGGGCCATCCCGAAATTTCCATATTTTAAGATAGGAAAATTCAAGATGGGAGGTATACCCTTGTATAGCACCACTTCAAGTAAAGAGGAGATACAAAGCGATTGAAGGTATAGATGATGTTTAAAAATCATAGAATGCCAAAGGGCTTCATAATCAGAACTTAGAAATTAAGTGAGCTACCTTTCCTAAAGTAAAATAAGTCAAAATGGCTTTTTGTTTCGCCATAAAATTAGCACTATTGAGCTGTAACATAAAACAATCTGCATTGCGTATCTAGAGTCATCATGGGCTAGTCTTTCTTAATTAACTTATTTCCGTAAAGCTAAACTTCGTAATAGAATTTTAAACATGCAAGCAGTGCTTCAGACTGGTCTCGTAGTTGCTGGGAAGTTTCTCTTTCAAATTTTTTTAAATAATTGGTGCCACAATGAGCCTTCTTCTTTGGGGTACAGCCACTCACCTGTACGCAAAATCAAGCAGCTGACTTTCAGCTCTGATGCACACGAATCGGGATGGCTGACACGTTCAAACGCTTCCTACGTCAATCACTCGGTCTTACACTTCTGCTACGGCAGAATTCCCTGCACTACTTTCTATTGGTTAAAAGTTTCTTTTGGCAGACTACGTGGTCATCATGTACGTCAAATGATTCACGAATAGCACTGGTGAAAAGTGCAACATCTCGTTCAACTTCTCCCGGATGTGCCGCGGCCGGTGGTTTTGCTAAAGTTTTCTGCAAGGGCAGCACTAGGCGATGGCAACTACTTTTACGGTGAGGTCTCCCTCGAGCACAGGGGGATGCGGTTACATCACGTGGCGTCGATGCTCCATTTGAGCGATCTGATGCAATGAATCAGGGGAGCGAGATTTGTGCCATCGTGCAGTACAACTGACTACACACACACACACACACACACACACACACACACACACATACACACGCTCGCACTACTAAAATAGCACTACAGACCACAAAAGAAAGACGTGGGTTATCACAGACTGACTCCCACACACGCAAGGCTCGTGACCACTGAGGTATTGCTGAAGAGGTCTATTGCCTAACGGCTCCTCGTGATAACCTGACGAGCATTTTTGATGGGCGGAGAGCAAGCATGGCCCAATAGAGCTTAGCTGTTATCAGCGACCGACCTAAGCCGAGTTGGACTAGGCCTGTAAGGCGCGACTCTCACAGCGCTGTGGCGAGCCTTGTCCAACCTCGCCGAGAGATGTCCGAGTGTGGCCGGAAATAGCAGCCGATCAGTCGGTCGAGAGCCTGTGGAGTAAAGGGCACCTCAGTGTTCAGCCCTTCCTAGCACTACCTACACTCTCACTCTGGCTAATAGATATGGTCGCTGAGCACAATCTCGGCTTCTAGATCTATGGCATGGGCACTCATCTCGACCAGTGCCAGAGCCCTTCCGAGCCTTGATCCTCGTCCCACTCGGAACTCGGCTGCTTCCTGCACCAATGAAGCTAATCATTGGGCAGCCACTGACTTCGTCGAGCTTAGCTACCTGTGAGTCAACCAAAGATTTGTTAGATATCTTACGCCACGCGAAGTGACGTAATACCTCAGCCTCCATGTTTTTTCAGCATCAGTCACGTGACGTCTGGGCCTGGTCCGGGCATGCTGGTTTGGGCATGCTAGTCCGAAGCGACTTTTTTGGATTAACCCATTTTCTCTTCAAAACTCCACGTTTCGGTGAGTCTTTCTTTAATGGCATAGATGCCATGTACGGTATTACTCCTGTCTGAACTTCACGGGCTCTTTTTCGATCATGGAATCGGTTTGAAGATCCTCCATCTTGATTGCCGGCTGCTTAGTTTGCTCACGATTCAGCCTTCACCTTCCCGCCGATTCGACTTTCACCTCCCTACTAATTCGACCTCCACCTTGCTGCTTGAGTGAACTCTCACTCAGCTAGCTTTACAGAGCCTATTTAGTATGCACTAACTCGAGCCAAGCTAAATATGTTGGTAGTCAAGGCCTCCGCCTTGTTGGCGCCAACATTTCAGCCAAAATTTCACCCAGCATTCCAGCCAACATTTCAGCCAACATTTCATCTATTATTTCAGCCAGTCTTTTTTCAGGGCTTTTTGTTTCGGGTATCCCGCAATTTCCTGATGTGTTTGACCCTAGTATTGTACCGCAAGTAGAGGTAAGATACATCGCGATTGAAGGCATATATGATATTGAAAAATTAAAGAATAACAATTGGTATTATAATCATAACTTGCCAATTTAGTGAGTAGCTTTTCCTGGAGTAAAGAAATTCAAAGTCGCGGTTTCGTACAAAAGTTAGCATTCTTGAGCAATAAAATGAAGCAATCTACAAAATCTCTTAGCCTTGCTCAATATGGGCTGGCTTTTCTGGAAAATCTTTTCCGTAAAAAAGCCTTCGCAATATAATCTAAATGACGCGAGCAGTGCCTGTGAAGGATTCTGTAGTAGCTAAAAACTTTTGCTTTCACATTTTCAAATACTTGGTGCCACAATAAGCCATCTTTGGCTCGCCTTCATTAACTCGTTCGCAATTTTCAAGCCGCCAATCTTCAGTACTAGGGCACAAAAAGTTGGGTTTGAAGAGGTTTAACTGCTTCGCATGGCGACCGTCCGATAGTATGCTTCTGTTGATTCATCATTTTTTCTGCGATAATGTCTGTCGATCAGTATTAAATATGTGGCTCTCGGCTGAAAACCATAGCTCATTTTTAGGCAGCTTGAGTTGCTCTACGACTCGGAATCAGTGCATAGCTCATCCCGTCGGCAGACTACAGTCTTCCTGTGCTTCACGTTATTCACGAATGAGGCTGGCGAAGAGCCCAAAATCTTCTCGCCGGTCCTTCCGGAGAGAGGCTGTTTTTTCTTTTGCTACAGCATTCGGCACTTGCTGCACTTGGGAGATGGAAATCTGCTCTTACGATGCCGTCTCACTGGGGCACAGCTTGGAGGCAGCAACGCGATTACATCTCACCCGAGACGTCGAGGCTCAGTGAGAGCGATCTGATACGACGACCGCGAGATTCGTGAGGCAGCCGAATAAAGAACCTCGGGACGCTTCATTTGGAATATGTTACTGCTAATCCAATAAATCCCCCCCCGCCTTAGCCCACGGATAAGTTACTTGCGGTTCTAGACCCAGGTAATTGGTTTGACTTGAGTCATGCAATGGTAAATTATAGTAGGAGTTCATTAAGCCTAATAATTTAGAACGTTGTTAAGTAGGTGTGATGGTTATTGCGATTATTTGAAGCTAATCTTTCACTTGAAATTTTTCCGCGGTAGTTTGTGTGTGACAAGAACACGGACATTTCATACTTGAAAGGAAGCCTTTATTTGCACATTGCCCTCTTAGCTGTCAGCCAATGTTTTTGTCTTCCTAGTAGTTGATCAATTGCGTCATTTTAGGAGGGCAATCATCGGCCAATTCTTCGAAAGTAACGAGAACATCTGCTAAACAAACGAAGTTGAGAGGTCAGTTTATTTTTACCTGCATTCGTAGAATTTTCGTTGTTTGGTTATGCTGTTGCAAGATTGAAATTTTAAACCTTACGCCTAGGATTCTGTCCGAGATCAAACAAGCATCCAGAAGCTGCGCTCAAGGAAAGACGATTGAACCGGAATTATGACTGGCTTTCTCAAAACTTGACATGATACTTTCCAGATTCAGAGTTTGCCTTATGAATGCATGACAAAATTGGACATACTATGGTTACTTCTACAGCAGCCGGACAATGCAATATTTGTTTCTATTTGGTATAATAGTAATTTATCTGGACGAAGGTTAAATTAGCTAAATCATATAATCACAGATATTAATGCAATAGTAATAGTTGCGCGCTTTTGACATGTGCACATTCGTCGGAATTTTTAGCATCGTGCACTTTTGTCGGCACGCTTTTGTTACGGCGCCAAGCTTAAGAGCTTGGATCTAGTTTATGAAAATGAAAAAACATAGCATACGATTAGGAATAAATGCCGAGAGTTCTTCATCAACTCTGCGGTGCCTCCAGAGGTCAGTAAAACTGGACGCACCGTTTCTTGCGATAAGCGAGGTTGCCACGTGCTCGATGCCACCACCACGGGAGCGAGTTTAGAAGCAACCCTTCCTCAAAGCGAACTAGTAGGCTGTCGCGACGCGCGAACTTGTACACGTGACACGGGCTACCATTCGCTGCCGGAAACTATAAGTGTGGAATTGGCTAGCTGATCTGCCGTCACAGATGAGCTAGCTAACAAATAGATTGCAGCAGCAGCAGCGTGAGCATTCACACTTTGCAGGCTCCTATTGAGTCATTCCTGCCCCCTATGTACGTTTATAAAACTCAAGGGGGCAGCAGCGGCGACAGTTGGTTTGATAAAAATACTTGACGACGTACGTGTCATTTTCTCAGGTCTTCACCTGTGCCACGTGTATACTACTGCGGTCTTGTATGCTTGATGTGGAAATAATTGCAAGAGGAGCATTGCAATGCATTAATAATGGATGTTATATATATATTGATTTATTCATTTATTTATTTATATACACAAATAATTGACATATTAAGTACTGGCATTAATAATTGACTGAGGAGCATTATAATGCAATAGAGCCAATCTACCGATCGCAGCAGCACTGAAAAGAGCCGAGCGCAGTCGGTGATATAAACAGTTTTTCGGCGAGTTTTGACGCAAGTCAAATGACCGACGAGCTTAGGAGCAACAGAAGCAGCGCTGCAGCTGCCAAAGACTGTCTTAGCCTTGACCTCGGCGGCGATGCACTCGGTTGATAGCTCTTGACCGTTTCACCCCTCATCGGTTGGACTTTCGTAGTCGCTCCAACCGACGTCGGCGACGCCTACCAAAATAGAGCGCCTTTGCCTCAGCTATTGGTCACAAGCGGTAGGCGAATGGATGGATTGAAATGCTTGCATACATCGAGAGATAGCTCAGCGAGACTTAAAAGAAACTCACCGGCGTTGTTCGCCGACTACACTCGGGGCTTTGTGCGTCCTCCTGCTTTGGTGGAGCTCGAACGATTTCTGGCGGGCTCCACGGCTCTTGGAATACCTGTTAAATTGCGATGACAGAATTTCAGATGATAATTTTCATATCTACATGCTATGTATTAATAAAAAAAATTTATAGCACAAGCATTAAAAAATTTACTATCAATGATATAGCATAAGCATAGCTATCGGAAGAAACTTAGCCAAGTGCATTGTACACGATTGCTATGACATTGGCTGCAATGTTTTATAGCGACACACCGTCTACAAATTTTAAGTAACGATGCTGTTTAGATAGCTGACGGGCCTCGGTACGAGAACAAGGTTTTAATATGGGCACCCGTTACCATGAATTCACACGCTCACAAAAATGACGGTAACATTTTTTGGTGGTATCGGGCGGTATCTTTGGTTAACAGGGTGGTTGCTACGACACCACATCAGCTTGATTCCCAAAACATACATGTAATCACTTCCGATTTATATTCCCCGTGGAAATGTCGCAGGAAATCATCGAGCTGAACAAATAAACCAAATTTTACTACAAAAAGAAAAAGTCTGTTTTATAAAGCCTTACACTTTAAAGCTACTGATTTTAACTTAAGAGTTTCGAAAATTTAAAGCGTATACCGTGTTAATTAGCAGCCTTTTTTGTGTGCAGGAAAAGTTATGATAATTTGATTGACAAGTCACATTCTTCTTGGCTAAATATGTATATCCTAAAATACCTGTAGGCTTCATAAGGCGTCAATCACAATATAAAATCTTTTATTTCTATTCTTATGTGCGTTATACACCCAAGCGGACGGATATATATATATATATATATATATATATATATACATAAGATAGATACAAGATTATATATATATATATATATACATAATCTTATATTCCTATTCTTACATTACGACGGATATATATATATATATATATGTATATATATTTTTTATATATACTAGCTGATTTAACAGCCTCTTTTGTATAGCGACAGAAGAGCCTTTATGGCTATCACCGCCGCCTTACCTGGTGTATGCTATCACGGATCTTTGGGAGAAGCACGACAGCGTTGATGCCACATCACGATAACTTTCGGGATGAATGAAAGATAAAAGCTCAACTGCCAACTAGGAGCGAGAAACGAGACATGCGTACCGCTGCCTTCTAGACAAATACGGGATAATTCTAAATGACCTGTGCGAAGATTTTTTATCGGCGAATATGTCATTTGCGAAGACGTGTGCAGCTCTGGGATTGGATCCTAATGCCTCACCCGAAGCTCGAGTGACTGTTTGTACAGGAGGTAGCCAACGGACAGAATCTTACGCAATAAGGAGAGGTGAGAAGAATTCTCATAAGCATCGGGGACAGATACGGTAGTAAGCGACGTGAAAGCGTTTTTCGCCGGTCAAGCAATACGTAATATAGCATAACGTTGATTTACTGTGACATCGCATAACAGACGTGCTTCAAGTGACAGCTGGAGACGTAAAGAGACTAACAGTAGGTTAGTTGGGAAAGTCTTCAGCGACATTCCACAGTTAGCTTCAAAGTCTTTCTTACGCGTCAATTTTCGAGATGGTTAATAGCACCTGTGAAAGGACGCAGAAGAGCAGAAGAATGCACCGGAAGCTGCTCGCAGTTTGAGCTGCGGGCAGCTTCCGATTCAGTTGCACTTACCGGTTGGCTCACGCAGATGTCGTAGTTGGTTCCGGCAAAATACCGCTCCTGAATCTTTGAAACACTCTCACTAGTCCAGTTAACTCCATTTAAACCTGTGTAGGATCCCCGGCTCCAGTCGAAACTGAAATGTAAACTGCGAATTAACTGCTACCGACCGCAGCTTATCCGCAGCCAGCACAAAGCTAGACCACCGCCTTCACCTTTGCAAGCCTTTTTTTCCTGGGGGCAGCATTACTCGCATTAGTGGCTCAATATATTATGTCATGAGTTGTTGGAGCTTTTTCATACGGCGGCTCTTCGTAGTAAAATTATTGCATGTTAATTCAACTATATGACTACTGCCAAAACATTATTCGCTTCTCCTGAATCACAGCCAATGCCGGCTGAGTCGTGATTTTTGGTTAGAAGGAAACAAGAGCCTAAATCGCGCACGACAGCCTTAAAGCTATCGAGCGGTCAGTTGAGCTCAGCAGGCGTTTGAAGCAGCGTCCGAAGCCGTCCGGCGCCCAACCGGAAGCTCGGCGGTCCAGAGTCAGCACACCAGCGCGCCCCAGAGTCTAAGGACACTGGCTCGGAAGCCGCAGTACCGCATCGGGGAAATTCGGCTCTGGAAGTTGTCGACGGTGGTTTGCGATCTTCTTTTGCAAGCACCGACGCTTGCAACTTTGTCATTCAACACAGAGCTTGCACAAGTCTTGATGCAGCGCTCACCCAAAGTTCGACTATTTGGTGGGAAAAAGCGGCACGGCATCGGAGTAAATCGCGAACCTTCTATTCCTATTGGGACGACATTCAGCGTTCTTTTCCAGCGCGCTCCGGCGGCCTCTCGGAGAAAAGCTGCGACTGCTAGAGCGCGCCCAGTGCGCAGCGTGCAGCTGAAGATGAGCTAGGCCATCAATCTGCAGCGCTTGTCCCTGCCTCACCGACAGGGACACCTTCTCGCGTGGCACTGCCTTAGCGTAATCCCTTCAATACCGCCGCAGTCCTGCCGTTGAAGGAAAACTGACGCCGCCGACAGCGCAGCTGCTGCACTGAATCGCAGCGTGTACGCGCCCATGGCTGAAGCGAGCGATATCCTATTGCGAGCGATCGTCTGAGAATCGCGGCGAAGCTTTTGCCAGCGAACTGCTACTCATCGCCGGATCCGGAAATAAATCTAAGCAGTCATTTTCGCTTGGCTAGACTCAAAATCAGAAAACAGTCTCCAAGAATCGAGCCTGGGCTTAGGCGTAATCGCTATGGACCAGCTCTTATCCAACGAATCTATACTTGTGCAAGAGGTATTGCAAGGTGCGACAATAGCATTCGAGCAGCCTATAGCAGATTTTGGTCTCACTGGTCTTGAGAGTACCCTGCAGGCAGAGGTACTGTACGCCTAAGGCATAAGATAGAAATATCTAAGGAAACGTCACGGCTAACAAGCACTTTGCTGGGAATGCAGCCAAAACTGGCTTGGAAGCCGGACATTTTCGTGTGCTCAGGGTAGTAGCAACAGGATTGAGCTTCCCACAGGTAATAAAGAACACTGCAAGGTGGGCGAAAAGGTGAGCGACGTCGCACAGGTGCTGACCGTGGCTGAAACTACCCGAGTGGCGGGCATCACAACGTGCATGCAAATTCTTATAGTGCGGTTCAATCGACTTAGTAGCTTGGCGATTGTAGTATCGGCATTTTACGCCCATCAATATCCATCAGCCTCGTGCTACAACGACCATGCTATGGGTGTCGAAATTTTTGTGCAGTTGAGGTAAATTGTTTGGACTTCTTGCGCCGATCAGCAATTACGTAACTTTTCACTGCCTATTCAAACTCGACTCTGCAAATGAGAATTGGCCAAGCTGTCGTGCGACAGCTCAGGAAAGTCTGCGTATTGTGTTGAGTGTAGCAATATCATTCTAGATATAAATCCGTTGAGGTATCTATTGAGGTGAGCCAAAGCTAGAGGCACTCGGCCAATGTTTTCAGCCAACTGATGCGCCAACGACATTTAAGTCTGAAAAGCCGAGGACTCTGCTGACGCGTCGCTCACCTAGCTCGTTGCTATGGACTCTTTGCTCGCCTAGCTCGTTGCTGTGGAGTCTGTTGGGACTGAAGAACGCTCCGATGCTTCAGACGATTTCGCTGGTCAATTTGCTATCCCGAATCAGAGCTCGACCGGCACAATTCTCCATGACTTTCCCTATGAATACTCTAGCGAAGAAAAGAAGCCCCAGAACGCCCTAGACTCCCTCCCTCATTCTCTAGCTAGGTACAAACGAACTTTTGAAGTTAGTAGAGCGATTACCAAGTCCTCGGTGACGAGAACCTGGAAGTGTTTCTCAGACAACCCACATAAGCATGCATTAATATGGATCGCATTACGAACCTAGCCAAAAGTAAATTGGAGCGGTAAGCAATCACTTTTAGTCCAAGTATAGCTGCCTAAGTCCAAAGCTGAATGTATGTATGTATGTATGCACGCACGAATGCATTTTGGAATTCATTTGCATTCGAATGGAATTTATTTGTATAGTGCCTTAAGAGAACCCAATCTCTATTCAGGCGCTTCACATATGCCACGGGGCTCGATCCCACGACCTAGGCCAGATCTTGGTCGGGGCGAGCACCTTAATCACTGGGTCAAACCAGCTCGACAGTATGCCCAGTTTTATATGCATACAATCTGTATATATATATATATATATATATTATTTATATATTTATATATAAATATTCATATAAGGTTTTTCTTGAGTTACGTAAAAACTCCAACATGTCCACCTTGCTTAGTGTCGCCCGCGTTGCCGCCTCAGAAGAAAATGGTTGGGCATACTCTTTCGAGGCCTAAAGCTCGGACTGCAACTGCAACGGCTGCGTAGTGAACAATGACCGCGAAATGAGCTTCTTAATTTCCTCTAGGCTATCCATTCAGTTTTCAAGATTGCAGCTGCATAACCTCGAGTTTAGTCGCCCGCCAGTAATAAAATAAGCAAAATAAAAGTTGAAAAAAAAATAAATCATTTCCCACCTGCTGTGACAAAAACTCCACACCCGCGGCTGCTGTTAACAAGAGCCAACTGAAAATCGGTGCTTACGTCAGTGCAGCCAGCAGCTGGCCAATTATTTTTGGTGGCGAGTCGCAATTGCATGTTATCACAGATACTTACGATGTAAAGTTTACATTCAGTGCAGCGTAAAGCGGGTCCATAGGTGAAATGAAAGCTGGAGCCGTCTGGCAGAGCTTGATGTTCGTGCGAGGATAATAGAAGAGAAACGAGAGGCACATCTCTTGCATCGTACTTAGCCCGCCCTACAGCGACGAGCACATCTTCTGCGTGATTCTCAGATTAACCTATAGCGAGCTCGTATTTTGCATCATTCCCAGCAGCCCGCCTGAATAGAAGCCCCAGAATTCGGAAGTCAGAGCCTCCTAAAGGTTTTTCGGAGATATTATAATTATATTATTCATAATATTATTTTATATTATTCTCGTACATAGTATATATTATTGCTATTATTTGATATCATTATTTCATATTTGAAGAGAATAATAAAAAGTCTCGTTCACATGCCCGCTAAAGATAAAACGCGAAAGCACATAGGATGCATGAACGGCCGTACGCAGAATTCAAACAGAAGGTGAAGATGAATTGTGGAAGCGTGAAGGAGGAAAAAAATAATAGCGCCTTTACTAACAGCTGCATGCAGCTAGAATGTTGCCACTGCAAAAAATCTTGAGTTAGTCGCTCTGACGAAATTCCAGCTTATACAACAAGATACGTCACATCAGGATGTCCAATGTACGCGAAAAGTTGACCAGGCGTCATATCACTGCCCGCAGTTGCAAAGGCGATCGGGAAATTTAAAATGAATCACAGAGACCAAGAAATTGAAAGGAATGAAATTTGCTTTTATCCCCACGTGCTGAAATTGCTATGGAAACATGAAACGGAAAGTAGGCCCTGCTCCGGTCTCAGAACCAGTCTGGTTGCATTGCTTTTACCCGCTAGAATTAAAGATTGTCAGAAGAGAGCTCTCTTATTTTTCTCTTTAAATCTTTCCTAGCATAGACTAGTTGCCAATGAAAATGCAACCATAGGTAACAATGAACCTTACCAATGTCACCACGTTTCTGCTGGAAGAACTCATTGTGCAGATGGTTTGAAGTATATCGCCCTACAGCACAGAATTTCTGCCCGTGCACAAACCCAAATAACATTTAAAGCACTCAGCTTTTTTTATAATAAAGCAAAGATCACTCACCGGAAGTACGAGCGTGTCGTTCACAAGATCTCTAACTTCCTGGTAGGCAAAGTCGTAATAGGGATCCGAGGCTACTACTGGAAGTTGTTCCTGCTGAGACGGCCGGAAGTGACGCAAAGTTATGGCGCGACCCAGAAGGTGAGAGTGCAAACCCACTGCAAAGACTCTGATGCCACCATTGGGTAGATTCTGTAAAAATGAAGGTTTAATGTATAATAGCTTTCGAAGTTACTTGAGGCATACAACATGCCCGAAATGTGTTATACTAAAACGGGTTTAAAATTTGCATTGTTAGTTCATGAATACATTGCGAGACAAAAATAAAAACAGCACATTTGTACGCACAAATAACTACTATAAATAAAACCAAATCTAAATATCTTGAAGCAATATAACTAATCCAATACCTTGCATGTGTACTGGTAGATCTCCAATCATCCGTATGAACCCCCAGAGCGGGAAGAAAGCTCACTTAGACGTGTGGTAAATACTTCATATGCTAATTCAAATTATCAATAAAGTAACGGTCTTTTGGCGAACTTGTTGGTTTATATTCTTCATCAAATAGTAAAAATGTATGCTTAGATCATTCGCCTAATATTGGAAAAAATTTTGAAGGACAGTTTTTGTACTATTTAGAAAAATAGATTTGCTGTAACTCACTAGCTAGTACGCTATCTCAATAATTAACCAATGGGCAAAGGCTTCTTGGCAACGAGGCGACGCTTCTTATATCTGAATAATTTGCCTTAGCCACAAATAAAGAGCTAGGCCGCTTGTCCACTATATCAGACTTACTCTCCAAGCTTCACGCTTTCTCTCCGCTCCTCCGGCAATTCTTTGAGGATAGCATTTGTTTTGCATGTACACGTGCATTTCCTGCATTTCCTGCCGCTCGCGAACTCCGGAAAGGACGAGTCTTATTGCGCCACACTTCCTATTCAGGAGTCCTCGGTCAATCGCAGCCTTGATCGAGCCTTTATTGTGCTTTTATCCATCCAATGACCTTCGTTGCCGGTGCTTATTTGCGCTTTTTCCACTTTGATATAATTAAAAGATTGTTTGGGTGCTGAATTGTCGGCTAGCTTTGAAGGCCTAGCTTTTCATTGCAGTACGTCTCCTCACAAAGATAGTTTCAGACTAATCAGCTTAATGTTTGTTATTTGGAAACTTGCGATGCTACCTCGATCAACATGTTAAGCTGTGCTGTATAAAGCAACCTCTTACCAGAGAAACGTTTCCGGTTTCACGTCATACTACGAGGTAAGACCCTTTTTACACCCGTATCCAGCTTAACCAACATTATTTTGCTGCTTTGTCGTTTTCGTTTACATAGCAGCCCCATTTGTTTTATGCAAAAGGACTTTAACAGCAATTGCTATTTATTGCCGTTGGCATGGCTTGAAACCACTACCTGGGTCTAAATGTATATGCACCGTACCCCTAAGTTGAAACCCAGAGGTGCAAAAATAGCACCAACATATTATTAACGGCTCTCCCTAAGATAATTACATCTCATACTAGCTTTATGCATAGGCCAGAGATGAAGGATGTAAATTGTTTAAATCCTAAAATGAAATTTCTTAGGACACATAAGCACATAAAGAACAATGTACAGATCAATAGAAATGAATTTAATAAAGGACCAATCAAACGGTGTGAGGAGAACGATGAGAAAAGATTTTCTTTGGATTTCTATTAAACGTCGCTAAGTCTCGGGGTATCATAAGGTCAGTCAGGAGTGAGTTCAAGGCTTTGTGAGTGCTTGAAAGAAATTCACGGTATCCAAAGGAATTAAGGTTGCCGATTGGTACAGTTGAACGACTTCGAGGAAACCGGGTGGTGAAAAACCTAGAATTATTTGAAAATCGTGCGGATTGGTAGGCCACTGCAAAATAACGACAGTACCTAAATTTTGGTTCCGAATCTTGAAGTGAATACGCTGTTTCATATGCAACCGACGAAGATTGGTGAGTATCAGTGGAAAATATTATAATATTATATAATTATATAATATTATATTATATTATATAATATATTAAAATATTAGTGGAAAAACGCGAAAGGAGCTGGTCTGGTCTAGTGGTCAAGGTGCTCGCCCGGATCCCGAGCTCTGTCCAAGGTCGTGGGCTCGAGCCCCCCCCCCCGTGGCATACGTGAAGCACCTGAATACAGATCATTTTATATTATAGCACTATATAAATTAAATATATATATATATATATATATTCAAGATTAATTAATAAATGAACATCTGACCTGTGATTGCTTTCAAATGCTTAAAAAGAAGCTTTGCTAGCGTTGTCTTAGAGGAATCTCAATTTCTGCAGCTAGCTGGAATTGCTGAAATTGTGGAGGTGTCTGCGAAATTGATTTCACCTCTTAAAACAAAAATTCAGATGACCTTTACCTCAGAACTCAGGCAGCTGTTCGTACAATATCCACCCACATTCATTGAGACCGTATTTGGAGGGACGAGTATTCCCTGAACGATGCCGCTTTGAATAATTCCAGCATCATTGGCCCTAAGCCGATTGGTCACCTTGAAACGTATGTACGATGCGTCTGTACGACCTGCAGCAGAATCAAATGAAGTTTGAGTTGCATTGTCATTATAATTTTGATCAAATTCAGAATTAAACGACAAAAAGCGAGAACAGTCTGTCGCCATTCGTGAGCTGTTTAGCAGCAAAGAGGTTTCGCAGGCGATGATTTGAATCTAGATACACAATCCTCCTAATATCAGCTGTAGACAGTTCGTCTGGGTAAACGGTTGCATTTATGTATCGGCAGCTAAAAGCAAAGTGGCGATCAACTTCCCTGGCGGAGTTTAATCAAGTATCGCCTGGCTCAGGATTCGAAGATCCATGGTGAATTGGAAATATAAAAATGCATCGACAATATAGTGCATCCTATTGTATAACAATATCGATTGACAATACGTTCCGAAAAATACTTAACATAGAAACTCGAAAAACATTCGAGGAACTAAAAGGCTATTCTCTAAACTTGAACATTAATAATACTTTCTAATATTTGAATTGTATTGGCTGATAGCAAAAATACGATTCTCTTAGCGACTTCATATCCTAAACATATTTGCAATATGCATTCACACGCTGGTGCACATATATAATACGTGAAGTTTGTGCTTGGAATGCATACAATGAGCTATACGGACCAAAACCTTAATTACATTTAAGAGAGATGGATTTAGTGAGCTTAAGGAGCTTCTCGGCACCGCATAATAAGTCACTTGGACCACATTACTAGCTATTTTATGAAAGTGCTATAATCGCTCCTGCAAAGGCCAAAACCACAGGGATCGTAACAGGGCTAAGCTTAGCATACAGGTGACAAAAATGGCCGAGCAGGCGGTCTCAAAGCGAGGCTATCGAGTCAATGGTTTTGCCTCGAAGTCCGCTGACGGGAGCTGGTCTCTGCAGCGGTAAAGAGCATTTATACCTAAGTTAAAAAACCCTTGGTTGTTTGCGTAGAACACTCTTTTATCAATTTTCATAGAAATAAACTCACATTCAGTATCACCCTAAGGGTTATTAACTCAGGCCAAGTACTAAAATGCATCAGACAGTTCAAAGCAAAACGTAGTGCCAACCAGGTATCTCACTGAGCTGGCCTTTTACTTATATCTAAGTATAGATTTGTACACTTCCGACTCAATTTCTAATTAAATACAGAAACATTAAAATAATCGATAACATTTCATTTTCTTGAACCATGTCAAGTTCTTCTACTTTTACAACTTCCTTAATTTGCATTTAATTTGCATTAATTTGAAGCATTTTCCTTAGGGGAATCGTAGAAGAAACTAATATAATCATCTACAGCAGGTGTTGGCATGCGGCTTTATCTCTTCATTGGGCTCGGATTTAAATTATTACATAGGTGTTTCATCTGTCTTGCTCGTAGATTTCTTATTTATTACATTGTCTTCACTTTCACCCTACAGATGGCAGTCGGAGCAATCAATTGAACTTGCGTGCAACTACTAAAACCTTGGCTTTTAAAACGTTTATGTCGCCAGCAATTTTCTTGGCTGCTGACACACATGCACCTTTAGCTTATGATCTTTGCCAGCAGGTAGTTGAAAGTATCTAAAAATCAAATATCGAATATAAATCGGTGCACACATTTGAAAAGAGGAGAACACCTCCTTCCACTTTTGCATGTGCAACTGTAATAGCTACTTTTAATGTTCCTCCTGCGATCGTATCCTTCTGTCTAGTCTTATTTGTCCCATAATCAGTGAGGCTATCTTTCTTTGAGGCTTCATTTCAGGGCGCACTAAGCAGGTCTTTTGGCTCAGCCTAAATCCATTGGAAAAATTTCACCTTGTAGTAAGTCGTTGCAGAAAGTTTAATTCATTTGAATCTAAAATGCTCAGATTCAGCAAATATAGTATGTTTATAATCATGAAACTTCAAAGAAAATTTAAGCGAAATCTTCAAAAGAAATTAATCCTGTGCGCGGCAAGCAGTCCGAACCATAGTGGCGAAGAATGGTGCTAACATGTGTATTATCGCTAACACAATTAACATTGTCTGTGCCGTTCTTCATGGACAAGGTAACGGTGGAGGCAGTCAAAGCATTGCCCGTGCAGTTCCTCATGGACAAGGTGGAGGCAGTCAAATATCACGTGACCTCGATGCAACCATCATCAGCAGAGCGACAATGTACTGGTAGAGCAGCTGGTTCAGCAGAGCCGCAGTCCATATCCCTATCAGCAGCTTTCATGGTAGCAGGCTCTAAGCAAATTGCAAGATTCACGTGCTCTACAGTGAAGCTAACTTCTGCTGGAGGAACGAACATCTCGTCACTCCCCTATTCGGTCAAGGCTACTTATGGTCAAGGTCAAGGAAAGGCCAAGGAACGGCCGGTAAGTAACAGACACCAACATGCCGCTGGAAGTCATTTAGGTGCCAGCTTTTTTTGAAATCGTAGGTTCTGATTTACAAAAGTAGAGAAATGGGTATATGGATTTCACCCAAATAAGTATTAAGCATCAGACGCCTGGACGTGTGTGCTAAAATGCTCGCATTGCTCTAATAGAAAATTTGTAAATAAACCGGAATAAGTTCCCTGCCGATGCTGTCATTGGCCTGAGGATTCGTAGCAGTATCAGTATTAGTATAGGAATACGTCTGGTCAGTCCGCTCTGGTTTTGATTTAGATGCACAAATAGATTTCCACAGTACTCAGTGCTGGTGAATTTGAAGCTCTACTCAGCGCTGGTGAATTTGAAGCTCATATAAGAATCCACAAGACTCATCTATGGCACTTTACAGCAACGGCCGCCACTTGATCATCTTAAAGTAAGCGTCGATTCTTGATTCTCGTGAGCTCGGTAGAATGCTGCCGTGAAATTTGATCAATTTTTGATAATACCTAATCGGGAGTTTATATAAATTGCTGCTATTTACGGTTCTTTCTCATTATTAATTTTACCTGAGTAAACTAAAACCTCAGCAATGTGATCAGCACTCACCTTAGTTTAGCCAAAATGTAAGGATAAGAAACGCAATATATTCGCGACGAATATTGATTATCACAAGCAATACGACTAGAAGAAAGCATTCTCTTGTATAAAATTTAGGTGATAATTGCAGAAATCACAAAGCCGATGAATTTTACACTAAAATAAGCAGCCAGGAGTAAATAGCAACTGCTCGCTGTATGCAATCCCAAATCTTTGGTGAATCTGTGTTTGGATTTATATGAAATGTGTGGACACTCTGATTGCTCTATCGATACAGCTTTTATTCATATATATATATATATATATATATATATATATAATCCAAGAGCAGAAACGATCGATTTATAGACTATCGATTTCGATATCGATTTATCGCTTGTGTATAGGATTCCATGTTTTATAATGTTAGAGTATTCAGATACAAATCGGAAAATACAAGTTAGGCAAAGCAAAGAAGAACAAGCGAGCAGCCTAAACGCATGTCTTGTAGTGAATAAAGTGAATAAATAAATTTACCAGCCTATCATCATTGGTAAAATGCTACAACGCCACACTTGCTGACGTGCTCAATGAGATTGCACAACTGAATAAGCAAAATGTGCGCCCTCGCCCACACGGCATGTGGTTTTCCGCAGACATTAAGCAAGCTAGTTCTACTAAGAGCAAGCTTGAGACAGCGAATACAAGATCAGGAGTGGCCTTCCATCGTCTGGCATATGAGAACTACAGTAGATTCTACTAGTTGATCCTACAAAATGCCTAGTTTCTACAAAAATATTGCTGCATCACAGACGCACAGTCCAAAAATCCTGGCGTCTACCATCAACTATCTCGTTAACCGCCCCCATGTCAGCACCTCACCTACCGATACTTGCGGTTACCTAGCCGATCGTTTCTCTAGCTTCATCGTCAGCCAACAATAGACAATATCAGAGTCTATCTATGGGTTGCAGCATCCCATCTGGGCTTATCTGCCTCAATTACATCAACACGGGACTCCTGTCTATCGACTCCGTGCACTCGAATTCGATTTCTAAATTTAAAGAGGATAAAATCTTACCTGAAATTCATCTCCCAAGCAAATAAGACTGCTAGTTCTCTAGACCCTATTCCCACTGTCAACTTCTACGATGCTTAGATCTACGGCTGCCTTGCACAACTAACACAATAAATATGCCCTTAGCCTCAGGTCTTGTCCATTCACTTTTCAAATAACTGTTATTAGGTCACTAATTAAAATGTAATTCTAGACCAAGACGATTTGAGCAGCTTCCGTCCAGTGCCCTTCCTCTGTTCTTATCAAAGATACAGGAACAAGTTGAGGCAGACCAAAGTAACTCTAATATTGAGACCTCAAGCCTAGCAATCAGGTTTCAGTCTAGGTTTAATTACTCCACAGAGTCAGCATTGCTTAGGGTGTATATCGGCCTTCTCATGAATGCAGACTTGTGTTAAGTCTATATACTTGTTCCGCATGATGTTTCGGCAGCTTTCAATACTACTTATCACAAAGTCCTTCTTGAGCGTTTTGAACCTCAACTGGCCATCGCTAGCACTGCACTGCAGTGTTTCAGGTCCTATCTCAGTGAGAGCCTACAGACTGTTGGTCCTATCTCAGTGAGAGCCTACAGACTGTTGGTCCTATCTCAGTGAAAGCCTATAGACTATTGGTGTGAATGGAGGACGATCATCCGAGGAACCTCTGAAATATGGGGTTCCTCGCGGCACTGTGCTTAGTCCAGTTTTTTCACTGGTTTATACTCCTCTTCTTGCCGATGTGATTGCCGAGCACAGTCTAAGCTTTCGCTCTATTTGGATGACGCACTCAGTTGTAACCTTTGCTTTTATCCCTCCCAGCCCTCGAGCACGTTAAATTTTCTCAAATCTCTTGCTGCATGTACTAATTACATCTGCGCATGGATGGCATTAAACTTTCTTAAATTGAATGAAGACAAAACCATCTTACTGGTTATTGGCAAACCAAATGCGATTCAGAAATTGGAAACATAACGCTCAAAATTGGCTCTTCCAGCATATCTCCTGTTAAATCTGCACGAAATCTAGGTATCCTGTTCTACTATGACCTTTCATTAAACGACCACATCAGCTCCACTGTCAAGTCTGCCTACTTTCAGCAACATAACATTGCTAAAACTCGAGCTTGCTTAGACAAAGAGACTACATCAAAACTGGTCCGTGCATGGGTGACATCCCGTCTCGACATCTGTAACTCACTCCTTGCTGGTCTACGTTCCTGTGCAATCAGGTGCTGGCAGTTGATGCAGAACTCTGCAACTACGCTTGTCTGTCTTGAGCTTCGCAGTTACCATATAACATCACTCCTCGCAGACCTGCACTGGCTCCCAATCAAGCAGGGTATCGACTTAAGGTTCTGTCACTTTCTTGTAGGTCCTTTCATTCTGTGGCCCCAGCTAACCTATCAGTACTACTCCGCCACAAGCGAAGAATCGTAACCCGCTGTTCTGACTTGAATCTTTTAGCCATACCTCGGAAGAACTTCAACACCGTTGGAGACCATGCCTTTAGTTCATATGCTCTCAAAGCCTGGATCTTACTACCGATGCACACAACAACGTTTCCTGACATGACGACATTTAAAAACCAACTTAAAACGCAGCTAGCTGTTACGGAATTTGATGGATCTTTGTGATTTGTCTTTCGCGAGTATGTACTTGATTGCACTGTGCCTGCTGCTTGCGAATTTTACCACCAATCATTTGGTAATGCTTTCTACGCCGCATCTTTAAAGTGCCTTGAGATATATTCAATACTCTTAGGTCGCTATACAAATGTAATACTATTATTATTACTACCCCTTACATGCTATTCTGGGCAAAATCGACTCGAACAGTGTGTCACTTTCTAGCTCGATAGCCTCACGGATCTGAATTTTAGCTATTTCTGCACGCTTACTTTTTTCCGGCACAAGCGTAGGCATGCATTGCACTTGTAATCAATCACCGTTGCCCAATTGTAAGTAGTTGAAGTTTGCAACTCACCTGAAATGCTTCCAACGTTGTTGTAATGAGTCTGTATAAGAATGTATTGTGGTCCAAATGTTCCTCCGAAGGGCAAACCAGCTTCGTTAGGAAGAACGTAATCCTATGAACCAGGTTGAAAACAAAGGAAGCAGCTGGATTTAAAGCCCACAGGAAATGTAGCTAAATTGCTAGTGCTGAGTAGACATAGTTCTCAAAGAATTACGAGCTCCGAAGTGGAACACTGCTAGCTTCGTTAGTTCTCTCTGCGAACTTGTTTTCGATAAACAAACTTCCAACCTTCGTCTGCGTTTCGTAAATTAGACTGTATTTAGTAAATTAGGGGTAAACGTTGAGCTAACTATGCAAACCGCAATGTCTCGCGATCATGAACATCAGCAATAATGATTTACGATCCAAATGAATTGTAGAATATTATATATAAAGCTATACTTTGGGTTCAGATCTGTTGTTGAATTCATTTCGCATGTACAGAAAAGTCATGAAAACAGCTTGGCTTGAATTAAGTATACACCCAGTCAAATCGTCTAAGGTTTGTGAGTTCATTGTATTTTTCAGGTCGCCTGTTTACGAAATCGATGCGGTGAATGCTCATGGACTTTTTGTGAAAGAATGTTGCTGTCTTCAAATAAAATCCCTGGTTTCACGGTGACTATGCTAAAGCAGTTTGTTAGTTTTATGGCATGCAAACTCAGGTTTGCGGCATAAATATTTTTTTTAATCGAAAGTTAAAACTGCTCCTGAGCAGCTGGCCTCGTGCGGTACGAGCATGCAGGGAAAAATGCTTTGAGCTCTGAGCTTCGCTCGGCTGATTAAGAGGACATGAGGAACGCGCTTTGCGCATGGGCATGGTTGGTGGGCTTTTTTGACCGAGTTCCACTAGAGTATTCCGCTGCAGATGCAATTGAGTTTCCGTTCGTCCCTAGCACGCTCTAGCTTGGCGGGAAGAATCGATCTGACTTCCGAGTTGCTGAAAAATACGCGGCGAGCACGGTGCCGAGCGAACGGCGGAAGCGAACGGGCGGGGCAAGGCCGCAAACGAGCCAAGCAAACGAGCCGACCGGTCGTTACTCACCCCGCCACCGATTGCCCACATGCCTAGAAGAGAGAGGCAAGTGACGCTATTGCCACCGCCTTCGGCTGGATCGCCGACGCCGCATTTATAGCTGGAAAAGTTGGTGTTGACAGAGTCGCAACCATAAACGAGCATGTGATGCACTAGATCCGTGTTGTTTGCCCATATTACAGGCTCTTGCTGCAAGAGAGAGTGAAACCACAAGTGCGGACAATGCATGGCAATCAAGAAGCATTTCAGCGGAGCCTCAAAACGCTGCTACCTTCTTGGAAAGACTTGCTGTGACTTCATTGCAGCTGCAACTGCAAAGCTCGAGAAATTCGACGAATATCTCTAATAATTATTTGATTTTTTATTATTAATAATTATTATTACTATTGTAAATAATTATAGGCATCCATTTGATTACTTGAGTTTCAAATATAAATAAAATAGCCAGTCCGAAATCCAAAAATCCAATACAAAAACTATCCTTGCTCTGAGAAGCGAGACAGTGCTAAATCTTAAATGGACTTATTTTTTAAAACGGTGTAGGTATAGCGTTAGTCAAAGGTTTGGTAACAATCAAAAACCTCTTACTTTGTCTAAAACCATTTTATATAACCGCACAAATAAATTATTTAATCACTGAGACATTGCATGGTTCAGTCTTTGACGTTTTTACCTTAATTGTGGATCACTAGTTGAAGTCAACGAGTTATGGTATTCATTAGCTGCTCTGATTATAATATATATATAACATATATTATATATAATATATAGTATATATACATGTATTATATATATATATATATATATATATATATATATATATATATATATGTATATATATATATATATATATATATATATATATATATATATATAAGAATATCACGCTTACGAAGTATTTTCTTCCATTGATAATTTGCAGCGATATAAATAAAATCAATATAGGCGGAGGATAATAGCATCACGATTCTTTACACGTTTAAATTCAATATACGTTCTGTCTGAAGGTCGTAATGCCCTAAAAAGGTGGCATTCCTGATTGGTTTCGTATGTACTTTAATCTAGCTTGCCTGCCTTTCAGATCCCGGACAGCCGTGCTAACCATCACTGCCATGACTTGCCACAATCGACGGGCCACAGAGTAGTCTCTGTGCGTGCGTGGCAACAGCCTCGAGTGAAACCCGCTGGCGAGCTCCGGCAAGGTTCTGAAGCTATCATTGCACGTCAGATTGGGTCACGTCATGAAGCAACTTGTCACAGCTCGGGACTATGAGTCTGTAGTCTACGGAGACCGTCAAAACTCCTTGGCTTTCGAACTTTCGAGGCTTTGAGTTCAAGGCTTCTGCCTCGATCGTGTTTGGTCAAAGCGCTGCCTTGGTTGGTAGGGTCACGATAAAGAAAAAGAGAGTCGATCGTAAATATTTGGCCAAGAAGCTCTCTTGTAAGGACAACAAAGCAGCTCGAAGTGGAGCTCTTGGAGATCAGCCGTGCGGCTCGGGGTCTCCTAGGCTCGTCACATCCTGTAAAAATATGCAGAGCTGCTGAAGTAGTGCTATAGTAATGCAGTAATGCATAATGTAAGGAAGTAGTGCGTAGTGCTGAAGTGCAGTGCTGCCAATTGGGCACATCTCGCTGCGTTCTCGCAAAAAAGAAAATATTAGCCATTTCCAACGGAAATTTGTAGCGATAGCTGCTTAGGCTGTCTATTATAGCTTTACGCATAATTGAGGCTTTATGGTGGCAGCTCGCAGCCGTTTTAGTTATGCCACCTCTGTTCTGTCAGGGTACTAAAAAAAATCCTAGCTGATTAAACAGCCTCTTTTTGTATAGCGACAGAAGAGCCTTTACGGCTATCACCACCGCTTGCAGTGGCGATAAAGGATCGCCCACCACAGGAATCAAACCCACAACCTCGGGACCGAGGTCGTGAAAGCAACCGCCTTACCTAGTGCGCCATCACGGCTAGAGTAATGAGCGAAATCAGAGGTTGAATACCTGAAAGAACACTTCGCAGCACAATTTGAGACCCTGGGCATTTTATTTCTTTGAATTAATTTCCATTTTTCATATCTATATCTCTCATATCTTAGATTATACGGTTCTGCTCGAGGAAAGCCATTCAAAGATTTCAGCACCTACCGCAACGATGTGGCTCTTGTTGGAGAAAGTGGGCAGCTTGACCAGAGAGCACCAGTAGGTCGTCGGTTCGGCCGGGACTGTTATCTGTGCTCAGAGGGATAAATGCAGTCGGTTGATTTGTCGGCAACTGGCCGCCGATGACTGCGTGAACTCATGCATGTTGTGCCGAGATCGCGAATGCTTACCACTGCAGGTATCGGGTCAATAGCAAATAGGTCATCTTCGGCTGGTATAGACTTTTTCGGTTCTAGTAGATACATGCTGTGCACGCCACGATTGTCAGACCCGTGATATTCTGGTGATTCCTTCGAGCCAAGATTGCCCAAAGCATATATTACCTTTGTTGTGTAAGGCTGCAATTAAAACCAATTTCGCAACGACTAGCTAGCCTGGCTAGCTGCTAACCCATGCAAGCTGACCATGTGCTTTCTCATACAGCGTAGTAAATTAGCTATGGATGTTCGCTTAAGCAACTGGAACTGTTCCGTCCGCAATAAATTGAAATATGTCCATTTTAAGTGCTTGTAAATACGTACTTGGACATGTCTTTCTTAAAGAATTTAACACTTGCTAAGTCAAGCATGCAGCACTAGCTGACCTTTGGTTGCGCATTTTGCCAAAAATACATTTCGCTGCATAAATAAAGCGTTGGAAACTGTTTAATAAATAAAAATAACATTGTTTTAGTTAAACATGTAATAGCTAAATTAGTTGTTAACGGAATTTCTTACTACTAAAAGCTCATTCATTCATTCAGCTCATTCCATTACTATTACTGTCGAATCTGTATCGATGGCTTTGAGTATTTCACGTTAGATAATTCATTTGTGGCTTATTTAATATAAGGATAGTAATAATAATACATTTTTATAACGCCCTTAGAGAGCTTAATCTCTTTCTAGGCACTTTATGATTTTACTTAGTGATCTACTTATATAAACTACATATCTTCTACCTATAATCTATTTAAAATCTATCTCTAATTTACTCATAATGCAGTTGTAATATATGCATAATCTACTAATAATCTACCTATAAATATAACCTATTCATAATCTACCTAAAATCTACTCATAATTTATTCATAATCTACTATACTTAATTTATAATCAACTCATAATCTACCTATATGTATAAACTACTTATAATCTACCTATAATCTAGTCATAATCTACCTCAAATCTACATATTTTTTACTTATATTTTATTAATACTGAACTTGTAATCTACTCATAAATATATATATTACAACTTCACTATAAATAGATGATGACTATATCAGAGGTAGATGATAATTAGTTCATATGAATGTGTTTATACATATTATGTTTTGTATATGTTTGCGCTTACACTTTATCCTGTAAGTAAGGGAAAATCATAGTTTTGATGAGATTGAATCGTGCACGCTTCTTTAGGTTTCATATATATATATATTGCGTTTATTTGTGTGTGTGTTCCTATATTTACAGGGTTATTGGCTAAAAAGTGTTGCCCCTAAGTAAAATCCTTCAATCTCCTTGCTGTCGCTTTAGAAAGTCTCGTCGTAGTCCAATCCTGAGGGGTAATTTCTCTTTCGGACTACACAAACTGAATACCTACCGATAGAGGACTTTCTTTAGAGCATTGAGTTGTTGCCAATTTGCCAATCAATCTGTCTGTTTATGATCGTGTCATATCTCAGGGCCGCGACCCATGACCTCAGGATTCTGGACAAGTGACCGCGGTTGCTAGCTCTGAAGCAGTGCCACACCGCACGATGTTGACCATTTCACTATCGTTTATGCACGACGGCTTAACCCTTTTTATACATAATACATTCTTGCATGACCTTTACGAGACTGGATTAATTTTGGCATAAAAAACTAACCATTTATAGCCAGCATGTCATCCATGTTAATGCAATTTATCTTTCTACCTATAGCTAGCTTCTGTTTCCTCATAAAGGGCTGGCTTGTCACAAAAATGCAATCCTCTGACTCTGTAGTGTTTAGCTTGCCAAGGCCAAGGCCGCAGTCGGTCACTGACAGCTGCTAGCTGCGTCACGTCAACACAAGTCGTTATAAGCATATTTTCATCCCTAGCGTGTCCTATCATGACTGTACCTTTTGAAGTTTATACGAGTGGCTAAAGAATATGGATCTAGAGTAAACTACTTTAAAACCAAAAATACTAAAATCATGGTAATAAATGAAGTTTAAATAAGTCTAATAGAATGCAGGTAACAATTGAATACTAATTAGAACTTTTACGACGGAGGTGCTTGCTTCTAACTTATTTTAACCTCCACTTTCGTGGCTACATCGATTCTGCTTACGCTCCTTGATCCTATCAGCACCTTCCCCGTAATGTTTAGAGCACGCCCCCATAAAATCGTCGCTCGCACTCAACAGTAGCCTTCCAATATAACATTCCATCAACTTGAGGTATGTGCGATACCATAAGCCAGTTGAAGCCTGCAGATCGCACCTAGCGGCATGTACCGATTACTTTAGCTTTGACAAAGTCTACTCGGATATACACAGTGACGCGGAGCGTCATTGATCCCACCCGTACCGTTATAACAGCGTCTTCGCTGTCGCATGTGTCAAGAAGTCTGGTGAAGCTGACGATCAGTTGTCCGTCCTTGCGCCGGCCTGAAATTAGCTTGTAGTCCTGCTTTTGGTCGAGCACAGGGAGAGCTTCGGCGACAGCGTGCCTGTCCTGCGTCACAATTTACAGCGGAAGATAATCAATGAGCAGATCATCAATGAGCTTCGTTCGGCATGGATAAGTGTAGTGACATGTATTATAGGAAGGTCAGCTAAGACACCGCACACTCGATCATTTCAATGCTGAGCAATATATGTGTCACTGTCATCAGGCTTTCATTCGTTTTATTGACCAGCTCCTACTTAGATTATTACTCAACGCAGGCCAAGAAGCGGGCCAGAGACCACAAAGAAAATGTGACCGTTCAGATTCCATGAGGTGCTCCTTGCAACAATGTTTAGTGTTTCGAACCTGAGGTGGTGGATGGTCACGTGGTATCGCTTAGATAAGTACTATCGAGTACAATCTTGTCTCTTAGTACCAAGCTATTCCCTAATCGATAATAAATTCTTTGTCTACAAGTATGCTATTATTCACTAAAAAACTGCTTATACGATAAGGACTGCTGTCAACTTGAAATTACCCCGCGTTCGATGACAAAATTGACATACTAGCGTATTTTGGGTCAGATGTATTCATAAATGGCAGCACGTGAATTAAAACTATCGTTTATTCACTCTAAAGTCGCGCCAAAATGACCACGTAATGCTGCACATATATGATTAGATGATCTATATTTGAGATAAATACTCCAAATTTATTTCTCGATGGAGCCCCTAAACATCTTCTCCCGCATCACAGTTTAATTATACAAATATGGATAGTAATAACGCATTGTATATAGAACCCTCAGAGAGCTAAATGTCTTTAGAGACATTTTATTATCCTTCAAAGTGAGCATGTCAAAATAATAAGTAATTATATGCGCAGCAGCAGCACCCATAAGCACACAACAGACCAATCATGTTGACCGGGCAAATCTTGTGAGCAAAAGATGCACTTTTAGCTTCTATTTAAATTTCTTTTGAGTCATGGAATGTCTTAACATCACTTGGAAGTGAATTCCAGGCTTTGTGTGATCGTACAAAAAAGCCTATCTATCTCGCTATCGCTCTCTCTCTCTCTCTCTCTCTCTCTCTCTCTCTCTCTCTCTCTCTCTCTCTCTCTCTCTCTCTCTCTCTCTCTCTCTCTCTCTCTCTCTCTCTCTCTCTCTCTCTCTCTCTCTCTCTCTATCGTTCTCGCTCTCTCTAGAGAATTTGAGGTCACTTAGAAGCACAAATACAAGACTTCAATCGGTAAAATTGGTAGTAGGTTGCGTCGACTGATTTGGGAGTATTTTTGATAGATTGGCTTGATTAAGATGATGAGAGGACCTAAAGGTGAGTGAAAAATACTGAAATCTATTTGCAACTCGATGGAGAGCCAGTGCACGACGGTGAGTAGCACTATAATCCGATAACTGCGACGCACAGACAAGCTTGGCTGCGGAGTTTTGCACAAACTGTAAGCGCCTTATAAAGACCTGATATTAATGAGATACTTAAGTCGAGAAGGTATGTTATTAATGCACATATTAACTTGGTTTTAGCATCTCTTTCTAAGCTCGACCGAATTTTGCAATTTCCCTTAGCTTGTAAGAAGCACAATTGACTGTCGAGCTTAAATTTTTCTTCTCATGTGAGGTGGCTTTGGAGTAAGTGAAAACCTGGATATTTCTCGTCGATTACATCGGCCGGAGAATAATAATAAATTTGAAAATGGAGTGAGCCAAGCACAGAGCATTAGACTATCCTGTACTTTCGACCGTCCATGAAAGAATGCTGCCCACTAACATCCATACTCTAGAGTATCCCACTGAGATAGGCCTCGGCAAGATGATAGGCTATCAAGGAGTTCTTGATCAACCGCAAAATTAAGATTAATTAAATTAAATTATTAATTAAAATAATTTTTAAAAAAATAAAGCAGGGAGACTTTATTTTGGCTTTGATTCCTTAGAGGGTCGTCATACAACCGGTGCAACCGGACCCCGAGTCTGCGGAGTGATAAAATCCAAACTGGAAACTGGAACTCCCTCGCAAGGTTTGAAGTTTTGTTGGAATAGCTTATCCGGTCTGCCAATACGTATTCTGGTCTCTTTGAATCAACTGGCAGAGTAGGAAGGCTGGGCGGAAGCGGAAGCTGCTGGAGCTGCTCCCGTCGGTAAGTTGCCTTCATGCTCGGTCCCGAGGTCGTGGGCTCGAATCCTGCGGTGGGCAACGCTTTATTGCCACTGCAAGCAAGCGCTGGCGATAGCCGTAAGGGCTCTTCTGTCGCTTTACAAAAGAGGCTGTTTAGTCAGCTAGTATTTGTTTTTACTTCCGTTGATCCTCTCGGACTTTCGACCAAACGTGCAGCCGAAACGTTGTCAGCTGCAAAGGCTTGATGGCTAATTTTGCCGGCACTGCCTATACTAATTGGCAGTAGTCCGGCCTTGACATATATATATATCCAGGGACATGATGCTAGAAGCTGTGTAATAAAGCCAAGACGCGATCTTAAAAATGATTCAATGCTCGATTTTAGGCCAGATGGGCGCAGACAGAAGTGGTTGTGGTGGTAGCTGCGCCCTCTACCGCGGCTAGACGCGCTGCTAAGTTGCGTGACAGTTGAAAGCAAGTGAGGGCATAAGATGGGGATCCTGCATAAAAAAGAATAGCAAAGAGTCTTCGTGCTATATATGACAAGTGTGAAGACTTTTTTGGATGACTCACTCGTGTGCCAAAGAAAATCTGGATTTCGGCTAAAAGATGTTCCTCGGCTAAAATTCGGTTGAATTGACGAGGAGGTTAGCTTAATTAATGCTGGGTCTTTGATTTAACAACACGCTCAAATTAAGGGTGGACATCGCACGAGTGTTTCTAGCTGCACTGATCTAGGCGCTGAGAGATCTTCGAACTTGAAGCTGTCGCTCGCTGTTTGGTTTTTGATTATATTCTTTTATTTCTGTTTTTCTATTTTATTATTATATTTCCTTTTTCCATCATAAATTAGTTCACCGGCGGTGAACTGATATATGATAGAAAATATATGAGATATTATAAAATAATATAAAACATTTCATATATTATTTCATCGAAGCTTCGGGAAATTGATTACTTCCTAGTATTGTATCTCTGTGGTGTGTGAATGCTGTCGATGCTGCTAGAAAGTTGCATGACTCGGACGAAGAGAAATCCAAACAACAAGAGTTTCCGAATAGATTGTGGTAAATGCATCATATTTTCCAAATCGATAGTTGTAATATTACCGTCAGTTATGGAAAACGGGACCGTGTACTCACTTGAAGCACAACATTGCCGTTGGCGTCGACGTAAGACATGACTATGTCCGAACCAACCATACCTCCATTAGGCGAAAATCCAAGTCCAATCCAGCCTGATGTTTTCGCCGTTAGTGTAAAGTTGATGGCATTTGAGCTAGAAACCCAATCCAATCGATATTGGCAGCTGGAATCTAATGAATAAATAGCGCGTGCAGTTTTCCATAATCCAAATAGTGGCACGCAAGAGCTGGAGTAAGTAAAGCATTTTATAAAGCAGCTCATAAAACGGCTTACAAAGCAGTCGCCGGTATTAATGAATTATCGATTAGCAACTTTTACAATGCCCCCGACCGGTGGCAATCGGTGTCGTTGGCATGTTATTTTGAGCAGCGTTTTGCAACGCCGCTACAGGCTCTCTTGAAAACAGTAACACGGGCTCTCGGCGCTTTTTCAAGCGGGGCGGTCTCTCAGAAACTATTATTTCTCTCAGATGGAGCGATCTCTCAGATCGTCTCTAGCCAGTCCGACGGTCTACCCATGTGCATGGAACGTGAAAGCTATGCCGCATCCCTCATTTTTCATCCTCCGTACACTGCTTCTTCAGTGGCAAGCTATAAATGAGCCTATTGAACTAGTAATGAGCGTATTGATATTGCGCGAGCGCTCTCGTGCGCTCTTCACTGTCGGCAGCTCCTCGTACGCTTTCGCGAGACAGCAGCTCCCGTATTTTCATTGTGAGCAATTTACAGGCGTCCCGCCGCCGCCGCCGCCGCCGCCGCCGCCGCCGCCGCCGCCGCCGCCGCCGCCGCCGCCGCCGCCGCCGCCGCCGCCGCCGCCGCCGCCGCCGCCGCCGCCGCCGCCGCCGCCGCCGCCGCCGCCGCCGCCGCCGCCGCCTTGAGTTGTAGAATCGGGAGAAAGCTGAGAAAGCAGCCCGTTTTGTTCGCACACTCGAAAACCACGTGCCTCGGTCGGGATAGTACCGGATGTACGCGCTGCGAAAGCTCACGCTTGCAGGCGCATTAATCTAGCTTGAACATTGAAATTGGAAAAAACATTTAAACTTAAACATTAAAGTCTTTTTTCCTTGACATTTTGGGTGGATACTATGTAAATTAAATATCGAAGTCTGCGCGAGGGCACCGATGACTGGTCCGCTCGTCAAGACGGGACCGTAATGATAGCCAAAGGTCTTTTGCGTGCTGCCATTGGAAACTGTGCCTCTGTCCGCAACTGTGCCTCTGCCGCAGCCTTGACTTTCTTAGCGACATACTCGACATGAGCAAGTAGGCAAGAAGGAAAAGGTGATCACGGCTGATTTCGCACAAAAAAGAGAAAGCCTCTTTTTTATCCATAGCACACTCCAACCCGAAGCGGACTTCCATATTTATCATTCCGTATTTCATATTTTATTCCGTATATATGTCCTTATTCCGTATTTTTTCCGTATTGTTCATGCGGTAGCCAGCGCACACCTAATCTCGTGCTCGCTACAGAGAGAAAGAGTGAAGTACAGCTGAGACTGGATGCCATTCAAGGAAGTGACGTAGCATGGAGTAGACGTGTATGACGTAGCATAGCAGCTGAGGGCGGCTGATGTACAGCATGTGCCACAGGCAGCTGCTGGAGATTGGATGTCGCAATCTCGCCGCTGCGCTGTCATTCACTACTCGACACGAGCGCTCTTTTTTAGCTTTCAGTCCGACCACCGACCACTGCCTCAGATCACTTTGCGTTTTGAAACTCCACCATGCTCAGCCGGAAGAGACGAAGGAGAGAACTGCAAAAATAAATAATATAATAATAATAATTCATTTGTATAGCGCCCCAAGAGAACTAAATCTCTATCCAGGCGCTTCACATATGCCTCAGGGCTCGAGCCCACGACCTCAGCCAGACCTTAGTCGGGGCGAGCACCCTAACCGGTGGACCAACCCAGCTCGGCAAAACGTGCGGTAGCTGTAAATGTTGGTTTGTCCGCTTGGCAACGAGTGCGGTGCCGGATAAGTGCCAGTCGACTACTGCAAGCAAATGTCTCTCAGTACGAGCAAGCCGAGATGGCCGTCGGTGGGCATCGCTCGTCAGGGCTAAGCGTCGCGTTCGCCGAACAGCCGGATGCAGCAGCAGCTTTGCTTAGGGAATGCGACGGATGCTGTTAAGGGGGTAGGGGGAACTGACGGCCAACCTGGACTAAGTACTTAGCGACAGCTGAGCTTGAGGCTCAGCTGGCGCTAATCGTCAAACGCCGTCGAGAGCTCGGTCAAGTCGAATCGAGGGAGATCCGTTAATGAATTCGATTAGCTAGCTATCCGGTCGGTGTCAAATTTCATGCGCAGCTGTGCTAACAGCAACAGCATCATGTGCGCGAGCCATCACCTTCATGCTGGTTTGGTCTAGCGGTTAAGGTGCTCGCCCAGACGGTCTGAGGTCGTGGGCTCGAGCCCTGAGGCATATGTGAAGCACCTGAATAGAGACTAAGTTCTCTTGGGGTGCTATATACATGAATTATATGCTGCGGCGGCCATGCTTATACAGAGCCAAGTTCTTTCGCTGACGCACGCGGCCAAGGCCACGGCTTGGCTCCACCATACCTAGCTGAACTGCTGCGCCAGTTTCAACCTCTTCGTGCGCGACCTCGGGTCCTGCATCGGCAATAAACTAGCTCTTTCATTCCTTCTCTTAAAGACCGTTGGCGACCGAAGCTTTTGCTCTGCAGATCCTAGACTGGGGAACTCGCTTCCACAATTCCTACGCAACGACAAGTACTCTTCTGCTGCCGACTATGGCTAATCTTTTTCAGCGGTCCTGAGCTGCTGCTTCCATGCTACTCACTGCCTCAACTGCTCTCCTGCTCTGCTCTCCTGACTCTGCTATGGTTCCCACTTTCTCTTTGTTGCGTGATATGAAGTCTTTTAGCTATCGAACGCGTACCTAAAGCCGCTTAGGCTGTGAATGCGCTATACAAAATTCTCCTGCATTAAATCCACATAGTCTTTGCGGTTTTGTGGAGCTATAAATGGCGATACAAAGATAGAACTTATATTATGAGTCCATAAGCATCACCGTGAAAGTTGGACCCTGAATGCACCAGATAATAATAATAATAATAATAATAACAATATTAACACGTGTATATAGTACCCTCAAAGAGCTGGATCACTTTCTAGGCGTTCGACATATGCTGTAAAGAAAGCATGATCAAACTATTAGTGGTAACATGCACAATTTCATCAAACATGAAAATGTTAAAGGTGACATGCACAGTGGTGCTGTGATAAAGATGCATGTTTTAAGCTTCTTTTTGAATGTCCTAAAATCGGGAGATATGTAGTGATGCAAGTCGGAAGTGAGTTCCAGGCTTTGGGAGCATACGAACTAGAGGCGTGGTCTCCAAACGGCTTGTGTTCTGTACGAACTAAAGGGTAAATGGTTAGATTCTGAACAGTGCGATGCTTGGCCTGGTGTGGCAGTAGATCCTGATAGGCAGGCTGGAGCCAAAGAATGAAGGGACCTAAGCGTGAGCGACAAAACCTTGTAGTCAATGCGCTGCTTGACTGAGAGCCAGTGTGGATCGGCGAGAAATAGTGCTATGTGGCAACAGCGCGTTCACGACAGACAAGCCTAGCTGCAAAGTTGTGCAGCAAGTGTTAGCGTCTGATTGCTCATGCCGGTAGACGAGCAAGCAGTGAGTTACAGAAGTCGAGACGGGATGTGACAAATGCAAGGACCAATTCAGATGTGGTATCCTTGCCGAAATAAGCCCGAATGATTTTAGCACTTTTATTTAGCTGAAAGTGTGCAGACTTGACTGCAGAGCCGCTACGGTCAAGTCTAATGAAAGTTTGCTTTGAAACAGAAAACCTAGATTGCCTGCAGGTTCAAGAGGAGTTATAGGTTCAAGATTCAAGGTTCAAGTTCAAGTTCAAGGCTCAGGTTCAAGAAGAGCTACACTGGCAGAGCCAGTTTTAAGCGTTGATTTCTCCGATTTCTGAATCGGCTCGGTTTCTCTCATTACCGGTAAGTTGGTCTCATCGTCGACTCGCTCTGACGACTGGTGATCGTGGAAGATCGACGCCCAGAAATGAAGACCGCCTGCTGACGTCACCGTAAGCTCGGCCTGCGCCGCCCTGCAATGGCCGCCCTGCTGGCGGCGCTTCGCGTGGACGCGTCAGTCGTGGCCTTGTGGACCTTTTCTATCCTTGTATCCTTTAATCCCTGTATCCTTATCCTTGACTTGATATCATTTTCGCAGCCGTTTTTTGCCGCAGCATCCGCACGCTCTTTGTAAATTCGCCTTAGACTTGGATTTTTATTTTAATATTTAATTTAATTAAAATAATAATTAACCTTAATTCGCCAAAGTCTCGGCGACTGCCGTCGACTGGCACCACGCTCTGTCAAGGCCGGAGCAGAAGCTTGACAGACAGCGACTGTGAAGAGGAGCCTCGCCTGTCTACAGCCAGCAGCGCGACAGCAAGTCACTACATGGCTCTTTTTTCGAACCTAGCTGTCGCACTGACTCCCCTCTCTGCTTCCAGTCTTTCGGCGACCCCTCGTCGTCTCGGCGACTAGGGTTTAGCAGCATCGAGTCACTTAACTAAGCCTCTGTTGACAGAGTACTGTGTCTCCTTTTGCTTCTTAGACGGTGGAGTTTTCTCCCGCTTTCACTACAGTTCTGACCATCGGGATCTGCTCCAGCGAATTATAAATTGAATGCTCGCCTAGCAGACATTCGATCTAGAATTTTGGCCGATTTCCTTAAACTGAAAAAAGATGAAACCAAAGTCCTACTAATAGGGCACACATCAAGCGAGAGACTGGACCATGAGACTAGCTGCTCTTCTAATTGCCGTGCTGCAGTACGACTGACACTATGCAGTTGAAATTTAGGTGCCCTCTTTTATAATAGCTTAAATTTTGGAAGTTCCTTTAGGAAGACTGCCTCCACAGCTAGCAATCACGTCCTATCCCTTTCTAAAATTAGGTACAACTTACCACAGTGGCTTGCAAAAACATTTTTAAAATTCCTTGGTTCTGTCTAGGCTAGAATTCTGAAATTCCGTTTTCACTTTAATACCAAAAAGCCATAAAGCTTTTATAGCTTGTGGTGTGTATGACTGTGAGGTTAGTCAACAAATCCCCGAGATTCAGTCATTTGTCTCTTTTCTTGAGGGATCTACGATGGCTTCCGGTTGATCAACGGGTACAGATAATAATTCTTGCACTGACCCATCGATCAATGGATGCAGAGTAAAGTTCTGACGCTGACCCACAATGTCAAGGCTACTATTGGGCTCGTTCTTACCTAGCTGTACTGCTGCCCTAGTTTCAGCCTCCTCGTGCTCTCCGGTCCTCTATGGACAATAAATTAGCTGCTACATTCCTGCGCTTAAAGACCGTTGGGGACAGAAGCCTTTGCTCTGCGGCGCTGGGCTTAGGAGCTCACTTCCACAGTTCTTACGAAATGACATCTATTCTGATGCTGCCAACTTTGGCACGTCCTTTCAGCCTGGCTAAGCTGCTAATACCATGCCACTCACTTCCTTGATGGCCCTCGTGACTGAGCAAAGCTTTTCACTTTCCCGCCGTGTTGTGAGACGAAGCGTATCGATCGAGTGCCTCTGAAAGGCTTTGAGTGAGCTCTAGACAATTTTCTTGCATAACTCAGTCAGCTCCACAGTCACAGGACGCGTCACTAAGAGAACACTGCGAGTGAAAGAGTCCAGGAAAAGGTCATGCTTCAGGTCATGCTACGCCCGTCATCAGCCTTGGCCGCAAGGACACGTTTAGAAGGCAGGGCTCGGCCAGGCAATGGGCGGGGCGCCAGGATTTCCATTATGGGAATGATGACCCACAAGATTTTCATGTAGAAGGCAAGACGAGCAAGTAAAGAAAATTTCGCCGCACAATTTTAGTGTTAATTCCATACTAACTCGGGAGTTTGTTCGTCGGATGGACATACAACATTATGTCGTCATTGGTGACGGTCGGGGAGGCCTAGGTATAGGCGATAGACCCAGGTCGCTGCCGCGCTATAGACGGGGTTCTTCCACTGACTCACCCAGTGCGAACTTTCTTGGCTCTCTTGGTCCTGGGCCAAGGATGGTTACTCTTTACTCGCTACTCGTGGCCGTGCAGCCACTGATTGCAGCTCACAACGTCTGCTGTCGATGTCGTAATGAATGCTGTCGATTAAATCTGATCGAATTCGTTCTCCCCCTATAAATCTCCAGCTTCTTCTTTATATGTACGGTGCACATTCAACTGTTCTCTCGGTTCTCTCTCTCTCTCTCTCTCTCTCTCTCTCTCTCTCTCTCTCTCTCTCTCTCTCTCTCTCTCTCTCTCTCCCTCTCTCTAGTTGATTTTATTAATCTCGCTACTCTTGTCTCTCTCCCCATCTCTCGCTGCCACGATTCTTCACTCTTTGCCTCTCTCTCTCTCTTTCTCTTGCAATCCTCTGTATTTTACTCGCTCTTTTACTTTCTATCATCCCTGTATTTCATTCACTCTCTCGTACATTCTCTCATTCCCTCCCACTCTCTCTGTCTCTGTCTCTGTCTCTGTCTCTCTCTCTCTCTCGCTCTCTCTCTCTCTCTCTCTCGCTCGCTCGCTCTCTCTCTCTCTCTCTCTCTCTCTCTCTCTCTCTCTCTCTCTCTCTCTCTCTCTCTCTCTCTCTCTCTCTCTCTCTCTCTCTCTCTCTCTCTCTCTCTCTCTCTCTCTCTCTCTCTCTCTCTCTCTCTCTCTCTCTCTCTCTCTCTCTCTCTCTCTCTCTCTTACTCTCTCTCTCACTCTCTCGCTCTCTTACTTTCTCTCACTCTCTTTGTATCTGTTTCTGTCAAAGTATTATGAACTTAAACAGCTCGGAGCAGCCCGAGCCTGTCCGGGCTCTCAACAGCCTCACCGTAGCTGCTTTTCAACGCACGTTTACACGTGCGAAGCCCGCGGAGCGCCGCCGTCACAGCCGCTATAGTCCTTACAGTTGCCGCCGACGCCGACGCCGACGCCATCGCCGCCGCCGCCGCCGCCGCTGTCGCTGCCTCCACCGCTGCCGCTTACTCACCGAGGCAGCGTGAGGCCGCCAGCGAGCTGCCGAGCAGCTGAAGCAGCGCTAGCGAAGCGAGGCTCGCTGCTGCTGCAACCGTCATCGTGCCGGTGTGACGCGGCGGCGGCGGCGGTGGCAGTGGCGCTCGATCGAGCTGGTGCTGGCCAGCGAGTTACGGCCCCCAACGAATGGCGTAGCGACGCGACACGGCGACTTTATAGGCAGGCGCACGTGGCGACACGCCTGAGTGACCAGCGCGGCACGTTCGCAATACCTCCGCAGAGCGCGCTCGGGCAGCCTAATCTATCTCTATCCGGGTGCTTTACGTTGCGTTAGCTGCAGAGCTCGAGCCCACGAGCTTGGTCGGTTAAGGCGAGCGCCATACCGCAGGGAGGGCTAAAACGAGGGCGGCTTAAATGTCGTCACTCGTAACATCACGCTTCCTTTTCGAATCTGCGTGCTCGCGCCCAATATAGTTTAATTATTAATAATTAATAGTCTGATGTAGTCCTTTATCTTTTCTTCGCAGCAGCAGCAGCCACTCGGTAGCAGCGTCTGAAGTGATGCAATCGTTGCAGAAATAATAATAAAGGTCGTTGCAGAAATAATAATAATAATGCACAACATTAGTAGAGCACCGGATCTCCATCCGCGCACTTAAAAATTCGCGAAAAGAAGATACCTTGTTTATCTTGGATTGATCTCTGGATTGATTTGTCTCTGGACTGGTTGATCCTGGATATCCGATTGCTCTGCAATGGCACGCACGGTATTATGCATAAGCGTGCGAGCCAAGGCGTCCGGGACGGTGGGATTGTCGCCGGGGTCGCAGAGGTCGCATGGATTACAGGGCTCTTCTCTTCGGCACGCAGACGACGATCGTTTTTTGCTCGCGGCGATACTGTCATTAGTGGTTGGAGAAAATTGAGTCGATGAAATTATTGCTGCATCGCTGTGTGGACGCATGCCTGTTCCTTCATCGGCAACGTCTCAAGAACTGTGTGATTCACATCAGGTTGATTATCCACGTTTGACTTAGTAAAGCAGTGAGTAGTTTTAAAGAGAGAACATTCATTAGGCTCCAATTAAGACCAGCCTGATCGCCCAGTGACATGTTCGCGCCACTAAAATTTACCCTGGAGCTCTGGTGAAGCTACTAAGAAGAGCGGCAGAGTAGTGCTCAGAATCGGCATGCTGAACTCATCGACGTACTTCACATGGTTCAGGGTGTGAACAAAATTTACTAGAAATATACTGCCTCTCTTGCGATGCTCTCGATAATGAACCTTCTTTCCGGATAGATGCAGGAAAGGTCTTCTTCTTCTTCGCAGAAAGCGTTCGTGCTGCTTCTTGGGCGGATTGATTACGCACTTGTTCTTGTATCTTCTTATTCGTAGTGAGCTGAGCCGTCTTTTATTGAGCACTAGCATACCACTTAGAATAGCAAAAAGTAAGAGATCGTTTTAGCAACGCCTCAAGGTGCAATGACGCGCGTGCGACATGCGATGCTTAGAGACAAGCATCCGGAAGCGCACACGGAGACACGCGCATGCGCACGCACGCACACGCGCACGCGCACGCACACGCACACACACGCACACAGACGCACACGCTGGGCACCAGGGTGACCACCGTGTGAATTCTGGTTAGTGTGACCACCTTTAATTAACACGTTAGTGAATCCTACATATTCAGGAAGCACGCGAAGATGCTCCAGAACAAAATGCACAAATTCAACGGGGCTGCAGCGCAGGGAGAGCGGAGCAGAGCAGAGCAGAGCATGATGTAATGACGATGCATATAAACCGCTGCTTCTAGATTTAAAGAAGCTAAAAATGCATCTATTTACCACAGCATTTAGTGGGTCCGCGTGCGTCGCCTTTTGTGTGCTCGTGCGTGCTGACACTGCGCATGATGCCAATAACCATATATTTGCACTCTGACCCTGTGCGTGTCACCTCTAATCATGTATTGCTAGTTGACATCGATCATGCTGCCACTAACCATTCGATCATGCTTCCATTGTACCGAACGTAAAGTGCCTAGAAAGAGATTGAGCTCTCTGAGCATTCTATACCATATGCATTATTGTTAGTATTAATAATACTATTAATTATAATACTTATTATTATTATTTATTAATAATATTATTATTATTATTAATGAGCTTGAGCTCTCAGTGCGAGCTTGCTAGCAAGCTCGCGAGGCACTCGGCCGCCGAGGCAACCCTTGAACTTGCAGCTATTCGTGCAGTTACTCGTTCGATTTGCCGTCGTTTAGCTAGCGACAGTTTCAACGGGCGCGATTCCTGCTTTCTGCTTTCTTCTCTCATGTAGATGTCGAGCTCATTCTCGCGCTACATCCGGACCGCGTGCAGCGCCGCCCGGCGGCGACAGCCGCCCGGGCGCCCCTGGGACACAGGTAAAGCTGAGAAGAACCGGGCATAATGAGGACAGTCTAATGAGTTCATCTCGACTAGCGACCGTGGAATTTTAGTTGAGTGTTTCAGACTTTTACTTGATTCGATTCGACACTCGTAACTGCTTTCGGAGTTCGCCTCGCGCACTTTAATCGTTGTCTTAGGACACGTGCGACGCGACGCAAACTGCAACAGTAAGCATTACAATAATAAGCTCGCTCTTCGCGACCATTTCGGCCGTGGGTGCTGAGTGCTGCGGCTGTGAGCTATTCGTTATTACACCTCTGCAAGCGGCCGGTGAGAGCCATTATGGAAATCTTTGGCCCCTTGTTGAAAACTGCTTGTTTCACCGAGCACGCAAGCATCTCGCGTCCACTACAGCGTCTGGCGCTGGTGACTTGTTGTGGCAGATTGTGACCTTGTAGCCTTGATTGTGGCTTTTTAGTTGTCGCTTCCTTTCTCGAAGATCCTCAAGAACTGTGGATTGCAACGGCCTAGCCTGGCGGCCCACCCACGGAGTCGCAAGCGACAACACCCTTTGAACCTGACCAGACTTCTGTAAGACTGGATGCCGCAATCAGTGAGCACAGGCAATTTCATTAGAATAGTCTCATACTGTATTACTCGCCACCATTAGTCCTTTGGCAAAGACTTTGCACGAATCACGACGTCAGATGAGAGGCTTAGCTTCCGTTCTGCTGTTGCCAAAGAAGTCTATAGTCTGGCTTGGCCATGTGGTTAAGGTGTTCGCCTCGAACTAAGATTACTGTGAATGTATATGACAATTGAGGTCGTGGGCTCGAGCCCCGTCGCATTTGTGAAGCACCTGCGTAGAGATTAAATAATTTTAGGGCACCATATAAATGAGCTACATTTTTGTAGTCTCCAGCAGCTACTGACAGAGACTGATATAAAGTGCAATAATAAATCTTGTAAAGCGTAATGAAATGAATTCTATTTATAAGGAAATGCATTTTAATATTTGATAATAAATTATTGTTTTATTTTATTTGAATGAAATGCACAAAATTTGACGATGTACCAACATAACTGCCTACAATGAGTTGCCAACTGAGATAAATAAATATATATATATATATATATATATATATATGTGTGTGTGTGTGTGTGTGTGTGTGTGTGTGTGTGTGTGTGTGTGTGTGTGTGTGTGTGTGTGTGTGTGTGTGTGTGTGCGTGTGTGTGTGTGTGTGTGTGTGTATACATATGCTCACATAAAAACATCAATTTAATGAGTATCTTTATCAACTCAGACGGGGGTGATTCAGTAGTTTCATTAGTTTGTAGAATAGCTCTACTCTGGCTTAAAATTTTTAAGCCGCACAAGTTTTGCTCGGCTGAAAAAATCCCCTCCGCTCTTCCGGCGGGCAACGACGGACGTCTGCTGCATGCTGAACTCGAACCCGCGATCTCGATGGCGAAAGTTCACAAACGCTTCACCCCGGGGCTGTGACCCGGCTGAAATCCGGCCCTGCGGACCGTCGCGTTCTCTCCTCGGCCGCAATGGGGCCGTCGGAGGCGGCAGCTCAGGCTGTGACCTGGCGAGAACTTGGCGGGGGAAGTTGCGAGGTTTCACGAGAAGCCACACTTTTTCTGCCGGATATCCACGAAGCCCTCGCCGCTGCTGCTGGCGCCGCCGAACCGGAAGCGGCCGACGCCGGGCAAGCCCGCAGCAGCAGAAGGCGACGCGAACGCTGCAGGGGCGGCCCGCGGACGTTGCGTCGGCGGCGCGAGCGCCGACGGAGCTTCGGCACAGCGAGTCAAGTAGGCGGCCATCATGTCGGCGGCCGACTCGAAGTCGCGTCGTCCGTCGAGCAGCCGCTCCTCGATCAGCCGACGGACGAGCTCCTTGTCGCAGCCACGGTCGAGGAGAATTCTCGTTCGCGGGAGATCCATTCGTGCTCGAACTTCGCGATAGTCGACCTCGGTCCTAGCGTTCATAGTCGGTGAGTGCGTGCTGTGAACCTGGAGAGAGAAAAAAAAAGATGTCGGCTGCATGGGCGACGTGTGGGGAGCGAGGGGCGAGCGGCGTCGGGGGAGGCAGGCGAGCGAGCGAGAAGCGAGAAAGAGCTGGAGAGAGCGGGTGAGGAGAGAAAGAGCTGGAGCGAGCGGGTTGCGCTCGACGAAACGACAGATGCCCATAGGTGACATTACGTGTATTTTTGCAATTTTTTTCTTTTCGGCCGCGCTATTAGCGAACGACGACCGACCAGTCCGCCTGTCTCTGACTCACGCAACTCCAGCCTCCGTGTGCGTCCTAGCGGCGCCGATTGAGCGCGCCCTAGCGGCGTCCAAGGCTGCCGCTGGGCGCACGCCAGTCACGTGAGTCTCCGCACAAAAAAGGGCACTTTGTTCGCCCTAGATTCTTTCACCTTTCACCCATTTCTGTCCCTTTATTCAATGCATCTCGCACTCGTCGCTCGAGGCTCGGCGACTGCGAAGGAGAGCGGGCCGAGCCGCCGCCGCCGCCGCTCATGTGCTCACGTGACCGATCGCCATAGCGCCCTCGGTGACGCGGGCTGGGGGCGCCGTTAGCGAGCGCGGGCCAAGCGGACTCCGCGAGTTATGTCCTTTCGCGCGCCGCGATCCGCATGGCCAGGCTCCGCCGACCGACGAATAAGACGTCTAGATGGCGCTCAGCGGGGCATCAGCGCCACGCTCGCAAACTGCAGCCCGCCAGGTGGCGCGCCTGGCGCGCCTCGTTTCCGGCGCCCGCGCGCGATTCGCACCTGCCCCGCCCCTCTAAACCCACACCCGTTTCTCAAGCCTTGGGTGAATCGCTAGCGGCTAGCCGACCGGCGTAGACGCTGCTGCCGCGGTTTCACAAAAGAACGACAGACACCTGTAGCGCCCTGCTGGCTCTGGCTGAATTTTAGCGCGAACAAGAGCTGTTCGGCGGCGGGTAGAGCCCCTTTGTCCTGGAGCAGTGAGCCAGAGAGGAGCGTCAGTGCGGTTAGAGAAGAAGCGCTTAGGAGCAAGCCAGGAAGCTCTGAGACGAGCGGCGGCGATTCGGCCTTTGGAATTGGTGCGATACTCGCGGAAGCTGCTGATAGATGTTGGCTGGCCTGTCAACCCCCGCCTTCCCTCTTTCCAAGAAAGAATCTTCTGGAACCCATTCGCCATTCAAGCTGGACGGAGGTACCCTTCCAGTGGCCTGGGGACGGTAGTAATTCCTCACCGTAATGGGCCATGGTGTCGGGCCCAATACCACTAAGCTCTTGCCCCATTGTCTCAGCCAAGTATTTAAGAGTCGAGCGACGCTCGCTCTGGGTCTTTTGCCTCGTGTCTTTTTGTCTTTGGTCCGGCTTCGACGCCGTCGCACTCGTTTCTCTGAAAGCGAGGGAGGAGGGCGGGCTGTCCGCCGACGATGGACGGAACAAGACGAGACAGCGCAAGGAGGATTCGGTGGAACTCCACCGAACACGGTCGTATCGCGCCCGAGCTGGCATTTTGTGTGTTCTTTCGTGTTTTGTGTTTCTTTTGTGTCGTATGTGTGCGCGCTAGCACGTGGTCTCGGCATAGGGATTTGCCGGCGCGAGTTAGGCGTAGTTGGCGTGTGTGGAGCTCTAGTTTACCGGGTAGGGTTTAGGCTCCGGTTCGCGCTTCAGTGTGGAGAAGTATTTCCTCCGCAGGAGTGCTTGAGTTGGCGTGTGTGGAGTATTCCTGCCGCACTGGTGGAAACCGAGTTCTAGTTCCCGGTCAGGGTTTAGACTGGTTCGGGCTCCGTCTATTTGGGTCGTTTCCCATTATACACGTAAGCAGCCCCAGTGTGGAGAAGTATTCCCTCCGCAAGAGTGCTTGAGGTGGCGTGTGTGGAGTATTCCTGCCGCACTGTTGGAAACCGAGTTCTAGTTCACCGGTCAGGGTTTAGACTCCGGTATGCGCTTCAGTGCGGAGGAGTATTCCCTCCGCAAGAGTGTTTACGTTGGCGTGTTTGGGGTATTCCCTCGGCACAGGTGGGAACGGATTCCTAATTCACCGGTTAGGGTTTAGGGTCCGGGTCGCGCTTAGTGTGGGGGAGTATTCCCTCCGCAAGAGTGTTAGTGTAGCTGCGAACGTGCGAGGAGTGTGGAGATAAAGCTGAACTAGACGCGCAGCGACTTTGTGCGCTTGCGAATAAAGTTCAGTAAAATCCCCAATCTGTGTGTCTCGCTTTCCAATTCACGCCGCGGACTCACGACCCCCTTTAGTAACGGTAAGCAGGTCAGCGCCAGAAACGCTCGTTTCGTGGCGGCCAGCTTATTGCGCGTAGGCGCGCACCAAACGGCATTAGGCGGTAGGCTACGCCGCTAGGTAAGCGGCAGGTCAAGCTTACCCCGCCGAGCCTTCGGCGTTACACACCGGCTACGTCGAAACGGCGGCGCCAGCTAAACCAGACAGATTATGGCCCCCTAATCGGTATTCGCGATTATGCGATCACGCTACACAGTCTACGGCCGAGGCAGCACAAAAGCCTGTGGTGCATTGGAAATAGGCTGGCAGTTGCGATTCCAAACTCGGCGTCGGCCTCGGGGCTGATTTGAACTCGAGGCCGCTGAGCCTGCGGCATACGCCAAGGCCGCCGTTGTTAACGCCCGTAACCGTACGCTGCTGTCAGATAGACTGACTACGCAATGGATACGGACTTGTTATGCTAACGTATAAGTGCCCTTCGTCGCTGCCACGGCGCTGCTCCTTTCAACGCGACCTGCATGCAGCACACGACCGGCGTGCAGCACGCGACCGGCGTGCAGCACGCGACCGGCGTGCAGCACGCGCAAGCTGCCGGCCGTGCTTGAAGCTAACGGCGCCGCCGGTATTGGTCGCGCGTCGGCGGCTGACGCCGGCCCCGTCGCGAGCGCTGCGCTTTCGGCCCAAGTTCTGACCGGACGCGGAAGCTGCGCGCCACGCGCGCGACCACGTCGCTCAGGCGCGGCGACGCGAAGGGGACAGAGAACGCGACGGCGGCGCGCCAACAAGCCGCGACGGCTGACATCGCTTCCGGCCGCCGCGAGCCACCTCACCTTAGTGGGCGGCAAACGTGTGCTCGTTGCTGGATAGGCGTAGCATAGTGACTAATGCATAGACTTGTGCAGAGACGCGATAGGAAAGCGAACGCCAGCTTATGTATGCGAGAGCTGCTGCTATCAGAAAGAGCGCTGTCGTCATAGGGCAGCAATAAGGCTGCCTACATCACTGCTGGGTCGGCGCGTCCATTTCCGGGCCTGCCCAGACTCGGCCCGATGTTTACGGATGTTTACCGGAGACCCCCAAGCTGGCTTCACTGTTCAAGCAGTCAGCGAATCGGATAAGGGATATCCGCTTGCGTCAATGGTTGCGGATCTGAGGTCAATTTGAACGTGACCTCGTCGCAAGGGAGCAGTCTCCTTAGCGACGCACGCATCAGCAGGTTGCCCACGATGATGTTACGGGGGCTGACGCCGGAATTCCCACCACGTGATGCCGGCCATCCAATTGGGTGGTGGTCTTTCCTGAGACGTAGCCGAGCCCTAGCGCAGCTCTCCTAATACGGCGCCGTTTGTTCAAAGAGCCAGCGTACTTTCAGCCATGGGCGCAGTACTCGTAGCCGCAGCTGATGACGTAACAAAGCCGTATTCCCATAGCCGAAAGTGAGCGGAATACATAAATAGACGACGCCGTACTATCCGTCCCCGACTCTCCCTCTGCGCCAGCCGGCGGCCCCACTCCACCAGCCAACCGGTCCGGTCCGAGCCAGCCCAATTCGGTGCGGCCCGACGGGTCGGCGGCGGTGGTGGTTCCGTCTGCCTAGCCCCTCGCCAGTCCGTCATCATTCGGGCCCCAGCAGCCGACGCTGCCGTCCGTCCGTACGGCGCAGCCTCGCGCCCAAGGCTTTGCAGCAATACATTGTAGGTAAAATATACTGCAATAGTGGCCACAATACTGTAACGCCAAAGGCTCGGCGGGGTAAGCTTGACCTGCCGCTTACCTAGCGGCGTAGCCTATCGCCTAATGCCGTTCGGTGCGCGCCTACGCGCAATAAGCTGGCCGCCACGAAACGAGCGTTTCTGGCTCTGACCTGCTTACCGTTACTAAAGGGGGTCGTGAGTCCGCGGCGTGAATTGGAAAGCGAGACACACAGATTGGGGATTTTACTGAACTTTATTCGCAAGCGCACAAAGTCGCTGCGCGTCTAGTTCAGCTTTATCTCCACACTCCTCGCACGTTCTCAACTGCACCAACACTCTTGCGGAGGGAATACTCCTCCACACTAAGCGCGACCCGGACCCTAAACCCTAACCGGTGAACTAGGAATCCGTTCCCACCTGTGCCGAGGGAATACCCCAAACACGCCAACGTAAACACTCTTGCGGAGGGAATACTCCTCCGCACTGAAGCGCATACCGGAGTCTAAACCCTGACCGGTGAACTAGAACTCGGTTTCCACCAGTGCGACCGGAATACTCCACACACGCCAACTCAAGCACTCTTGCGGAGGAAATACTTCTTCACACTGGGGCTGCTTACGTGTATAATGGGAAACAACCCAAATAGACGGAGCCCGAACCAGAGTCTAAACCCTGACCGGTGAACGAGAACTCGGTTTCCAACAGTGTGGCAGGAATACTTCACACACGCCACCTCGAGCACTCTTGCGGAGGGAATACTTCTCCACACTGGGGCTGCTTACGAGTATAATGGGAAACGACCCAAATAGACGGAGCCTGAACCAGAGTCTAAACCCTGACCGGTGAACTAGAACTCGGTTTCCACCAGTGCGGCAGGAATACTCCACACACGCCAACTCAAGCACTCCTGCGGAGGAAATATTTCTCCACACTGAAGCGCGAACCGGAGCCCAAACCCTACCCGGAGAATTAGGGCTCCACAGACGCCAACTACGCCTAGCTCGCACCGGCAAAACCCTATACCGAGACCACGTGCTAGCGCGAACACACAAAACACGAAAGAACACAAAATGCCAGCCCGGGCGCGATACGACCGTTTTCGGTGGAGTTCCACCGAATCCTCTTAGAGCTGTCTCGTCCTGTTCCGTCCATCGTCGGCGGACAGCCCGCCCTCCTCCCTCGCTTTTAGAGAAACGAGTGCCCGACGGCGTCGAGGCGCAGAGCCGGACCAAAGACAAAAGACACGAGGCAAAAGACCCAGAGCGAGCGTCGCTCGACTCTTAAATACTTGGCTGAGACAATGGGGCAAGAGCTTAGTGGTATTGGGCCCGACACCATGGCCCATTACGGTGAGGAATTAATACCGGCACTAGGCCACTGGAATGTCCCCTCTGTCCAGCTTGAATGGCGAATGGGTTCCAGACGATTCTTTTTGGACAGAGTGATGGCGAAGGTTGACAGGCCAGCCAACATCTATCAGCAGCTTCCGCGAGTATCGGACCAATTCCAAAGGCCGACTCGCCGCCGCTCGTCTCAGAGCTTCCTGGCCTGCTCCTAAGCGCTTCCTCTCTTACCGCACTGACGCTCCTCTCTGGCTCACTGCTCCAGGACAAAGGAGTTCTAGCCCGCCTCCGAACAGCTTTTGTTCGTGCTAAAATTCAGCCAAGGCCAGCAGGGCGCTACAATACATTGTACTATTTTTTTTATCATAACAATATATTTTACTGGATTGCTTAAAATTATCAATATATTGTACTATAGGCTTGACAGTATCAATATATTGTACTGGATTGGTTGACAGTGTCAATATATATATATATATATATATATATATATATATATATATATATATATATATATATATATATATATATATATATATATATATATATATATATATATATATATATATATACTGTATAGCGCTGCAGCGACGCGACAAGTCCATGAAAGAATCGGATGCTTTATTCCAATCGATCATTGACTCGTACCCAAAGTTTGCCTTCCTACACTATGTTGGCAACGATGCAGATATCATCCACAGCAAATATTTGGAAACGGCCATCGTCTAGATACAAACCAAAAAGAAGAACGCTGACAATTCATGAAAAATGTGCTGTTAAACGATTGTTGCTGGCTGTATCTCCGGACGCGGAAAACGCTGCAGATGATGATCCTCATTTTTCCTTTTGCTGAGCGAGCACCCAAGCGACAACATGTTGAAGAGAAGAAATCATGTAGCAAGTACATCAACACCCGCTTCTTGCTTTTAACATCACATAAGGTGGAGAGACTTTTCTCCATGGCGAAGTGAGTGTTGTATCCTTACCGGCGTAGTTTACAACCCAGAACAATGGAGGCGCTGCTTTTTCTGAATAAAAACAAGTCACTGTGGAATTTGGCTCTGGTCGCACTGATAGTGAATGAAAAAGTCTCAGAGGCAGCCAATGATAGCGAAGAGAACGAACAGGAGTGCGAAGAATATTGCTGAAATTACAGAGAAAAACACTGCAACATACGATGTGCAATGTATTGCATTGGTGGAATAGAAAATTACAATGTACTGTATTTTAATTGACTATTTCAATATATTGTATTTTGGAAATAGATATTGCAATATATTGTATTTTTGGAATTGACTATTGCAATGTATTTATTTTTGAACATCAGAAAATCAAATACAATAAATAATACAATATATATCATATATTTTATTATTGTATTATTATTATTATATTGTGTTATTATTATATTATTATATAGTGTATTTGTATTATAAAAAATAAATGCAATATATTGTGTGCGAAGTCTCGCTCGCGCCGCATCCAGCATCCCCCTCTGGAGTTTGCGGCGAACGCCAAGTCGCCAGCAGCGGACACCTGGCCTCTAGATCCGCCACGCCCCACCACGCCCCGCCTCGCCCCCACCGCACCCCGCCACGCCCCGCCTCGCCCACAACCACACCCCGCAACGCCCCGCCACGCTCCCTCGCCACGCCGCCAGCCCGCGTCCGCGTTGCGAAAGCTGCGGCGGCATCCAGCAGCAGCGAGAACCATCGACGCGAAGCCAAGTGGCGGCTTCTCGTCGACCGTCTGCTTGGCTCTCAAGCGAGTTCAGGCCATGCGGTGAGTTCATGCCATGAGTTCAGGCCATTTCCTGTCTGTGCCTATGTATTGTGGGACTGTTAAGGTGCTTTCGTTAAATAATTGACAGGCAGCCTTACATTCCAGCACAGTGCCTAGAAAGAGATCCAGTCCTCTGTACGGTGCTATACTTACGCGTTTCTGCAATTATTGTTATTATGCGCAGCGAAAGTAATAAATAGCAGTGGTGAAAACTTTGGCCGACGGACTTTCCGATCGAATCACGGCACGTTGTTTCACATACTTTGCTTATATCTCCGTCTGTAACTCCACAAAGCCACATTAAGTGGCTGCTACGCAGAACGACTTTCAGTAGTGCACTCAAAAAGCCTAGCCGGCTTTCGGTACGCTCACGTAGGCCAGCAGACTACGCAAAACGCAACAAAGAGTTTGGCTCCAGCCTACCGATCACATCTACTGCCCCACCAGGCTAAGCATCGTGCTCTCCTCCGTTTTAACAATGACATTCTACGTGGCAACGACGACGGGAATGTCACTACCCTAGCTCTGCTAGATCTGTTTGCTGCCTTCGACACAATTGATCACGAAGTTCTGCTTGAACGATTGAGAACAACGATTGGTCTGGCAGACGAAGCACTGGCGTGGTTTAAATCATACTTATCTGATCGTGTTCAATCCGTGTCGTGTGGGGGTCAGGTCTCAGACATGAGAAGGGTCACGTGTGAAGTCCCTTAAGGGTCTGTACTCGGTCCCTTGCTGTTCTCCATTTATACACAACCTCTAGGAAAAGTTATTACGGCCCATGGAATAGGATATCACTTCTATGCTGACGATACTCAGTAGTATTTGTCATTTAAACCGTCGAAATCTGCTGCAGCAACTGAGAAACTGAATGCTTGCCTTGCCGATATTCGATCCTGGATGTCGGAAAACTTCCTGAAATTAAATGATGATAAAACCGAACTACTGCTCATAGGACACCCTAAGCGTGTGGCTGGATTAAAAGCCTTTGCTGTTCTAATTGGTGATGCTATTGTGCGACCTTCACCACGTGCTCGTAATCTAGGTGTCGTCTTTGACAGCTGCCTCAATTTCAAAAGCTTCATTCAGAAGACTGCCTCTACAGCTAGCCATCACATCCGATCCCTATCCAAGATTAGAAGCTGTCTCCCACAGTGGCTTGTAAAAAATTTAGCTAGCTCTTTACTTCTGTCTCGGCTTGATTATTGTAATTCCCTTTTGGCTGGGCTGCCAAAGAAAGCTAGTATGCTACTGCAGCGGACTATGAATATGGCTGCAAGGCTGGTCTTAGAGTCCCAGCAGTTTGAGCACGTGTCACCTTTGCTGAAAGAGCTAGGATGGTTGCCGGTTGAGCAAAGGATACAGAGCAAAGTTCTTACGCTGACCCACAAGGCCCACCACGGCTTGGCTCCTTCGTACCTAGCTGAACTGCTGCATAAGTTTCAGCCTGTTCGCGCCCTCAGGTCCTGTGTGGACAATAAATTAGCTGTCCCTTTCCTCCGCTTAAAGATAGTTGGCGACAGAAGCTTTAGCTCTGCAGGTCCTAGACTGTGGAGCTCGCTTCCACAATTCTTACGCAACGACAACTACTCTCCAGCTGCCGACTATGGCACATCTTTTTCAGCAGTCCTGAACTGCTACTTCTATGCCTACTACTACGTCAACTGCTCTCCTGACTCTGCTATGCTTCCCACTTTCTCTTTGTTGCGTGAGACAAAGTCTGTTGGCTACCGAATGCGTACCGAAAGCCGCTTAGGCTGCGAGTGCTCTATACAAAACTCTCCTGCGTAACACCCACATGGTCTTTATGACTTTATGGAGTTACTGACGGAGATACATCCAGAGTTCAATCAAAGTTCAACCAGAGTTCAAGTTCAAGTTCAAAGCAAGTTCCTCCAAAGTCTTTATTGGAGATGGACGACTAGGATATTACTGATCTCTGATTGTGTATCTCTCAACAATCAGAGATCTCGTACCTAGGAAGGACGGCGGTAGTTTAATTCGTTCAGTGGAGAATTTCTATACTATTCACTTGATGAGCCGTGATGGCTCACTAGATAAGGCGGTTGCTTTTCATGACCTCGGTTCCGAGGTCGTGGGTTTGAATCCTGTGATGGGTGATCCTTTACCGCTGCTGCAAGCGGTTGTGATAGCCATAAAGGCTCTTGAGCCGCTATACAAAAGAGGCCGCTAAATCAGCTAGTATTTGTTTTGCTATCGCTTAAGACCCGCGCCGCTCCAGTTAACGCACTGTAGCAACTTTGTTTTTCTTGATTTTATGTATGCTTTTTCAAACTTGGTCTCTACAGTTCGAGTTACGTTAATGTTGACTCGAGGAATTAGGGCACATAGGAGAGAACGCACGGACAATGCTCTAATTGTGGAGGAGCGAATATGTGTAGACCACGTGGCAGGCGTCGTGTTACTGTTATTGAAGGAATGCCGATTGGAGGATTGAGCAGGTCGAGATAGCGAACGCTAACTGGTTAGCACTAACAATAATGCCATATCAGTTAAAAAATTTCGCGATGGTCAGAATTGAAGCCGGCAATAATGAAGCAGACACGCGCCGTATTAAAATAGCGAGATCGGCAATTCTACATATGCTCAGAATTCAGCAATCATTTAGCCTTACAGCATGCAACCGGGTGTTGAATTTTGTTTCGATATTGCAACCACGGTTATGAGTGCGGGCATGCACAGAAGCCCAGAGTGAAAATGATTAGCTAATGCCAACGATCCAGGCATAGCTGGGTTAAGTAAAGGCTGAGATATTTTTTAAGAAAGGCTAAGTTATCAAAATGAAAGACAAAAGACCCGCACTATGAAAAACGGTGATTTCAGGAATACTTCCGATTTACCTTTGCATCGATCGATCGTTGGCAACTCGACGGAGTCGAAGAGACACTAGGCGCACGAGATTGTAAGGACTGCTTTGATTGGACAACAACTACTGGAATCTGAGCGACCCGTGAGAGACCGACGATGGCTACTGCGCCGCTGTGTTCGTTTGCGGCACACTTAGGTCACGGAAGAAAGGAATGAATTTCGGTCTCGCTTGAAATGAAATGAATTGAGAAATGAATTTAGGCCAGCCAGTAAATTTCAGCAAGATCGCGCGGCCAAAGCAGTGCAAAGCACGTGCGTCGCTGAGAATCGCACCTGCGTACTGTTCGATGTGACTTGTGCCGAAAACGAGCAGGCATGCGTTGTGAGCGGCAGCTGTAATTGTAGCTGAGTAGCTGACTAACAATCAATACTAGTCAATTAGTCAAGATGACCACACTTAAACCAAATCAGCGCATTACTAGCTAGCGCTAGAGAGCACTACAAGCAGCTTGCGAGAAACTGCGTGAAATTCATTCTTCGCCTCTCGCTCACTACATCCGAGACGACAACGGTACCGCAGTCCGCAGATTTCCGTATTTCTCCAGGCCGTTACCGTCGATTGCCGCACATTTCCCTCGCATCTACGTTCAAGATTGATGGATAGGATGCGGTTGCACTTTAAATACAGCACACTGTTACTCAAAAAACAATTGATCTTAACCATCCAGCTCTGTTTGTAATTTTAATAGACAACCATAGATTGCTATATTATCTCTGACAATTGCCGTCGATTGCAATGGATCCACAGTAAGCATTGTGTGGTAGGATAATTACAAATTCTAAAGGCCAATTTCCAGCAAATTTGAACTAGATTTCTCCAGAGACCATTGCCGTCGACTGCCGTGCATTGCCCTCAATTGAGCCTTTGTCAATTGTGAAAAAAGGATGTGGCTGCACTTTTAATGCAGTGTAGTGCAATGCGCAAGAAAATTTGAAGCTTCTCTCAGCAACCGTCGGTCCATTTGTAACTGTCCGTTATGGAATGGCGTATTTCCCCAAGCCATTGCCGTTGATTGCCGTGCGTTGCCGTCAATTTAACGCGCACAATGGGTGAAAATTGTGCTGGCACACAGGTACTTGTTACGTGGAATGAGGGTTGCAGTTTATTGCAGCCAATCTTGTCAATTTTCCACGGAATTTCATATCGGCCCCTACCTTTGCTGTTGATTGTCGTGCATTGCTGACAGTTAACAAACAAAGCATCTTGAACATTCCACGGTTTTACTTTGGACGGATTGGAATGTTATATGTGATGACAGTTGAGGCTCCCGTGCTGCCAAATTTCTGGGAATCGGGGTATTGGCCCAGGACATTGCTGTCGATTGCCGTTCATTGCTCGCGATTGTACGTGTGCTATTGGTTGAAAGGATTTGATTGCACTTTCAACAAAGTGGGCTGCGACAGGTAAGATATATTTGATCCTGGCCCAGTCACTTTCCAGTGATTTGCGATGGACTATAATGGATTACCGTATTTGCCCGTGCCATTGCCATCGATTGCTATGCATTGCCCGAGATTGAACGGTCAGAGCTGGTTGAAAGGATTGAAAGTATGTGTGCACGCAGTGAGATGTTACGTGGAATGAGAATTGGAGTTTGTTGCAGCCGATTTCTCTTCGATTTGCCACCGATTTTGGTATTGGTCACTGCTATCAATGCGATGACTATCGGCATTTCATGCAGCCACTTCAGCGTCAACTTGCCACGGATTGTAGTGGGTTGATGTTTCAAGCCGAGCCGTTGCCGTAGATTGCCATGTATTTCCCGAGATTTTACGAGCGCAATTTCTTAAAATGATGTGGTTGACTTCAACCGGCGTGCTTTGTAACATGCATTAAAAATTGGAGCATTGCGAAACCGATTTCAGGGCATTTTGCATCAGATTGCTGTAAATTGAGGTATTGGCCCGCAGTCAATTGCAGTGCTTTGCTGCCAAATGATAGAGGTGATTGTAGTGAAATTGTGTGATTGCACAATAAACAAAAATTAGAGCAACGTGCAGTCACTATTAGAGCTTAAAGTGTGCGTATTCTGGTCGTTTTTCAGCGGGCTGCTGTATATTGACGTACTGGCCCGGGCAGTTGCAGTCGATTGCAGTGCATTGCTGCAGAATGGCCGAGGCAATTACAGTGAAGTTATGCAAGTACACAATAACCAAGAGTAGAGCACCTTCTTATCATAATTAGAGCTTCTAGTGTACGCGCGTCTGGTCGCTGTGCGGCGGATTGCAGCGGATTTCGGTGGATTGAGGTGGATTGTGGTATGGGACCGGGTCATTGCAGTCAACTGCAATTCATTGCATAAGAACGCGTGCGAATAATGAAGCGAAATTTTTTAGATTAACTTTGAACTGAGTCTAGTTCTATATGCAATGTCAATTAGAGCTTCGCGATGGCGATTTGAGGATGATTAGCAGTGGAATAGAGTGGATTGCAGTAGTTTCCCAGGTCATTTTAGGCGATTGCCGCCCATTGCCACAATACGAGGTTGCACAATTTTTTTATTTTCATTTGGTTGTGCGCACAGCATGGTACACTTTAATATGCAATAAAAACTAGAGCTCGGTGCAATTCATTTCTATTTGTATGCGGTGGATTCGGTGGATTGAAGTGGGTCGCGGTATTGGCCCGGGCTACTGCAGTCGATTGCAGCGCATTGTGCGAGAACGGCCAGTGCCAATGCAAGTGAAATTTCTTTAATGCAATTATTGCAGAGTGCGCCGTCATATGTAATCAAAAAGGGAGCTTTTCGATAAGGATTTCTTTTGTTGCATGGTGGAATGCAGTGGATTGCGGTGGATTGAGGTATTGGCCTGGGCCTCTGCCATCTTATTTCAGCGGACTTCGTGAGAACGCGTGAGCGGAAGCTCGCGAAATTTTCTGGGTACATTGTACGCGTAGCGTAGTTTGATATTCCAAAACTTTTGGAGCTGTGCACAGCTGATTTGCGGTGGACTTTACGGGAACTAGAATGGATTGCGGTGGATTGCGGTGTAGGCGTCCGGCGTCAAAGCTGGTTTGGTCTAGCGGTTAAGGTGTTCGCCCCGACCAAGGTCTGACTGAGGTCGTGGGCTCGAGCACCGAGGCATATGTGAAGCGCCTGAATAGAGATTAAGTTCTCTTGGGGAGACATATATATAAATGAATTATTTTAAAGCACCCTAGCATAAGTTCGCGTGCACGGAGCAACATGAAACTCGGTGGACTGATAAATTCGAGCGTGTCCTACAATATCAGCGAAAAATTTGAGCTCGGCAACGCTTGCGTCCGGTTGTTGCTAGCCTAATTAGAGTGGATTGCCGTGGTTTGCGGTAATTCGTCGAACCCCGTGCAGGGAGTTGCGCTATGGACCCTCAAGCCCCCTATGCGTCTGGCCAAAGTGGCTTGGGCTGGGCTGCCACGGCCGTTCAAAGCCGTCCCCCGCCACAATGGGCGCCACCTTTGATCCCTCGATGAGTGCTTGAGCGCCCCCAGCAATGCCTCCAGGAAGCCCCATCCCCCCCCCCGCAAACTGTAGGCAGTGGTAGCCGGTCTCGAAGCGTCGGGCTTTAGCCTGCAGAGTTAAGGCGCTAGCACTTCACGGCCCAGCGCACGGTCGGCTAGAGCGCCGTCTGCCGGTAGCCGGAACTTCTTTATCTCCTGCGCCCAGCTGAGGTCAGCAGCAGCCAGAGCTCTTCGGCCGCCACATAAATGAGGCCGTTTAATCGACCGACATTTACTTTTATGGCGGTTGCAAGCATGGCAGTCAGTGCGAATATCACTCCGGCTCCGCATTCACCGGCTGCCTAGGCTGAGTGCCTCGCTCCAACTCCGCCGGGAGGCAGTGGAGCGCATGACAGGAAGTTTGCTCGTGCAGCTATCCGTCGGCCAAATCGGCTCGGCCGGCCGCCGACGAGGCTGGCGACGGTGGTGGCTCGCGGCAGCGGGCAGGGTGCGATCACAGCACATTCGCGTGCAACGTCGGCGGCGCGTCTACGTTGATCCTTAAAGCGACAGATTCTATCTTTGCAGCTCCTTCATTTTATTAGGAAGATATTTTGAATTCCGAGATAATGATCTGTATTCCAGAGATTCTTTTGTTGATTGTGCATTGGTGAGCTCATGGGCTGTACAAAATCACGCTTTTTTTTAATGAAACCCGAGAGTTAATCGAGCTCCTATAAACGGCCCCATTTCTAGAAGGTCGCCCGCGCACGCACTTACCTAGGAGTTTCATGAATACAGCACGCCCTATTTGTAGCCTCGCTAGAAAATCTGCGAAGAAATGTTGCAGTCGCGATTGTACAGTTTTAGATAGCCGCGTTCATAGTGTGTCTTCTGAATGTCTCACGGGAATCGCGAGTTCTTGAGAAAGACAATGTCAAACTTTCTCCCGACCGATCTCGGAGGCAACGTGCGATCTCTAGCACTGAATTACCTGCGAAATTACTACTGTGCATTTTGCCTGAGTGAAACTCAAGAATCGATTTTTAGTTAGCTAAACGGTGCTGAAGTAGACAGTATCTGGAAAATAAAGTTTCCTCGCATTCCACTGGTGCGCTCCTGAGAAAGCGAACTCTGTTGACGAGCATGGCGCGGCATTGGGTGGAGCTGGTCGGTGGATTGTGCTTCGCGTTCGTCGACTCAACAAGGTGCATTCGTACTCTGCAACCAATTGTCGGGAATTGGCGGAGATCATTCGGTTCTCCAGAGCTCGTGTAACCCCCTTTCGATGCTGGGTTTCCTGTCTAGTCTAGTATCTCGACACACCCGAAGTTCGCATGTCAGCCAGCAACGGCAGCGGTCCGCCTAGAGCCAAATAAGCATCCATCATTTCCGCTGCGGATTCATAATCTCTCCGACTGTCCATCAGCCTTTCCTGTATCAGGTATCGGACCATGTCCTTGTCGCAGCCTCGCTCCAGCAATATTCTTGTCCTTGGCAGATCCATTCTCGCACGCACTTCTCGATTGTCAACGATTTGAGACATGGTGGATGATAAGCTTGGCTGAGTGCTTGGATGTCGGCTGGAAAGAAAAGAATTGCGATGCAATCCGTTCAGATGCTCAGTCTGTGAATTCGAGAAAGAGAGAGAGAAAGAGAGAAAAAAGAGAGAGAGAGAGAGAGAAAAGAGAGAGAGAGAGAGAGAGTCTACGCATGCACATGCGAGAGAGAGAGAGAGAGACAGGAAGCTCGATGGACGATTCGCACGGAAATCTAGACCGAATCTCGCGCTCTGCTCCGCGATCGCATTGATCGAGCCACGATCCGCTGCGGCAGCGAATCAGCAGCGAATCATCCCACTGAGCACCGTAGCGTGCTGTGTTCCAAGCATGCGCCCCAGGTGACAGAAAAGGAGACAGAAGGTCTCAAGCAGAATTCCCGGCCGAGCCGTTTGTCTCTCGACAGTCTTGGAGCTAAAGTACTGGCGACTGGCGGCCGACGAGAGAGCTCGATGCAATCGACTGCGAGATGGAAGACGCTCAAAATTCCAACATCAGGCGGCAGCTCCGTTGAACAAACGAGCGAAGGGCTACGACGCTACGCAGCAGACGATCGAGTACAGCAAGAACAATCGTGTTCTGCGTAGGCCTACTATACCACAGAGAGTGTGACACGTGGGGGGAAAGCTGCGTTGAAATCGTCACCTTGACGACCACGTGCCCCCATGCCCCCCCCCCCGCGATGCAATTGATTTAACAGAAAGTGTTGGGGACAGACGACAACAATGGAGCTCTAGCTACGGTCACAAAAACTTCAGAATCTGCGAGTGCGGAAAATAGATTATCGGTGGCACTGAGGCAGTAGGGCTCCGTCAATGCCAATGGAACACCTTCCCAATGGACAGCTCACGTTTCCGTCCCATCAGCCATTCGGAGCCAAATATGCTCGGCCAAATTCGAGCCACTTGGAGCTTGGAGGAATCCTCGCGGCAACGACTATTTTTTGCATGCCGGGGCTTACTAATGAGACGTCTAAACAGTAAGCCCTTTTAGTTACACTTGTACACTATTGGACGGGTCGATTGGTACTTGCCGTAGTAAGTTTCATTTGCAAGGAGCATGCCGACGTACGTACGTACCATATTTTTACAATTATAAGTCGCACCCAAGTATATGTCACCCCTTATTTTATAGACAAAACTGTATGAGGAAAATGTTTATTGACAAATATTTTTACTATATAGCTCACTTTGTATTAATATAATTTTGCTTTAGTCTTCATAGTTTGCAAGAACTCGTCATCGGTATCACCGATAACATCTTCGCAGTCTTCTGCAGTATTTTTAATGTCTGAATCTTTACTTTCCTCATAGATTGCATCATCTTCAGTTCCATCTGGTATGCTTGAAATTCAGAATTTTAGGGTTTATAGTCACCTAAAGTAAAACATAGTATAAACTAGTTAATCCTATCTGAACAAGTTAAGCAGACTAGATGGGTAGGCAATAAGTTTTTTTAGTTTTGATATTATTATAATAATAAGAATAAAGCACTTGATAAAGTGCCCTCAGAGAACTCAATCTCTTTCTAGGTGCTTTACATTTGCTGCAAAGGGAAACAATCAAATGGTGAGTAACATCGTGCTTGATAAACAACATGAATAATGTGGTTAGGGGTGACATGCACAGGGTCAGCATGCAAATGTGGTTAGTGGCAGCATGCACAGTGTCAGCACGCATAAGCACATCAAGGACGAATCACAGGGACCAACTAAATGCTGTCCTAAATACGTATGTTTTAAGTTCTTTTTAAATGTGGTCAGGTCAGGGGATGTTCTGACGCAAGTGGGGAGTGAGTTTCAGGCTCTGGGAGCATACGAGCTAAATGCACGGTCTCCAAAGGATTTGAGGTTTGTACGAGGTATTGGTAAACTTTTGGGTGGTACGAGTGGGTGGTACGATGCTTGGCCTGGTGGGGGAGTATATCTGAGAGATAGGCTGGAGCCAAAGAATGACGTGACCTAAAAGTGAGCGACAAGATCTTGAATTCGATCCGTTGCTTGACTGGTAGCCAGTTTTTACTTGCAGTGTAAAAGTCGCAGGTTTATTTTTTCAAAAAATTCGGAAAAAGTGCCACTTGTATTCTTAAAAATACGGTACGTCCCGGCGTGAAAGCTCACCATGTTCAGCCGAGCTCCAGCGGATTCGTGCATTCAATATTTGCATAATACGGATCGCTGTCGAAAACTATTAATAAGCTCCGCTCGAGCAGCTAACATGGTTACTATCTTCTAAAGATTTACATGAGGTTTATATATGAGTTCAGCGGCTGGCTGAGTAGCAGAGTTACGCAGGAAGTGAAGCTCGGTTTTTACTGGAAAACATGGAGAAAAGAAGCTTTCCTATGCGTCTCTGTCCTCGAATTCTTGAATGGGTAAGTGCTTGTCTATATCTATTTACACCTATAGATATATATATATATGTGTGTGTGTGTGTGTGTGTGTGTGTGTGTGTGTGTGTGTGTGTGTGTGTGTGTGTGTGTGTGTGTGTGCGTGTGTGTGTGTATATTTATAAATATATGTATGCATAAATATATATATATACATATATATGTGTGTGTACGTATGTATGTATACATGTATGCATGTGTGTATGTACGTATGTGTGCATGTATGTGTATATATACAATGCGAACACTGGTATATGCAGAGATTTGTTCGCCTGTGCGTGTGTGTATTCGCGAAAGTGTGAACTTACCAAATCCTTAAAAACCAAACTTATAATACCACGTTGCAACCAAGACTATGTGAGCTCGGTACTTAATGATGGCAAAACGCTTACATCTTGCCCCTCCTACCTAGCTTATGGACACGACAGTTTTTTCAATGGATTAATTTCAAGATTTGATCACCGATTTAACTCGTCAATAACAAGAATTTAGCTGACTCGTCTTAGAAGTGCAGCAGCGACGCTTATTTTAGTAACCCGGCACACCTGATCGTGGATCCTGATCACCTGACCGGCACATCTGATCGCCCCCTTTCGCTCCTCGCAGCTGCAGCGCAGGCAAATAACTTGCAGCCTTGCAGCCGGGCATCATCGCGGAGTCATCACGATTCTCCCGGCTCTTATCGTTTGTAAATCGTGAACTTGAACAGTATTTTTCTCCTCATTTCATTGGAAACCAGATTCGCTCTCGACCAAGATTGGCGTCTTTTTTTCTAAAATGGCTGGGATGATGACCCGTTCATCAGCAGACACAAAGCAACAGTTACTCTTCGGCCCAATGGAGCCTGGCTCTCCATACTGCTGCTGAACTGCAGCCCCACCTTCGGTTTTAGCGTGCAGCGGCCGCCTCTGCCGACTATTCGGTCACAGCTGTTACACGTATGCCACTTACACGCTGCTGACGAAAGAAGCTCTTTTTCGCCTAGATTTCGCTGACTCACCGCCGCACACCTTGCCCAGCGACACGCTCTCTTGTGCTGGCGAACCACTGGCACAACTTTGTTCAGCCGTCGTACTTTCTCGAGTAGCTATTTCCTCGCGCTAATTAATGCATAGACTGTCCATCCGATCAACTTTCAAGCATCCCTTTCTTTTATGCGAGATTAAGTCCGTCGGCATAAGTCCCACGCGCACCTGAGGCCGCTCGGATTAGGAGAAAATGTTGTGGAAAACTCTCAGCTCTCAGCTCAGTCTTTCTGGCCTTGTGATATCAGATGGCGAAACAGATGGCGATACAGATGGAGAAATGCGCAATATATTCAATGCTATCTCTTGCATTTTCCCTCGTCTTCTCTTCTCTCTCGCGCTTCTCTCTATATTTTCCACTTTTCTTTATTTTTTCTTTTGGCTTGGCGTGCAAGAGGAATTCCGTCCTGATAAGCGGACCGTTACGCGGCAAGTTAATTGAAGACGGCGCGTAGCTCGCCAGCGCGAGGGCGTGCGCCTGAGCGAAGAAAGCTTTCATCTGGGTGGGAGCTGCTACACGAACTCGGCCTCATTCACCTGGCGGCAGCGCGCCTCTCTCGAGCTTTTGTGGCCGCTTTCAGCAGACAACAAAGGATTGCCTGCTTCGAGACTCAAACGCGAAACTTTGGTGCTTTCCTGACAATAATAATGATAAGAATAATAACACATTTCTACAGCGCCCTCTGAGAACTTAATCTCTTTCTAGACGCTTTACCGCATGCTGTAAAAGAAGTACGATCTAGGAAGCTTGAGATTCGTCGCGACATCGGACGTTGCGTGTCCGATTTCGTTCTCTCTCTCTCTCTCTCTCTCTCTCTCTCTCTCTCTCTCTCTCTCACTACTTATAAAACTTTTTGAAAACATTAGTGCGCCGAAACTCTCCTCGTCGCCGTCAGACACCGAATTCGCCGCCGCGCGGCCGCCGACGCGCGCCCGGATGAGTTTTGTCTCCGCACGCCGTCTGCTGCCTGCGCAAAAGGGCCCCGACCTCAGCGGCCTCGTCGGCGCGTCGCGCGCGAGGCGCACTCTCCAGTCGTCGCGCGCTGACCGAGAGTCGGCGCATGCCGGGAAATGCGAACGAGCGACGGAGAACAGCCGACCTCGGGATTGAACCGCGAAACGCGCTGCACGCATCCATATCCGGCCGCCAGGAGCAGCCGCGAGTCGCGGTGGCGGCGGCGGCAGCGGCAGCGGCCGTAGCTCTGCGTCCTTTGGCTGCTGCGTGCGCAGCTCGCCCTGCACTCGTGCGCGCGCTTGCTGCGCGCAGCCAACCCCGCCACTCGGGGAAGCGAGCGCCCGCGAAGCGGCGAGCGCTGCGGCGCACTTACTAGAGTAAGTACGCGCTTACTTACTAAGCGTTGCTCATGGGACGGATTCACGCGGCGATCTCGTGCAGCCCGCACCGAAGAGGAGCTGCAGTGCGAAAGGGACAATGTCCGTCCTAGCAATGCGCAGACTAGTCGCCAAGCCGCTCACCAGAGAATCTAGCGCGTCCACTTTATAAATCTGGGCGCCGATGAATTCCCACCAAGCGGGGAATTCCCGTTGCTGAGGACGAGACGTAGGAGTCGCTTCCCTGCATTGCAGCTGCATGACGAGGCGTAACGAGCGGCACTACCCGTCCGTTGGCAATTACTAACGGCGGGTGGGTCTCTTCGTAGAAGAGAAAGAGAGATTAGATGGCATGCGCCCTAGCCGAAGGGCAGGCAGTGGCGAGCTGGCGACGGCCGTCGTCACGTGACTCGCACAGTAAGCGGAAGCCGGTGAGAGACGCCATGGCGACTTGGCGTCCCCGCGTTACCTTTAAAGGTCATGCTGGCTTCGCTGAGCGTTTTCGGAGTTACACACGGAGCTACATTGCATTGCATTACATCGGCAGACGGAGGAGGGGCCCACCGGAGCCACAATCTTCGCTCCGGTCACTACGCCCCGCGCCAAACACCCAGTGCACTCACAGACACGCCCCCCGCCGGATGAGCATGCCGGGATCGGGTATCCCCATCAGCAGTCGACGCTGTCCGCTAGCGGCCGGCCGCTCACGCTCAGCTCGACGTCGCAACTCGGCTCTGCTGCTATCGATGCTGCGACGTCACGATCAACCGCCGGCCAGGCTACCGTTCTCTCCCGAAAGCCGGTACCGATGTGAAAGCGCAAATTCCGATGCGTTTGCGCTTTCGGGCGTCCGCACGCGACTGCGTGTCTGCATGCGTATCACATGATGCGTATCACATGATGCGTATCACATGATGCGTATCACATGATGCGTATCACATGATGCGTATCACATGATGCGTATCACATGATGCGTATCACATGATGCGTATCACATGATGCGTATCACATGATGCGTATCACATGATGCGTATCACATGATGCGTATCACATGATGCGTATCACATGATGCGTATCACATGATGCGTATCACATGATGCGTATCACATGATGCGTATCACATGATGCGTATCACATGATGCGTATCACATGATGCGTATCACATGATGCGTATCACATGATGCGTATCACATGATGCGTATCACATGATGCGTATCACATGATGCGTATCACATGATGCGTATCACATGATGCGTATCACATGATGCGTATCACATGATGCGTATCACATGATGCGTATCACATGATGCGTATCACATGATGCGTATCACATGATGCGTATCACATGATGCGTATCACATGATGCGTATCACATGATGCGTATCACATGATGCGTATCACATGATGCGTATCACATGATGCGTATGTGTATGCTTGCGCATGCTTTTCATGTCTAAAACTCTACCTATCAGATCTACTGCTCCCCCACCAGGGCAAGCATCGTGTAACGCCCGCTTATCGGAATCCAACAGTACAGCCTTCGAAATCCAACAGCCTTTGGGCACCGTGCTTTTAGTTCGCCCAAAGCAGCCTGTGGAACTCACTTCCGACTTGCGACACGACATCCCCTGGCTTGAAGACATTTAAAAAGGAGCTAAAAACGCAACTATTTACATAAGAATTAATTTAGTGGGTCCATGTAATTCGTTCTTCATATGCTTATGTGTGCTGACCCTGTGCACGTCGCCTCTAACCATGTTATGCTTATCGACATTGTGTAACACCGAAGACTCGGCGGAGTAGGCTTGACCTGCCGCTTACCTAGCGGCGTAGCCTAGCGCCTGATGCCGTTCGGTGCGCGTCTACACGCAATAAGCTGGCCGCCACGAAACGAGCGTCTCTGGCGCTGACCTACTTACTGTAACTCAAGGGGATCGTGAGTCCGCGGCGTGAATTGGAAAGCGAGACACAAATTGGGGGTTTTACTGAGCTTTATTCGCAAGCACACAAAGTCACTGTGCGTCTAGCTCAGTTTTATCTCTACACTCCTCCCACGCTGTCAACAGCACAAACACTCTAGCGAAGGGAATACGTCTCCACATTGAGGCTAGTTACTTCTGTAGTGGGCAACGACCCAAATAGACGGAGCCCGAACCGGAGCCTAAACCCTAACCGGAGAACTAGGACTCCGTTTCCACTTTGCGGCAGGAATGCCCCACAAACGCCAACTCAAGCACTCTTGCGGAGGAAACACGTCTCCACACTTAGGTTACTTACGTCTTTAATGGGGAACGACCCAAATAGACGGGGCCCGAACCGGAGCCAAAACCCTGACCGGAGAACTAGGACTCCGTTTCCACCTCGCAGCAGGAATACCCTACGCATATCAACCACGTCTAGCTCGCAACGGCAACTCCTTATGCCGAGACCACGTGCTAGTTCGCACACACAAAACACGAAAGAAACACAAAATGCTAGCTCGGGCATGATACGACCGTGTTCGGTTGAGTCCACCGAATCCTCCTAGCGCTGCCTCGTTCTGTTCCGTCCATCGGCGGCGGACAGCCCGACCTCCTACCTCACTTTCAGAGAAACGAGTCCGACGGCGTCGAAGCGCGGAGCCGAACAAAAGACCCAGAGTGAGCGTCGCTCGACTCTTTAATACTTAGCTGAGACAACGGGGCAAGAGCTTAGTGGTATTGGGCCCGACACCATGGCCCATTACGGTAAGGAATTAATACCGGTACTAGGCCACTGGAATGGCACCCCTGTCCAGCTTGAATGGCGAATGGGTTCCAGACGACTCTTTTTGGACAGAGTGAAGGCGGAGGTTGACAGGCCAACCAACGTCAATCAACAGCTCCCGCGGGTATCGGACCAATTCTAAAGGCCGAATCGCCACCGCTGATCTCAGAGCTTACTGGCGTGCTCTTAAGCTCTTGCTCTCTAACCGCACAGGAGCTCCTCTCTGGCTCAATGCTCCAGGACAAAGGAGTTAATGCCCGCCGCCGAACAGCTCTTGTTCACGCTAAAATTAAGCCAAGGTCAGCAAGGTGCTACAATTGAGCATGCTACCAATAAAAGTTTATCTTTGGTTTGCAGCAAGCTTAAAGTTCCTAGAATGAGATTAAGTGCTCTGAGGGTGTTATATAAATGTATTATTTTTATCATTAGTTCAACCGTATTTCATCACCTAGCGTTAACTCTGTATTTTATTTACTAGCTTAGCCTTGGGCCTATGGAATAATCATTGTAAAGGTAGAAAATAAAAATTAGACATTGTATTTCACCCTAAGAGAACTAATCTGTTTCTAGGCACTGTGCCTCTGCTGAACAGCAAGTGTTTCAATTGGTTTTTGACAACTTGTGTCGTAGGAAGCTTTTTTTTAGATATTGTCATGTCAGGGACCGTCAAGACATCATTTGGAAGTGATCCGTAGCTTTAGGAGCAGATGAACTTAAGGCTCGGTCTCCAAAATATTGGAGGTTGATTATTAGAGGCAACCATAGAGCTATGCGACTTGAGTCAGGAGAAGGTCAGGTGAATGGCTAGGCTTGTCTGTCATGAGCATTGCGGTTGCCACATCACACTACATCTCACCGCCCTGCACTGGCTACCAGTCCTACAGTGCATCGACTTCAAGGTTCTGTCACTGACTGTTAGGTTCCTTTATTCTTTGACTCCAGCCTACTTTTCACATCTACTCCCCCACCAGGCTAAGCATCGTGCAACCCGCTTTTGTTAATCTAGTCGTTTACCTAAACTCGTACAAACCTCAAATTGTTTGGAGACCTTTAGTTCATGTGCTCCCAAAGCCTGGAACTAACTCCTGACTTCCATCACGATATCCCCTGACTTGACCACATTTAATAAGAAACTAAAAGCGCACCTACTTATGACAGCATTTATTGGTTCCCTGTGATTCGTTCTTTATGTGCTTATGCGTGCTGACAGTGTTGCATGCTGCCACTAACTGTACATGCATGCTGACCCTGTGCGTGCCACCTCTAACCATGCTATTAATGCTGTCTGTCGAGCATGGTACCACTCGCCACTCGATCGTGTTTCCTTTGCAGCAAGTGTGAAGCGCCAAGATTGAGTTCTCTGAGGGTGCTTTATCAAGTGTATTATTGTTATTATTATTATTACTGGCGATAGTAAGGCCGAGACTTTTGCTTTGTCTCTCCGTCTGCTGTGTCTTGCTCAGACTCTTGCTCAGACTCTTTTGCTGCAATTCAAGTGGGGCCGCTGGTAATTAACAGCTGGTAATTTTGCAGCGCACCTTTTACCTTTAATAGCCCATCGGTTTTTTATCCTCCGGGTCCTTTATGAATTTCCGCCTAACTTGGACGCATGCGTAGTCAGCACCCTTTGCTGACAGACGTGCTAGCGTCTGTAAGTTCTACCACTGTTTAACTAGATTAAGTTAAGAGTGCATAGATGCATGGCAAAACGAACTAAGCAGCACAGATGCGTATCTGCCACCCAACCGTACCGTCTGCCACCTCCTGATCAGCGTCTGGCTTCCGACTCACTAAGTAAACCTCCAAATAAGCAAACGGTAAATCGTGCTATTTGACATAATTTTGTTCCCTTCAACGATCAAAGTAAAACCAATTTTAAACTAAACTAAAAAAAACTAAAAGGGCCGTCTGCTGTACGACCGAGTGAATAGAAAATGTCACCCGTCACTCTGTGCATTACCGCCAGTCAGGGAGCTTGCTTCATGTACACTTTGTACTTCAATCGTCGTTCGCTGACAACGAAGCTGCGACTGAGAGAGCGAAAGCATTGTAGCATGCCTCCTGCTGCACGTCAGCTGATTTTCTGCTGCCGCTCTAGTGCTCTGGGCTTGCCAAGAAAAGAACAGTTTTATATCAAGCTTTGTTGTTTCAGCAGATGCTCACTGCCAGCGCTTTCGGTTGTACCTGCTGCTTCAAAAAACCACATCCACATGTTGACCCCGTGCACGTCACGTCTGACGATATCATGATTGATGATACTGCGAATGCTACCACTAATCGTTGGTCTTACTTTCTTTGCAGCCTCTGTAAAGTTCCTAGAAAAAGATGCAGTTGCTCTCCTGAATCTGCTATGCTTCCCACTTTCTCTTTGTTGCGTGAGATGAAGTCCGTTGGCCACCGAATTCGTACCGAAAGCCGCTAAGGTTGTGAGTGCGCTAAATAAAACTCCTGCGTAACACCCACATAGTCTGTATGGCTTTGTGGTTACAAACGGAGATACATTACATTACAGTGCTCTGAGGGCGGCGGTATACAAGCGTATTATTATTTATCATCAAGGTTTCTTCACACAGTTCATGCGCTGCCCGGATGCCGGACTGAACAGCTGCTTCCTCTGAGTCGCCGGTAGCGATGAGCTCGTTGCTTCCCTTGATGTAGAACTCTTTAAACTCTAGCCTGCACCTAAGATTTATAGTCCTTGTTGCTTGGGTAGGAGGAGGATGGTTGGTGGAAGAGCTGTTTCTCCTGGTTGATAGCTTGTGTATGTATGTATGTACCTCCGCCTGTGACTATACAAAGACTATGTGTTTGTTATGCATGATTTTTTTAAAGGGCACTTGAAGCCTGATAGGCTTTCTGTATGTATTCGGTAGCCAGCAGACTTCATCTCACACAACAAAGAAAAAATAAGAAGTATAGCTGAGTTCGGAGAGCAGCTGAGGTAGTGAGTAGCACGGAAGTAGCAGCTCAGGATCGCTGGAAAGGAGGAGCCATAGTCGGCAGAAGGAGAGTAGATTTCGTTGCATAAGAATTGTAATTGTGGTAGTGAATTCCGCAGTCTAGGACCTGCAGAGCAAAGCTTCTGTTGCCAACGGTCTTTAAGCAGAGAAATGGAACAGCTAATCTGCTGTACATAGAGGATCTGAGGGCACGAGGAGGCTGAAACTGGTGTAACAGTTCAGCTAGGTATAACAGTGGCAAGCCTTGCAAGCATTGTGGGTCTGCGTAAGAACTTTACTGTGTATTCGCTGATCAATCGGCAGCCAACCAAGCTCTTTCAGCAAAGGAGACACGTGGTCAAACGCCTCTGGGGTTCGTAAACTAGCCTCGCTGCCATATTCATCACCAGCTGCTGTAGTCCAGTGTTTTTTTTCGGTAGTTTATGTTGGCAAGAATCAGCATTGCAGTCGGGCATTGGCTGGTAAAGTTATTGCATCACACCGCATTTGGGTGAGTCCGTGCGGCTGAGGAGCTCCCTTAACCACGTCGCCGATAGGTCAAAGGTGGCCTTTGGAACCGATCGCATCTTATCGGTGACTTCATATTGATCATCTGGTTAGGGAGCCACGTCGTTGCATACAATAATGTGCCGTCACACACAAGGACGATGCCCACTCCTGATTTAAGAAGATCTGTTTCAGCTGAGCTGGTTCAGCTTTCAGCATTTCGCGCTACGTACGAGCATGAAGCCAGGCACCTAGTGAGCCACTGTCTGCCTCCAGTCAACAGACTTCTTCAAGCCGGTATATAGCATCAACCTAGCTCAGATAATTCTATGAGTCATGCTGCACGCATGCGGAGACAGGCAACTGTTGTGCCTGTATGCATGTTACGCATACGGCTACGCAGAGGTATATTTGTGCCCATGCGTCCCTACAATTTCGTGCTCTATTACACCGCGTAACGACATATCCTGGCGCGTCCACCCATCGATCTCCATCAGGATTCACTTTGGGCAGCTCTACCCTCGAAAGCTGCCCAAAGAGTCCTGCTGTCGCTCTGTCGATGGCCTGCCGCCGGTGCTGGGCGTCTTAGGATACGGGGGCTCTGAAGTGACTACGTCGGCGACAGCCAAGGCGGCCGACACCACCAGCGCCACCTGCAGTTCGCCTTCGTCCATGTGCGTCTCAGCCTGCTGTCATGCTTGCTCGCCTGCCTCGCTCCGCCCCACAATCCAATCGTTGCTAGCAGGAGTAGCAAAGAGTAAAAGCGATCGCTTGAACCGGTCTGCCCAGAGGTGGCATGGCTATATAGCTACAGATGCAGCAAGCGTGAACCAGTGCGAGCCTGTCCGTCCAGACTAGCGAACAGCCAGCGCGCAGGTGACGACAGGCCCACGACGTAGCCTTCGCTTCGTCGTGTGACATTTCGGTGGCTATGGCAATTTGGCGTTCATCTCTCAGCTTCGCACTTATGATTGATGTCAATGTAGGCACTTATAATGCCTACTACAAGTAGGACTTTTTTTGCAGCTGCACCCATGTGTGCAACGATAACAAAGCAAAACGTTTTGCAAGACATACTTTCGACAAATTACTGGCAGCAATGCAAGTAATAGAAGCCAGCTTTCTCCAATTGACTGGCTATAAAGACAACTTACTAGTTATAGGCAAGCCAAATGTTACTCAGAAATTGCAAAACCTAAACCTATCCCTCAAAATGGGCTCGGCCAGCATATGTCCTGTAACATCTCTGCGAAATCCTGGCGTCCGGCTCCGAATTGACTTGCTGACCTTTCGTCAGACATTGACCTTTCGCCTGGCATTGACCTGTTGACTTTTCGCCCGACATTACCCGCATCGTCTCAAGTCTGCTTATTTTCAGCCATGTAAAGTGGCAAAAATTCAGGCCCGCTTCGACTGGGATACGACATCCCCGTTGCTCGGTGCATTCGTGACTGCCTGTCTCGACTTCTGTAACTCGCTATTCACGTCTGCCGGCCATCGAGAAGCAGCTGGCTTTCAATTGGCTCAAAACTCTTCAGCTAGCTTGTCTGTCGTGTGTGTCTCATTTGGACCAGTACACCACTTCTCGTCGACTTTCACTGGCTTCTCATTAAGCAGTGACGTTCAAGGTTGTATCACTCAATTGTAGAGGTCTTTAATCTCTAGCTATGGCCTAACCATTTGAGCTACTTCCTAATCAGACCAAGCATCGTACCACGTGCTATTCTGACTCGAGTCCTGAATCTGTGCCTCTGAACAGTCTCTGTGAGCTAATTCGTGCTGACACTTTACATGAAATCACTACCCAATTGACATGCTTCTTTCATTGCATATTCAGAGTGCTTAAAAAGAAATTCGGTTTCCCTAGGTTTCAATACGAATATCTTGTTATAATATAGTATGTATTGTACATGCCAGCCTCGAGTACGGCTGGGTTTTTGAGATAAATTGTATTTGGAAGCTCTGTTGAACTGCCATGCAAATATTTGGATTGAGATTTCTGTATGCGTATGCTTTTTTTAATATGCATAGCGATATTTTTTATGATTTTGGCGAAAATTACACCATTACACTAAGCAGGCTCTTAGCCGTACATTAGTTCCAGTGCAACGGCGGTGTACAATGGAACGCTTTCGTCTCAAGGCAGCTTGCAAATCCATTCCCGAGATTAAGCATGGCGTCTGTCGCTATGTCCCCTGGCTTGGACTGAGGAGCATCAGTAGCTTTCAGTAATCTTTCGCTCGGCGCAGGTCCAAATACCCATCGTCGGTATTTCTATTGATTACGAGACCTTGCGGCATCCGGCACGGTGCCAGCACAGGCTTCGTAGGTCCCCTGCGACCCATGTAAGCGGCCATCATTTCCGCTGCAGACTCGAAGTCGCGTCCGCCGTTACGTAGCCGCCCTTCGATCAGCTGACGCAGCAGATCCTTGTCGCAGCCTCGGTCCAAAAGAATTCTCGTCATTGGAAGGTCCATTCGAGCTCGGACTTCACGATTGTCCACGAGCGAGGCCATGGGCGGCACCGTCTGCCTGACAGGAGAAACGGAAACGGCGAAGGAAGCAAAATCTGTGGCATCTGTGGGGACATCCGTCGTTTGTGGCGTCCATGAGGACATCCGTCTGCCGCAAACTGCCGCCAGCTGTCGGGTGGCAGTTTGGAACGAACAATGGTTCGACAGTGCAAAGACAATGCGTGCATGTATTTCAACGGCTGCCGAATGAGTACGCGGGGAGTCGCTGCGAGAAGCGGGAGGGCAGGGGGAAGGGCTGGATCCCCCTACACTCCCGGCAGCCGCCTAGAGCGCTGGCTGCGTAGCTTGGCCGGCGCGCTTACTGCTAATTACCCGCTCGGAGCCGCGAGACTCGCTGCTGCTCGATCGCGCCACCCAGCCTTGTCGACGGACAGGTCGTCCGGAGGCCTGTCGCAACGCCCACGTACCGTGAATGGAAGCACTTGTATATGTGCCCAGCATGTGTACATTCTCTCGAGAGTTCCGGCGGCAGCTAGCGCTGCGGCCGCTGCCGGAACTCGAGAGAGAGCTTCGTCCGTGCTGTGTTCAGCCGCTGAACTGTCGAACGCTCGCTCAGCAGCTTTTCTTTGCGGCGAGCGTAGATCTGCTGACGTCATCGTCTTGCTCCTCTCCGGCTTGTCGTCCTTTCACGCGACTCAACATTTCGCGGTTGCTGAGCACTCTCCCTGCGCCCTCCAACCTAGCGCCAAAACTAGTCTAAATAGCTCGATAAAATAGCTCGAAAATCAAGTGCCTCTCGTCTCGCTGTCGCTCAGTCGCAAGCTGTCTGCTTAGTAAGTGCTCGGTGCTGGAGCCAGGAGACTCGCTGCTGCTCGATCGCGCTGTCGCTCTCGCTCTCTTGCTCTTATCCAACATCGCTCGCTGCAAGCCTCGGCCGATGGGCGCTCCCGCACACTTTTTATCTTACTCGCCAGCTTCGGTCGAGCGCGCCAGTCTCGTCTCGCTTTGGCAGCTGCGGCGTCACTCGAACTTCTATCTGCTCGCCTCTCGGTAGGAGAAGCGAGCAGAGGCAGAGAGAGAGAGAGAGAGAGAGCACTTCTCTCTCTCTCTCTCTCTCTCTCTCTCTCTCTCTCTCTCTCTCTCTCTCTCTCTCTCTCTCTCTCTCTCTCTCTCTGCCTCTGCCTCTGCCCGCTTCTCCTCCGGGCAGCACTTTCCTCCTGCTTCTGTACGTACTACGTCTCGCGGTTCGCTTGCGTCCGCCCACCATTTCCGACCGAGCGCGACCTCGAGACGCTCGGCTTTGGACCTCGCTAGGCGTCGGCTTTGCCCGGTCTTGGCCCAGGCTCGGCCTTGGCGGCGGCTCGACCCCGTCACAGCCGCCGTGCATAAGCAGAGAAGAAGCAGACGCCGGCGAACGAAAACTCCACCGGCAGGGCGCACTGAGCGTTCCACCGCTCCACCAGCAAAAACTCCACCGCTGAGCGCACGCGCTTCTCGCGCTCAGTCGACTGACGGAGTCGTTGTGAACGCGCACGGCCCAAAAAAAAGTAGGCCGATCGTTTTCTCCACTTTCGCTTCGCCGCCGGCAACTCTGCGAGCAGACGTAGAAAGAAAAAGGTGTGGCGCCGAATGGTCCGGCTAACCTTTCAGTGACCTTTCTCGCCCGAAGTCGGTTGCGACGCGGCCGAATCCCTCCCGCCCCGCCCCGCCCACCGTGCGGCAGTGAAAGGCTAACCCCGCTGCAAGCCTAGGCAAGCCGTCGCCCGCGAGGAAGACGCCAGGAGAAAACAGGATGCACTACTAATCAGGATGCACTGACGACGGTAACGAGGCTGCCACCCCCGGGGGGGGGAGGGGTCGCATGCTCGATTCGTCATCCACGTCCGCCGTGAAGAGCGTCGCAGCAGCCGCATTAAACTACTTCTTTTCATCGACCCGTTCGTGCGCACTGGCTTCCCGTCAGGCAGAGCATCGACTTTTGTTGAGGCTTTTCGCTCACACTCCTACGTTCTTCCAGCCTCTTGCTCTCTTCCGGCCTAGCCTAGCCCAGCCGCTTACTTCCTCGTCAGGCCACGTATCGTTATACCGCTAGCTCCTCCGTCGTCAGTCAAGTCATTTAGCTGCGCCTCGGAGGACCAACGTCGAATTCTTTGGAGTCCGCGCCCTAAGCTTCGTGTGCTCCTCCTCAAGCCTCGAACGCGCTTCCGACTGGCGTCCCGCACATCCGCTGAATTGACGTCATTTCAAAACAAACTAAATCAAACGTGCTTGCTTCTCACAGCATTCTGTGGGTCGTGTGAGCTGATACGAAGCCAAGAAAATGCCCAGGTATCCGACCTCGATCCTGGCGGAAGTCGTTAAAAATGTCCATTCGTGTCAGTCGCAGCAGCTATGCGTGTCTGCCGGAAACGTCGCAGCCGCCACATTGCACCCATTCTAGTTGTCCTGCAACGACAACGGCTCCCCGACAATCAGCGAAGCCTCGGCTTCAAAGTAATCAGGCTAGGCGTCCTACGCCAGTCGTTGGGCTGTGCCTCGAACCAACCTCAAATCTTTTGGAGTCCGTGCGTTCAATTCGCATGCTCCCAAAGACTGGAACTCGCTCCTAACCGGTTTCACGACATCGCCTGACACGACGACATTCAAGTAGAAGCTAAAAACGCATCTTTTCCTGGCAACATTCGCTGGTCTATTTGAATTATCCTTTCTGCGCTCACGCCTGCTCCGGCTGCGCATGCTAACTCTAGCCATAGTGATAATAGTAATAATAATAATGATAATAATAGTAATAATAGCAATATTGCATTTGCGTAGCAATCTGAGAGATCGGAATCTCTGTCTGGGCACTTAGCACGTGCGCAATGAATGATGCCGTGGCATGTCGAGGCGCGCTCAGGCACGCACGATCTGGCGCGAACGAGGTGCAACTCGTGCACCAGGCGAAAGACCAGGTCAAAGAGCCGGATATCGATTCGTGTCGCCTGCAGACGTGCGTGGTGCTCGCGTTAGCGACGGACGTGCAAAGCAGTCAAAGCCGCACGCGCTCGGCCGCCTGCCCCTACTGCGGCTAACTCCCGACCCTTTGCACTCTGTGCACTTTGCGCCAGCCAACCAGGAGCCGAGTGGCGAACAGGCGATCTCGCGAGCTCGCGGTACGTTCGCATTCCCGGCAACCGCCACATTCTCTCGCTGCTCGCTCGCGCGGAATCGCTAGCAGTCGCGCAGCGATTGCTAGCGATTAGTCTCGCTGCGATATGTCAGCTGGCCAATGAGCGGCCGTTGGGAGGCTGCGGCGGCGCGAACACCACTCGCACTCGACCACGCGAAATCGCCGCCCTGAGCGTGCCGGCTACGCGGCGGTGCGAGGCAGCCTGCGAGCCGCCGCACGCGCGAGCGGACCTAGCCGCATTGACACGATTTCGTTACAGCATACGCGTTGGAGTTCGCGGAGAGAGATTTAGCTCTATTTATTGTTGTAATTATAATTATTACTGCTATTCTCACTGTTATTACTGTTATTATTATGCCACCTTCCCACTACGCGTCGCTCATCCCACGCCGGGTTGAAGGGGGCTGGTTCGGCTAGGTGATTTCGGCTAGGCTTGCCTCGCGCTCAGTCCGGCCGAGGTCATGCGCTCGAGCCCCGCGGCACGTGCATAGCGCCTGATGGGAGATTAAGTTTTCTTAGGGCACTGTACAAGTGAAATACTTTTTTTTAGGTAAAGGCTGGTTGATTTAATGGCCTCATTTTTATACAGCGGCTGGACAGCCTCGGGGGCTGTTAACCGCTTGCTGCGGGCATTAATGGAACGCTCGCTTCGGGACTCGAACCCGTGACCAGGGCGTCGAACCAGCGAGCGCCTTGCCGCCGACGACGTCTACGAGCCAGCACTTCCTTCCGCGCCTGGCTCTGTTGAGGAAGCTGACTTCGGCCGGCACGCAGTAGCGGAATACGGAAAAAATACAAGCTGATTTAACAGCCTTCTTTTGTATAGCGACCGAAGAGCCGTGACGGCTATCACCACCGCTTGCAGCGGCGATAAATGATCGCCCACCAAAGGATTCGAACCCACGACCTCGGGGCCGAGGTCGTGAAAAGCAACCGCCTTACCTAGTGTGCCATCACGGCTCAAGGCAAAGCGAGCGGCTGGGCGCGACGACGAGCCGCCTCTCGCGAGGCTCGGTAGCGCTTTTTATCGGCCAGTCCTCCTTCCTTCCCTCCTTCCTTCCATCCTTCCTTTCTTCCTTCCATCCTTCCTTCCTTCCTTCCTTCCTTCCTTCCTTCTTTCCTTCCTTCTTTCCTTCCTTCCTTCTTTCTGCCAGGCACTTCGCGCAATCGCCTTCGCCGACTTTCGGTGGGGAGGGGTCAAGTCTGCATCCGGCGCCAATGCGGCTGCCGACCCGATCGTCAGTCGTCGATCCGTGGCTAACGGCGGCAGCGGCGATTCCATTGCAGTCGAGGTAAACGGGCGCCACGCCCCTCGCCCGCGCCCCTGTTAGCAGGGCCCGGCTCGCGAAGCCGACGGTCGGCGAGGTGGAGCGCGTTCGTACTTACCAGCGCCCTGTGGTGAGCGAGCCTTCGCCCCGGAGGTTATTCGGCCGCGGCTCAGCCGATCGCGCGCTAACAGTGCACCAGCAGTTATTTGAGTCGGGGAAGGGAACGGCGGACCGTGACTCATTCTTTATGCGTCACGCGGTGCTGCCGCAGCCCGGCTCGCGCCAGTCACCGAGGCCGCGTGACCCGATGAATGACTCGAGCCGGAAGTTGGGCGTCGCGCGTACGACCAATAATGGCTCGTGGTCGACCTAGACGGCTCCTTGAAGAGCCTCGGAAAAGCGACGCTAGAGGCCTGTGAAAGAATTCTTCCGACTTCCGCTTTGTGAGTGGAATAGGAGCCGGCTTGCAGCGCCGCTGTCGGACCCGACAATGTCTCGTTGGCCATGGCTACCCGGTTCCTATGTAGGGCCTCGTGCGCAGGACGGCGGCGCGACGAAAAACGAAGGTTGGCCCAATAAGCCGGTTGTTGTACTGAAGAAGAATATTGCTGCACTGCATTATACGAAGGCTACGGAAACGTGCGAGCATACATACGGATGTAGCAGCAGCCGTCGTGGAAGTAGTGTAGGGGCACGCGGGCGAGCGACGGCGGCTAAAGAAGTCGTTGCGTTGCTGGGGGCGGAACCACGTGACGGCGATGACACGCCCACAGTAGCTCGGGAGCGCCAGTATAGAAGAGAAGGCGAGTGGAAAAGGAGGGTGAGCGAGGGGGATAGCCCGTGCGTGCAGGCCGACGCACATGCAGAAAGTCCCTCGCTGCATGACTAGCCGGTCCGGCGACCACAGCTGACCCGTTGCTATTAAATCCAGCTTAGCGAGCCGATACTGTCCAACTGCAGCATCTAATGAGGCGCTACTCAGAGCGCCCGTTGGCGGGGTGAAGTGGTGTGAGCCACGCAGGGACTCGCTACGGGTCAAATTACAAAAGTTGTGGGTTATTAACTGCTGCTGCAGTGCGACGGTGAAACCTTACGACCGGGCGCCGCTTGGAGGCGACCTGTGACCTTGTGCGACCTTGTGATACGGCGTGGCATTGTATCGTTGTGGTTCTTTATCGTCGCCTCCTGTGTCTCAGTGAAGTGGCCACGTGCTCGAACTTCGCGACGTACATCGTACATCGTCGGCTCGAGGCCGTCGGCAGAAATTCCTTTATTTCAAGCTGCAAGCTGGGCGCATAGACGCTACAGCCCTTCTACCGCCTCGAGCTGGTTTGGCCCAGTGATTAAGTTGCTCGCCCCGACCAAGACGTCTGGCCGAGGTCGTGTACTGCCACCGGCGACTGCTAGTCACGACGTCTCATCGTTCCCCCCCCCATGCACGCTCCGCGGATGCGCGGATGCTCTGACCGTTCGGTCGTTACCACGTGACCGGTCGGTCGTTACCACGTGACCAGTCAGTCACAGCTCACTTTCGGATGCCAAGCTTTGGTAGCTGCAGATCGCCAGGCCGAGACGAGGTTTCTGCCAGTTTCTCCCTGCGACCGTTCATCTTTTTTCATCACCGACGATGTCAACAAGCGACAGCAGCGGGCGTTTCGGTCTCGAGCCCCCTCCACCTCTGACCCATGGCTGTTCGTACTCTGACCCCGCCCCCGCCTTGCACCCGAGGCGCCGCCGCAGTCCGCAGAGCAGTGCCCGCCGTCTGCCGCCAGACGCTGACGCCGACTCTTCTTCGGGCCGCTCTGCTGAAGGGGAAAAGAACGCCGCCACCGCTCTGCCTCCGCCAAGATTCTAGCCGATTCAGCAGCTTCTTTATGTACACCGACAGAGGAGACAGCGGAGGCAGCCGCCACCGCTTGCGGCGGCAACAAAGGATCGCCCACCGCAGGATTCGAACGCACGACCTCGGGACCTAGATCGTGGAGAGCAACCGCCTTGCCTAGTTTTAGTTTAAGCTGTACCTAATTCGTTTACCTTCTTTTACTATCGTGCCATCACCAAACCTGCTCGCGCCCGGTGGCGGCGGAATCGGTTGGAGCGTCGAGGCTCGGTCAAGGTCGCTGCTGCTGCTGCTCGTTGCGTGCGTCCGCGGGGTAAATCGCGAGAGCAGAGCGTCGGCTAACCGCTCCCAGCTCGAGGCGCGCCGTAGTCTCAGCCGAGTCCGCCGACCGCTCGCAATTTCATGCCTCCTTTGGCGGACCAGCCTGGGAGTCGGAAGAGTTCTCTATTGAGATAGAAGCGGCAGCAGAAGCGACGCCGACGGACGCCGCGTTTTTTCGAGCCGAGTGAAACCCGCCGAGAGCGGCTGCTACGCTGGCTGGAGTACAGCGAATGCACACTTCGTCGAGTCGTTTAGTCAATTTATTTTTTCAATTTCAATCGTAAATTTATTTCTTCATTTCCACAGTAAATTCATATCTTCGACCGGTTTCTTCACTTCATGTCCGCGCCGGAAGTCAGACGTAAATACTAGAATGAACCTGCTTCCCTATACCTTGTCCTTTCTCAGCAAGCGTGGCATAGTGCGTATCGCAGACGTAGGATCGAATCCTGCGACGGACAGTGGCTACGCTCGTCTCTCGCGGACGCAACGTCAAAGTAAATTAATTGTATAACTAATTAATTCGTAAGATTAATTTCATAGGTAAATAAACTTCGTCAATTAATGTCCTCGTTTCATTTTGTCAATTCATTTCATCAAGTCATTTCGCCAATTCAGTGCGTCAGTAATTTCTTTCAATTGGTCCGCTCTCGCCCAGCGGTTTGGGCAGCAGTGCTGCTGATGTCGTAGTTCGCATCCTAGACGTAGGATCGAACCCTGCGACGGACGGTGTAGACGTCAACGTGGTGACGACAGCAAGTACTTCATGCTCTACGCTAAGCCGACCAGCTAAGCCCTCCCGAGCTTCGTCGGCCGGCAATTATTGTCGACAATAAACCATCTCCTCAACCGTTCACAGATTAGCTCCTTACCTGATGATCTGTGTGATGATCTAGCCGATCGCTTCTCTCGATTCTTTGTGCAGAAGATAGACAAGATCAGGGAATCCATCCCTGCGATGACAACCTCCCCACTAGAATGCTGTTCCTCGGTTCCTGGCTGCACCTCAATGTCTGCATTTAAGCAGGTTACTAGTGATCTAGTCCTAAAGTTCGTATCTCAATCAAAGAAGACAACAAGTCCTCTGGACCCTATTCCCACTGTCCTGCTCCTACGTTGCATTGATCTGCTGCTGCCATGCATAACTAACATAATTAATGTGTCATTAGCCTCAGGTCATGTCCCAGCACCTTTCAAAACAGCTGTAGTCAGGCCACTTCTCAAGAAAACTACACTTGACCAAGAGAACTTGAGCAACTACCGCCCAGTTTCCCTTCTACCATTCCTATCAAAGACACTCGAACGGGTCGTGGCGGACCAGCTGAACTCATATATCGAAACCTCACACCTTGCTAGTAAGTTCCAGTCTGGTTTTAGAGCTAATCAGTCCACAGAGTCAGCATTGCTTCGGGTATACAACGACCTACTTAGGAATGCAGACATGGGTAGAGTGTGTCTGCTTGTTTTGCTCGATCTTTCGGCAGCTTTTGATACCATCGATCACAAAGTTCTTCTAGAGCGCCTCTCATCTCGCCTGGGCATCACTGGCACTGCTCTGCAGTGGTTCAGGTCCTATCTCAGTGGGAGACTCCAGAGTATTGACGTGAATGGACAAAGATCATCTGAAGTACCTCTGAAATATGGAGTAACTCAGAGCTCAGTGCTTGGTCCGGATCTTTTCACGGTTTATACTCTGCCTCTTGCTGATGAGATTGCCAAGCACAATCTAGGCTTTCACTTCTATGCGGATGACACTCAGTTGTACCTTTGCTTTGATCCCTCCCAGCCTTCGAGCACCTCAAATTCTCTAAACTCACTTGCTGCATGCATTGATGACATCCGCACATGGATGGCAGCAAATTTTCTAAAACTCAACGATGATAAAACTAACTTACTAGTTATGGGCAAACCCAGTGTGATCCAGAGATTGGAAAGGCTGACTCTCAAAATTAGCTCTGCCAGCATATCTCCTGTCGAATCAGCTCGGAATCTAGGTGTCATATTCCAAAGCGACCTCTCGTTAGACGACCATATCAGCTCCACAGTCAAATCCGCCTATTTTCTGCTTCATAACATTGCTAAAATTTGGGCTTGTTTAGATAAAGATACCACGTCCAAGTTAGTTCATGCATTCGTGACATCCCGTCTCGACTTCTGCAACTCACTGCTTACTGGCCTACCAGCATGTGCGATCAGGCGATTGCAGCTGGTGCAAAACTCTGCAGCTAGGCTTGTCTGTCGTGAGCGTCGCAGTTGCCACATTACTCCACTTCTCGCCGACCTGCACTGGCTACCAGTCAAGCAACGGATTGACTTCAAGGTTTTGTCGCTCACTTTGAGGTCACTTTATTCTATGGCTCCAGCCTATCTTTCAGATATACTACCCCATCAGGCCAAGCATCGTACCACCCGCTTTTCTGAATCCAACAGTCTAGAAATACCTCGTAGAAACCTTAAGTCCTTTAGAGACCGTGCATTTAGTTCGTATGCTCCCAAAGCCTGGAACTCCCTCCCGACCTGCGTCAGAACATTCCCTGACCTGACCACATTTAAAAGGAACCTAAAAACACACCTATTTAGGACAGCATTTAGTGGGTCCCTGTGATTCGTCCTTGATGTGCTTATGCGTGCTGACACTGTGCATGCTGCCACTAACCACATTTGCATGCTGACCCTGTGCATGTCACCCCTAACCATATTATTCATTTCGTTTGTTTGTCAAGCCTGATTTTACTTACCATTCAATTGCATTTCACTTTGCAGCAAATGTAAAGCGCCTAGAAAGAGATTAATTTCTCTGAGGGCGCTTTATCAAGTGAATTAATATTATTATTATTATTATAATTACATCTCAGCTTGGGTCCGTCGTGAGCGAGTCCACTTATTTCCTCTCAAATCATTTTATGTATACAATTGCGGCGCGTGTCCGCTGGCACGGCGTACTGTCACGCTCGGTAGAATAGCTGTACGGCGCTTCGCTGATTCTGTATTGCCTCGGTGCTATAACATGCGCGGATGGATTCAGCTAGCTCTTAGGAGCTGAGCGGAACCAAGTCATGATGTGTTGAACTGTTAAATCCCAGAGTATTATGTATACACTTCGCCGGAAGCCTTGAAATGTTTTAGTCGTACCTTAAGCCCACAATAAATTTTGATAGCACTATACACCTCAGGGGAAGATTTGTCGAGCTAGAATTTAAAGTCAAGAATTCGAGCATCAAGAGTGACGTTGCGGTAAATAGTGTGGAAATAGGAGCAACTCAGCTGCAGCTGTTGCTCGAGCGTGAAACGTGGCAGGGGTGTGGGTGCCACGGGTTGGACTGTCACCGCTGTGCTTGAATTTTCACAGCAGGCTCCGCAGTCAAGTTTCTACACAGAAAAAAGCATTCGCCTAAAGCAGACTGCAAACAAAAGAAAGCGCCTGCGCCCGACTGGACGCACGACGACGGCTGCGAACGCCGGTACCGCAGTCGCAGTTGTTGTCCAAAGAGCTCCCGCCGGGCTCCGTTGCTGATACTTGGCTGACCTTTAGAAATCCAAGAATGGATTCCCGCGTCCTTGCTCGCTAGGGCACCTGCAGCAGTGGCGCCTAGTGGAGGCGCACCGAATGTAAATCATCGAGCCGGTGAGCACTCACCCGCGGCGGCAGGGACGTCTGAGCGCGACTCCTCTTAGACGCGGGCGAGCGCTCGTCCACGAGACGCCGCTCCACGCACTACGCGCGCACTACGCTCCACGCCACAGCGACATTCGCTTCACCTGGCATGGTCGCCGCCGCCGAGCAGCCAAGCGGCGCGCGGCGACCGCGGGTACCTGGCCAGAATTGACGCCGTTCAGCAAAAAGTAATCACGTGGCGACTTTTGTATTTCATCGTCTGCCAAGACTCCGATTGCCGCAGGCCGGGTTATAGCTAGAAACGGCTATGGCCGCCCGCTCGCCCGCCTCGATGGCTGCTGCTCGGCTCGACCGGACTTCCTGCGGCCGCGCCGCCGCCGCCGCCGCCGCCGCCGCCGCCGCCGCCGCCGCAGCAGCGAATCTCCGAGTGCGAAGTGCGACAGACACTTCCGCCATTTCGCCCCGTCCGAGAGAGCGAGGGCGAACGCGGTGCGGCAGCAGCGGCTGCTGCAGGGTCACCCGAACGAGCCCGCAGAGCGGCGGCGGCGGCTGCTGGCGCCGCCGCCGCCCTGCGGACGCTGCTCTCCCGCGCCATGGCGACATGGCTTCAGCGGCCGGCAAGGCGCACTGTCGCTCGTCGAGGCCAGCGCCAGCCGCGACGAACGATTGCAAACAATTGCAAACGCGGCCGACAGCCGCAATCGCACGGCAGGCCAAAGCAGCACGAGCGACGCCGAGAAGCGTTTGGTAGAGCCACATCCGGCCGGAGCGGAGCGGAGAGCGCCAGCCGGCGGTCCGGACCCTCTCGCACTCTTGTCCTCCGGTCAACTTTGCCGACGAACGAGGCGCGCTCGACTGTCCCTTCGCAGCTTCCTCGAAGGATCCGGCGGCGGCGGCGACGCCGCCGCCGCCCAGACAGCGAATTGGCTGTGTGACGACGCTGACGCCGAGCGCGCTGGGCGCTCGAGCGCTCACCCCCAACGGCATCGAACGGCTGCTGCCGCCGCCGCTAGTCGCGAAGAATTCGGAAGTAGCGGCGACGTCGGACGCGGCGACTCCCGCGAAGCGACCCGCTCAGCGCTCGCGGCATTCGTCTAGAGAGGTGGTGGCCAGTGGCTCAGTGCTCTAGCTCCTGCGTCGGACCGTCGCATCCAATCCACATCTGCCGACGACGACGACGGCGGCCGCTGTTGGCCACGGCGGCTCCCGAGTTTCGAGGAGGAAGCCCCCCCCCCGCCGCCGCGGCCACCGGGCTTGGCGAGGCGAAGTGGCGCGGTTTTACGAGAAGCCGCACTTTTTCTGCCGGATGTCCACGAAGCCCTCGCCGCTGCTGCTGGCGCCGCCGAACCGGAAGCGGCCGACGCCGGGCAAGCCCGCAGCGGCAGCAGGTGACGCGTATGCTGCAGGGGCGGCCGGCGAATGTTGCGTCGGCGGCGCTAGCGCCGACGGAGCTTCGGCACAGCGAGTCAAGTAGGCGGCCATCATGTCGGCAGCCGACTCAAAGTCGCGTCGGCCGTCGAGCAGCCGCTCCTCGATCAGCCGACGGACGAGCTCCTTGTCGCAGCCACGGTCGAGGAGAAGTCTCGTTCGCGGGAGATCCATTCGTGCTCGAACTTCGCGATAGTCGACGTCTGTTACACTCATGGTCGATGCTTCTGCAGCGTCGACCCTACAGACAAGCGGCAGCTGCTGACGATGCTGCTGCTGCTGCTGCTGCTGCTGCTGCTGCTGCTGCTGCTGCTGCTGCTGCTGCTGCTGCTGCTGCGGGGGAGGGGGAGGGGCAGGGGTGTGGCCGGCTCTCGCTGCTGCGGGGGAGGAGGCAGGGGGTGTGGCCGGCTCTCGCTGCTGAACAAATCGATTCGTAGGCTATCGCGACGCGCGTTGGTGGCAACGCAGACTCGGCATCCGCCGATCAAGGTCACCTGCGGTCACAACCGCAATACACCACCTTCGATTCCCAGCTGCGGGCGCATTGCAAGACCGTCGGCGACAGAAGCTTTAGCTCTGCAGGTCCTAGACTGTGGAACTCGTTTCCTCGATTCTTACGCAACGACAGCTACTCTCCTGCTGCCGACTATGGCTCATCCTTTCCAGTGGTCCTGAGCTGCTACTTCCATGCTGCTCACTACCTCAACTGCTCTTCTAACTCTGCTAGGCTTCCCACTTACTGTTTGCTGCTTGAGATGAAGTCTGTTGGCTACCGAATGCGTACCGAAAGCTGCTTATGTTGTGAGTGCGCTATAACAAACTCTCCTGCGTAACACCCACATAGTCTTTATGACTCTGTGGAGTTACAGACTGAGAACATTACATTACAGTCGTCCCCCCCCCCGCCACCTTCAGCTAGGCGTCAACGCCAACCGCAGCACTCACGAGGCTGCTTGGATGCTCCTGCCTCGCCAGCCAGGGCTGACCAATCCTGAGACGTACGAGATCCCGAGATCCCGTACGGGAAGGACGTCCTAGGTCTCCGCGTCCGAACGCGACTCGGTGCAGCGGCGGCATCAAGAGCTTCGCGGCCGCATGCCGCAGGCTGCGTCTTCTCGTCGCTGCAGGGAGGGGAGCCGGTGCGCCGACGGGGCCCGACTGAGCCAATCCGAGCTCGGTAGGTGGCGCTACGTTTGCAGCCGATTGGTCGCTTCGCTTGGAAGAGCAGGGCGGGGCGAGTGCCGGAGTGGCTACCCTAGCGACATATAGAATGGTGGTGCGATACCGACTCTCGCGCGAGCGTCGACCGAGCTTCGGCGACGCGCGTCTGGTCGCGAGTAGCCTCGGCAACCGCGGGCCGGCAGCGCCCGGGGCTCCGTCGGCCGCAGCACGCTGGCGCCAGAGGGGGCGCTGACCGGCCTGCTAGCGGACGAGCTGGCGCGCTCCTCTGCAGTTTGGCAGCCGCGTCCAGGCGGCACCGCACGTACGGCGGCGAGGCTGCGGCATGGCTTCGAACCTCGAGTCCTCGCACGACTGCGCCCGCCTTCTACCCTGATTCCCGTCCGCACTCACCCACCACGACGTCGCTCGCTAAGATGCCGAGCGGCTGGCGCGATCTCTGGTCCTGAGCGATCTCTCGTGTACTATCCAGATCCGTAAGCGAAGACCTGACGACAGCTTAGCTGCTCAGCCGCCAGCCTGGGGCGCTTTCCGCAGACTGAGCGCTTAAATATGTGTACACTGGGGGGGGGGCCCGGGGAGGGGTTTCAAGCGCAAACCCGGGGTCAAGAAAGCTCCCGTCGAAGCTATTATTAGCTCAGCGCGAGACCGTGAGAGCTGCTGCTGCTGCGACATAAAGTCAGCATCGTAACTCTGCTTGTCGGGGTACTGCTGTCGCGATTGGTCGGAGGACGTTCCGGGGTCGCACAAAGACGAGGGCGCTGCCCCGCGGGGAAGGAAGTCGTTGCGGGCGAGTCCCGGCCTGCCCCGAGCTGCCCCGCGCAACAAAGAGAAAGTGGGAAGCATGGCAGAGTCAGGAGAGTAATTGAGGTAGTGAGTGGCATGGAAGCAGTAGCTCAGGACCGCTGGAAAGGATGAGCCACAGTCGGCAGCAGGATGGTAGTTGTCGTTGCGTAAGAATTGTGAAAACGAGTTCGGCAGTCTAGGACCTGCCGAGCTAAAGCTTCATATACGCGGTAAAATGGGGTGCCTCATATTATTTCACTCCCTTGCAAAGAGCTCACAATAACGGAGTTTCCGTTAACGACCACTGTTTCATAAAAACTGCTGTCAGAATGATTAGTTTTTAGTATTACCAACACAGTTAAACGCAAGAAGCTGCATCCATAAGCATTCTTGTATCCAATTATTCGGTTATATCAAGTAAATTTGGCGTATATATGACAAAGTAGGTTTCTATGTGTTCAGCTTTAAGAACGAAGAAATTAATCGCGCGACGTTTGTTCCACCCATTTCTTGTACGCTTGTATCTCAGACGCGCATTGGCAATGTCGAGATTGTAATATATCTCCGCCTCTAACTCAAACAACGGCACAAAGACTGAATAAGTGTATTATATTCAATTATAATCTATATGTATTATTATATACCTGGAGAGGTAGGAGAGTTATCTGTAGTTCACCCTAAGCGTTAGTGGCTTTCGGTACGCATACGGCAGCCAAAGGGCTTCGTCTCAGTCAACGAAGAGAAAGTGAGCGATACAGCTGAGTCAGGGGGCAGTCAAGGAAGTGGGAAGCACGGAGGTAGCAGCAGTGGAAAGGATATGTCACAGCAGCCGGAAGCAGAACAGCAGATGTCGATGCGTAAGCATTGAGCAAGTGAGTTACTCATTCTAGGACCTGTAGCGCAAGAGTATCTGCCGCCAACGGCGTTCAAGCGGAGGAAAGGAGCAGCTAATTTCTTCTTTTTGTCCACAGAGGACTTGAAGGCACGATTGGTCCAACCACTCGGCTCCGCACTTCCGCTAAGCTTGAGCGTTTTGAGCCGTCCCTGAATGGTTGATTCCGGCTAGGGCTACGTGCCGCATCGATTCTACGCAGCATCGATTATGTCATTTATAATTTGTCATTTTCATTTTTTATTATTTTATTTTATTTTCATTCATTAACATTGTCATTTATTTCATTTGTCATTATTGTCATCGATGATTATTTTTATGTCCTTCTGACATAAACGTGCCCAGCTGCTTCTAAATATATGCGCAAAGTAAAAAAAAGAGAGAAAAAGAAGTGTGAATCGAAAACACGCCAATTAATCTTGCCTTCTGTTCGTCAAGGCAAACTGCAAACTTTTACGTCCACGCTCCGCCGAGCACCTCTCCGCGAGGGAACTAACCAACAGTCCTGCCACTCCTTCCCCCCCCCCGCACCGGAGTGGCAGTGGACAATCGTGCATGCTTAGGTTGACGGACGGCGACACTCTTGCAGAACGGCCCAGACCTGACCGGCAGGCATCCGGTTACGATCCCGCCCACCCCAACCCTCTTTTCAGTAGGCGGAGTTACCCTGCTCGGCGTCGTCGGCGTCGTCGACGCCGAGCGGAAATGGGACCAGCAGACGCAGCCGCCGATGCTTGTCCAATAGGACGCCGCAAGAGCCGCCGCTGCTGAAGAAGCAAGCAATACAAATGCGCCTCCTACCCGGGCGCCGTGCCGCCCCATGGAAGTCTTATGAGCTGGCCGCTAAGTGCACGCTCTCGCTTTCGTCTCGCTTTCGAGCGTCCGCTTTCAGTGCGGTCGGCCACTTCGGTCCAAGGTCACAATGGCCAAGGTCACAAGGTCAACGCTTTGAACTTCCTTGATTCTTGAGCGCCGTGCCTTAGCGCCGAGCGAGCAAAGCGCCGCGACTTCTGAAGCACTGTGCCAGCTCGGCTGCGACTTCCCCAATCGAAAGAGCGGAGTGAGCGAAGCCTCGACTCGCATTGACGCGTTCTTACTTTTAAGCCGCCAGCGCGATCGGCGTTGGCCAGAAGTTCGCGGTGTTGAGTCGTGCAGTGAGGCCACTCTACACTAGGGTATGCCAAGCACAATCTAAGCTTTCACTTCTATGCGGATGACACTCAGTTTTACTTTTGCTTTGATCCCTCCCAGCCTTCGAGCCCCTCAAATTCTCTCAACTCACTTGCTGCATGCATCGATGACATCCGCAAATGGACGGCAGCAAATTTTCTACAACTAAATGAGGATAAAACTAACGCACTAGTTATGGGAAAACCCAGTGTGATTCAGAAATTGGAAGGGCTGACGCTCAAAATTGGCGCTGCCAGCATATCTCCTGTTGAATCAGCTCAAAATCTAAGTGTCATGTTCCAAAGTGACCTCTCGTTAGACCACCATATCAGCTCCACAGTCAAGTCTGCCTACTTTCAGCTACATAACATCATTGCCAAAATTCGGGCTTGTTTAGATAAGGATACCACGTCTAAGTTGGTCCGTGCATTTGAGACATCCCGTCTTGACTTCCGTAACTCAATGCTTGCTGGCCTACCGGCATATGGAATCAGGCGATTACAGCTGGTGCAAAACTCCACAGCTAGGCTTGTCTGTCGTGATCGTCGCAGTTGCCACATCACACCACTTCTCGCCGACCTACATTGGCTACTAGTCAAGCAACGGATTGACTTCAAGGTTTTGTCGCTCACTTTTAGGTCCCTTCATTCTTTGGCTCCAGCCTATCTCTCACATCTACTCCCCCACCAGGCCAAGCATCGTACTACCCACTTTTTCGGAATCCAACAATCTACCAATATCTCGTACAAACCTCAAATCGTTTGGAGACCGTGCATTTAGTTCGTATGCTCCCACAGCCTGGAACCCACTCTCGACTTTCGTCAGAACGTCCCCTGACTTGACCACATTTAAAAAGAACTTAAAAACACACCTATTTAGGACAGCATTTAGTGGGTCCCTGTGATTCGTCCTTGATGTGCTTATGCGTGCTGACACTGTGCATGCTGCCACTAACCACACTTGCATGCTGACGCTGTGTATATCACCCCTAATCATGTTATTCATGTTGTTTATCAAGCATGATATTACTCACCATTCAATCGCGTTTCCCTTTGCAGCAAATGTAAAGCGCCTAGAAAGAGATTAATTTCTCTGAGGGCGCTTTATCAAGTGCATTATTATTATTATTATTATAGAGAGGAGAGAGAGAGTGCTGAGCTGACAAGCTAATCCGGCTTATTTGCTTATTGCCCGTCGAGTCCCGTCGAGTGTGCAATCGTGGAGTCGCTGCACTTCTCCGACGTCTATTTCGACGGCTGCTCTCAAAGCAAGCCACGATAGCCTAGGAGGTAAGGTGCTCTCTCCTCACGACTGAGGTCGTGGGTTCGAATCTTCTATTTCGACGGCTGCTCTCTCATCACCCCATCCCCCTCGGTGGTGCTTCATGTCTACAAGTGTGTGCGTCGCCATTTTATAGGAGTGTTCATGTCTTGGCAGCGAGCTGACGGAAGGGAATCGCTCTCACCACTGAGTCTGAGCTAGAATCGCGTCACTCTGCTCCACGCAGCATCTGTCGTATCGCCTCTCTTACAGTCGCCGTCAAAGGTTTAGGCTGGCTCCGTATAAGGGGAAACTCCGATGACTACCTCTCAGGATGGAGCTGACCCTGACGCAGGTCGCCGTGCTAATCTTGTATCAATCTGTACTGAGCAAAGCGGTGTCCACCTAATTCAGGGGTGAAAGAAGTAAATCATACCACAAAATACCTTACTGGAGTGGAAAAATAAATAAATTTGAAAACGACGTCCAATAGGTTTTGGTTGACCTCGATAAAAATGGCACAGGCATCACAGGCAAAACACATGCATTTTTTTATTGCATTGTATTTATTATTTTTTTTGTTTTTTTGCAATCTTCAGAGAGCTCGTTCTTGTGACTTCTCTCTGCAGCCACAAATATAGGCGCGTTCGAATTGCCGACAGACACTGGGAGATGGGTAAAGCAAGGTGGACGCATGCTTTCATGAAATGAAAAATTTGGTTATGACTCCATTTAGCAGGCTGCAACGAGTTACGCATTTCAAGGGTACACTCGCGCGATTTCCGAGCATTGCGTAAGCTACAATATTAAGAAGCAGACGAAGAAGCACTCGGTAGTGGTACGGAAAATGATGAAGCACCGCCATCACTGCAAGAAGCTGACAAACGATCGTGATAGCGAGAAAAAAAACGCTAAAAGCCAAGCCAGTCCTGAATAACTTGCCTTTCCTTCTGCCAAAAGTATTAATTCGTTACATTATATAAGCTATAATATTAAATTTTAATTCTGGAAACAGTTCAACTTACAACAGGACTCGAGCTGAACGAATCGAGCGCCCTGCGTTGGTTACGGTAGCAAGATATACTCTCTTGGATATTCAAATCTTAAAAATCTTACCTTTTAAAATGCAAAAAATACACTCTGAATGCAGTAGCGGATGAACTACCACAGAAATTCTCGGGTTCTCTTGGAATTAAGGCCGGAAGCTTAAAATTCTTGATGTGGCACCTGCATAGTGGGCACAATGAGACAGAAGGTAGCATGCAATATTCTGAAATGAAATTTCAGGCTACATAACTCTCACCTAAATTTATCAAGTGCTGGTTTCTCATGTTAGAGATTAACGCAATTTTGGCAAGTCATCGTAAGCAGCAAGTAAACGGAGATCCGTGCGTAATGGCTTGCCGGGGTGCTTGAGCAGGCGACCGCCTTCAAGCGTCGTAAGCTAGCAAGCACCAAACACAACTAAAGTCCGCACGAGTCCACATCCGTAGCAAACTATTGCAATTTCCCAGCACGCCGTTCACTTGCGCGTAAGCTCTCACAAATGTTTCTTCCGTTTGAACGGAGATTTCTCCGCCAACGAAGAGACCCAGAAAGAAGACGAAGCCTCGAACATTCATCCCAAGATGGCGTCGTACTCCGGCCGCACTCCCACTAGCCAGCTACGACCGAAGTGCGCGCTTACGCCCAGCGCCCGATCGGCCCCCTCCGCTCTCGCCACTGCTTTCGCCCTCCCTCCCACAAAGAGGCTCATTAATCTCGGAGCATCCAAGGGATATCGCCTAGCTCAGCGGCCAGCTGGCCTTCTCCTTACATCTCAGAACAACCCTACGATCCCTGCGAGCTTTCTACCTTCATTTTCTGCTACTTACTTCGAGCTCCGTCGAACAGGACGCACGCGGCAGCGGCTCCATGGCAAGCGCGATCGCGCTGCGCGCTGCGCGATTGCCGACAGTTGCTACGTGCAGCATTTTTAAACGCAGCGCGCCCGAAGGCTACTCTGTGGGCGGAGGGAGCTTCGTCGATGAGCGACGAGAGACCGACCGGGAAGCTATCGTGCAAAACTGATCGTGTCTGAACTCGACCCAATCGTGCGCTAATTTGACTGTTTGCTGGCGCTAAGATACGCCAGCGACAGCAGTGAGAACAAAGTTGGCCCAGACTGCAGGGGGAGGTAATTTTGGATTTTGAAAGGGGAGACAACTTTTTCCTGGTTTTCCCCCTGCAAGGCTGGGGGAAAACCAGGAAAAGTTATCTCCTCCTGTCATCCCCGATATAACCGAGGAACTCGTAGTAACAAGCTCCTGCACTCCGTGAATCGTGCGGTGTCAGCATATTCTAATCTAGTCAACTCAAAAAGCCGAGCGGATAGCGCGCGGGTCGTATTTACTATCCAAGAGGTAAGCATGGAAACTATTCGTCTGCCTGACTAGGGGCTCCCCCGGCTGGTTTGCTTATGGCTACGTGGCTGCCGCCATAACCCGATGCAGTTGGTCGTAGTCTCACGCTGAAGCGCAGCGTGCGCTGGTGCGCAGGTCGTCGCCAGCTTCTGGGGCCGTCGAAGTAAGCGACGTAAGACGACATTGTGTCGTCTCACGTCCCTAGGGTTGTGCGGCTAGCCGCTGCCGTACGCTATCGGGTGGGGAAGGCAAGGAATGGCCGCCGCTGGCGTGGTCGACCAAGGAGTTGACTGTCCGACGAGTCGGTTGGCCGCCGCGAGTACCCAGCACGCGAATGCAAGTGTCTCGCCGAAATAACTTAAGCCGTTCAACTGTGTGTCGACAGCGTAACATGCGCCCTGCGATATAGTGCGCCGGGCACTTTCTAAGTGGAGCAGCTGCACCGAGGATCGATTCAGCAGCTGCTACTACGTCATCTCCGTTCTAACCTGTACCGCCCCGTGGTCTGGAAGGGACCTGGCATACTCCTCCACGTGGTGCCGCTCACTTCCTGCTGTTCCTGTAGCAGCGATTCTGCCGGCCGTCGCCACCGCCGCCGCTGCTGTTCGTTCTCGGTTACTGGAATCAAAACGACCCCGGAGCAGCTTGGCTGCCACCAGTCGAGCGTGGCGACCGCCTTTGTGACCTAGTTGGCCGTGATCGCTAGTTTTGCTCAAGAAGCGTTGCACTGCACATATGGGCTTAAGCAGGTCGGGTTCAGTCAAGGTAGGAGGCAGCTAAGATGTGTTTCTATCGTCGGGGTTGAATCTGGAGAGCAGTGGCGTTTAAGTGAACCGTGAGCAGTCGGAGAGTCAGAGTCGGTGGCAGAGGCAGAGCCTGCAGTCATGTGACTTACAGCAACGTCGCATCGCTGTGCATGTGCAGTGTGAAGGAGGACCCACTACACAGCAGGATGTGCGTAGACACATACAATATTAATAGTTGTGTATAGCACCCTCAGAGAACTGTACCTCTTTCTATGCACTTATAACATGCATATATACCGAAATATATGTATGCTGCATGTATTTTGGTTTCGTAGCGAGATGCTCACCGAGCAAGCCCATGATGCTGCTGCTGCTGCTGCTGCTGCTGCTGCTGCTGCTCCATATGCCTTTCTTCGCCATATTGCAACTCTTGTAGAGCTTGTTTGCTGCTCAGTCAAAATCCTCTGAAAAGAATGGCAGCAAGCATCGACAACCGCGAAGTGCGAGCACGCATGGATCTCCCGATGACTCGAATTCTTTTGGACAGAGGCTGCGACCGTGACCTCGTTAGGCAGCTGATAGAGGAGCGTCTGAGAGAAAGACGGGACTTCGAGTCAGCCACGGATATGATGTCTGTCTATTTAGGAATGGGGGGCAGGCTGCCTTCGCAGAGCCCACCGGTGTCGCATCTTCACTCGGCCTCACCTCCAAGGCGCTTATTATCAAGCTCCTCGGTCAGCGGCGAGTTCAAAGACGTCCGCGATGGCAGGCTTACTGCTGTTGCGAACTACTGACACTTACCAGACAGTGTGTATCCCCCCCCCCCCGACTATAAAGAGCAATACGAGCAACTCGACGCATGAAGTACAGGGGGGGCGTCGTTCTAACAGATAAAATTGATTTCATCACCCATTACTTCGGCTCTCAAGCACCTGTCGTGGCCATTTGAAAGGTTTTTTGAGTTGAGAAATATCTCAGCAGGATGGAGCACCGCACCATCGGCACCTGGTGGATCGAGCCTTTAATGCCCCAGGGGATAGATAGGTCGGAAAGGGATTCTTCAAGACCTTGCTAGATGTGTTGGGCCTCCGAGATCCCCGGACCTTACCGTAACTGGTTTTTTCTTGTATGTAAAATGTAAATATGCAAAAGATATATGTACATGTAAATATGTATATGTGTAATATATACATGTAAATATGTAATAATAATAATAATAATAATATTGCACTTGATAAACCGCCCTCAGAGAACTTAATCTCTTTCTAGGCGCTTTACATTTGCTGCAAAGTGATACGCAATAGAATAGTAAGTAAAATCATGCTTGAAAAACAAACAAAATGAATAACATGGTTAGGGGTTACATGCACTGGGTCAGCATGCAAATGTGGTTAGTGGCAGCATGAACAGTGTCAGCACGCATAAGCACATCGAGGACGAATCACAAGGACCCACTAAATGCTGTCCTAAATAGGTATGTTTTTAAGTTTCTTTAAATGTGGTCAGGTCAGGGGATGTTCTGATGCAGGTCGGGAGGGAGTTCCAGGCAGTGGGAGCATACGAGCTAAATGCACGGTCTCCAAAGGATTTAAGGTTTGTACGAGGTATTTCTAGACTGTTGGATTCCGAAAAGCGAGTGGTACGATGCTTTGCCTGATGGGGTAGTATATCTGAAAGATAGGCTGGAGCCATAGAATGAAGAGACCTAAAAGTGAGCGACAAAACCTTGAAGTCAATCCGTTGCTTGACTGGTAACCAGTGCAGGTCGGCGAGAAGTGGAGTAATGTGGCAACTGCGACGCTCACGACAGACAAGCCTAGCTGCAGAGTTTTGCACCAGCTGCAATCGCCTGATCGCACATGCTGGTAGGCCAGTAAGCAGTGAGTTGCAGAAGTCGAGACGAGATGTCACGAATGCATGGACCAACTTGGACGTGGTATCCTTATCTAAACAAGCCCGAATTTTAGCAATGTTATGAAGCTGAAAATAGGCTGATTTGACTGTGGAGCTGATGTGGTCGTCTAACGAGAGGTCGCTTTGGAATATGACACCTAGATTTCGAGCTGATGCAACTGGAGATATGCTGGCAGAGCCAATTTTGAAAGTCAGCCTTTCCAATTTCTGAATAACACTAGGTTTGCCCATAACTAGTAAGTTAGTTTTATCATCGTTTAGTTTTAGAAAATTTGCTGCCATCCATGATCGGATGTCATCGATGCATGCAGCAAGTGAGTTGAGAGAATTTGAGGTGCTCGAAGGCTGGGAGGGATCAAAGCAAAGGTACAACTGAGTGTCATCTGCATAGAAGTGAAAGCCTAGATTGTGCTTGGTAATCACATCGGCGAGAGGGAGAGTATAAACGGTGAAAAGGACCGGACCTAGCACAGAGCCCTGAGGTACTCCATATTTTAGAGGTACTTCAGATGATCTTTGTCCATTCACGTCAACACTCTGGAGTCTCCCACTGAGATAGGACCTGAACCACTGCAGAGCAGTGCCAGTGATGCCCAGGCGAGATGAGAGGCGCTCTAGAAGTACTTTGTGATCGATGGTATCAAAAGCTGCCGAAAGATCGAGCAAAACAAGAAGAGACACTCTACCCATGTCTGCATTCCTAAGTAGGTCTTTGTATACCCGAAGCAATGCTGACTCTGTGGAGTGATTAGCTCTAAAGCCAGACTGGAACTTACTAGCAAGGTGTGAGGTTTCGATATACGAGTTCAGCTGGTCTGCCACGACCCGTTCCAGTGTCTTTGATAGGAATGGTAGAAGGGAGACTGGGCGGTAGTTGCTCAAGTTCTCTTGGTCTAGTGTAGCTTTCTTGAGAAGTGGCCTGACTACAGCTTTTTTGAAAGGTGCTGGGACATGACCTGAGGCTAATGACATACTAATGATGTTGGTTATGCATGGCAGCAGCAGATCAATGCAACGTAGGAGCAGGACAGTGGGAATAGGGTCCAGTGGACTTGTTGTCTTCTTTGATTGAGATACGAGCTTTAGGATTACGTCACTGGTGACCTGTTTAAATGCAGACATTGAGGTGCAGCCAGGAACCGAGGAACAGCATTCTAGTGGGAAGGTTGTCATCGCAGGGATGGATTCCCTGATTTTGTCTATCTTCTGCACAAAGAATCGAGAGAAGCGATCGGCTAGATCATCACAAGGATCATCAGGTAAGGAGCTAACCTGGGAACGGTTGAGGAGATGGATTATTGTCGACATCAGCATTTTTGGATTGTGCACCTGTGATTCAACAATGTTTCTATAGAAGCTAGACTTAGCCTTTGCTAGGATCGATTGGTACGACCTACAGTAGTCTTCATATGCCTGTCGATGGACAGTTAGTCCGGATCTTTTGTATGCCTTTTCAAGCTTTCGTTTAGAAGACTTGGCTAGTTTAATGTCTGTGGTAAACCATAGGCCGTCTGGGCGGGGGCGCACAGTGCGCTTTGTCAAAGGTGCAAACTCGTCGAGCGTGTCAGCTAGTGTCGTGTTGTAGCAATCTACCAGTGATGACAGATCGGAGGGAGGACTGAGCAGCAAAGGTGAAGCAGATATGCTCGCACGGACAGCATCGATGTCAAGGGTCTTGAGGTTTCGCGATTCACAGGTTATTTTAGAGGAGAATGTGGGCACACACTGTAGATTGAATGAGATCTGCATGTGGTCAGATAAGCAGGATTTGGTGATAACTGGTGATGACAAAGTGCAGTTATATGAGAAAATTTGGTCGAGTGTGTGACCCTTGATGTGGGTAGGGCCATGCACATGAGCCACAAGAGATAATGAGTCTGTCAATGTACGAAATTCGGTGCTGAAAGCGTCAGATAAGTTATCAAAGTGAACGTTGAAATCACCCATAACGAGGAAGGATCGATTTCTTGCACACAGAATCGAAATGAGATCGGAGAAATCTGAGATAAAGGAGGATTTGGTACCTGGTGGGCGATAGACTACTGCCACTATCGGTAGCTTGTTTTCGGGTGAGACCAGGACAATTGATTCAAAAGACTGCTTCGAGGGTACCGCAAATGGCTTGAAGTTGAATTTCGAGCGCACGATCATAGCAACTCCACCTCCAGTTTTGATTGATCTAGGGGTGTGAAAGAACGTGAAACCAGATGGAGTAGCGTCTTTAATTGTCGGGCAGTTTATCGATTTCAGCCAAGTTTCAGTTAGGGCGAGCAGGTCGATACCATTTTCAGAAATAAGGTCGTTTATTACTAGAGGTTTATTGCACATTGAGCGAGGATTCCAAAGGCAAGCGTTAAGTCTGGCCGATTGGGTTACAACAGGCCTGATGACCACTAAGTTTGAGAGATTTACAGTGACGCATGGGGGGGAGCGTGCTAAGCGGTTCGAGACAATGCTAGGAATACCAAACGAGCAGCGTCTAAGCTGGCGGTTCCGGCCACCGCGGCGGCTACGGGGTGCTTTCCTTTTGTTAATGCATAGTTCATGAATCTTAGCAACAACATTAATATCTAGGAATGCATTTGATATACGATGACGAAGCGATAGCAGCTGCTGACGACCATAACTAACAAGTATGTTACTAGCCGCCGGCGTAGGTAATGCAGCCACCGGCGTGGGAGACCCAGCAGCCCGAAGCGAAAAGCGTTTAGATGTCCATAGGCACGTAATTTCTTACGCGCTACGGTAAAAAAACAATCAGAATAACTTTAAACAGGTCTTAGCTGTATCGTTTCCGTATACGATGTTCGCAAGAACTTCGGTTTTCGGAAGAATTCTGCAACGAACAAGAACGCACGTTAGAGCGCTCTATGTCAGGAGGCGAGAATGAAAGCCTATGTATATGTGTATATATGTAAAAGATCGAGGGTGTGCTCCACTTCTATTCACTAACCTCAATTACCTTGAACATCGAATAACAAGTATAGTAACTAGCAGCTCTCTTCTAACATTGATGTTAAACATGCCTCGAAGACACTCAAGGCTGCTCTCAAATCTCCATGAGAGCCTAGCATGTAGTGCTGACATCGAGCGTCAGTAAATGCATAGAATCACTATTACAAGTACCGAGATCCCACACTGCAAATGAATGTAAGATTGCTGTCACCTTACTGTGCGTTTAGAGCATTGCGATGCTTTTGCTGCAGCTGAGCGACAGTTTTTGCTAGCTAATTGCGTTCTCTGAATGTCATTTTCCTGCATTATAGGTCTGAGAAATCAGGCGTTTACAGCTTGTGCAAAACTTTGCAGCTAAGCTTTTCTGTCGTGAGCTTCAGTTACCACATGACACCACTTCTCGCCGACCAGCACTGTCTCCTAGTCCAAGCAACGCATCGACTTCAAGGTTCTGTCACTCACTTTTACGTCTCTTCATTCTTTAAATAAATAAATCCTTGCTGATTAAACAGCCTCTTTTTGTATAGCGACAGTAGAGCCTTTACGGCTATCACCACCGCTTGCAGTGGCGTTAAAGGATCGCCCACCGCAGGAATCGAACCCACGACCTTTCGCCCAAGGTCGTGAAAGCAACCGCCTTACCTAGTGTGCCATCACGGCTCACCTTGGCTCCATCCTTCCTACTAGATCTACTCCTTCGCCAGGCAAAGCTTTGTACCATTCGCTCTTCGGAATCTAATTGTTTACTTCGTACGAACCTCAAATTCTTTGAAGACCGGGCCTTTAGTTCGTGTGGTCCCAAAGCCTGGAATTAACTCTCGACTTACGTTACGACATCTTCCGACTTGACCACTTTAAAAAAGAAATTAAAAACGCATCTATTTATCACAGCATTGAGTGGGTCCATGGGATTCGTCCTTTACATGCTTGCAGGTTTTGAAGCTGTGCACGATGCGACTGCACTGGTGCAGCTCTCCGCTTAGACGCGATGGGAGCCCTTGCCTTAGTGGGGTCGACTAGGGCGCCTAGTACAGACCTCCCAGCTCCTGACTCACCTAGCTCAGGTCAGAATGGAGCTGTATGCAGGCGATGCGGTTAGGAGATGGAGCGACTAATGTGGCTGTCCAAGAGGGTTCGACTAGGACCCCTAGTGCAGGCCCGGCTCCTGGTCTACCCGCTAAAGTTAGAATGAAGCCTGGTGCAGACGTTGCGGTCAGGATGTGCACCGACTAATATGCTGAAGTGGAAATAGCAGCTACGCGCGAGGTCAGGAGTTTAGAGGAGAGAGAACATAATGAGACGAGTGACAGAGCTCACGGCTGCAGCTTGGGAAGTCGAGCAGAGACTACGCCCCGAGAGCTCGTGGCTGCAGCTTCGGTAGTCGATGCGAGACTACGCTTCGAGAGCACGAAAGACGAACCTGCGGCGACGGACAGCTAAGTGCAACTTTGACTGAGCAGTTGTGTTCTGCCGGCTACTCAGTTAGCTGCTCGTATCTTGGGTTCCTGTAGCGGGCCGCCTTCGGGGTTGGGACAATCGCTAGCGACGCGCGCATAGGATAGTTTATTATACGTAGGCTTCGGGAGTTCACGCTGTTAACTCCGTCGGTCCGGTACGCGGCGCGGAAACGCACAGGGTAGTTGGTTACACTCGGGCTTCGGGAGTTCGCGCAGTTCACTCCGTCGGTCCGGTGCGCGCCGCGTAAAGCGCTTGCGCCGGCGCGTAACCGCTACTAACAGGCCCACAATAAACGGATGCTTTCGGCACCCAGTTCTGGCCGCCTGTGTTTTAACCGCACTGCAGCGCTGCATCTCACAGTCCACCGGTAGAGAACCGGGGGACGACTTCTCTCTGCGCGGTTACACGACTAACCATATTTACATGCTGACCCTGTGCACGTCATCCCTAACCAAGTTATGCTTGTTCTCATTGAACATTTTACCACAAACCATTCAATCGTGCTTCTTTTGCAGCAAATGTAAAGTGCCTAGAAATAATAATGCATTTGATATAGTGCCCTCAGATAATTTGAGTTCTCTAAGGGTGGTATGTCTAATGTATTCTTCTTCTTCTTATTATTATGTCTCAATAGGTAAATTCCCCGGCTTTGCCATTGCTCACAGTACAGGTAAATCAGGTCGTTAGCAGGTCTATGCAGCCAGCTTACGAGATCGCTGGAAAACTTGAGCATGCACATGCATCGTCCGATCAGTCGCAGCACACAAATGGGGATCTAAAATCTCGCTTTAACCCCCCTCGCCGATCAAATTCCTGCCTACGGGCCGACCGACTGGGGCTGCGTGCGAAATATGCGTGGCGACGTAAGTGAATAGTTTGGTCACCGCGTGTAAAACAATAAGAAGAAGAACAAATACCTAATATAGCGCCCCAATAGAACCAAACTTTTTTTCTGTTCGTATTGTGAAAACAAGAAGGCCGCCAATAGGTTGGTCGTAGCATGCACAATCTTCTAGTCGTAGCATGCACAATCTAGAACTCGCGAGCCGAGGGCTCCTTCGCTCGCCCGGAGCAAAGGCGGAGTGAGTCCCCACCAACCGACGCACACAGAGTGCATTATTCCGTTCCGTGTGGCGATGCGCCGGTGACCTTGACTTGCGAGTTACATGAAAAGGCACTACGTCACCGTTCGCACCTAATAACCATTCTAAAGCTAATCTCCAACGAATTAAATTAAAATCAAATTAAAAATTAAATTAAAATTATAAAAATGCCAACGAATTAAAAATTAACGAAAGCAGTAAGCGAGGTGCCAGTCTTAGCTAAAGGTGCAAGATGCTCGCACTCATGGCAGTCTTAGTTCGTGGGGTCGAGCCCTGCAGCGGCGAATCCTTCTTATTGTCCACCGAAAGCGGTAGCGAAGGCCCGCCGCTGCATCACCTCTGCCCATTACATAAAAATGAGGGCGTTAAATCAACCAAACTATATTTTATCACGCCGTATCGTTTGATTACGTTCTAGTACGTCAGCGAAGTACGCACTTGCGCAGCGGTCGGGCTCTCTCTAAGTCTGAGATATTAGAGCGTAGATGTCGAAGGCCCTCGGTCAAAGGTCATGCCTTTGAAACCGATGGATCAGTGCTGGATCCACTTCTTCGCCCGTGGGTCGCAGCCCCGGGGCAAGGTGCTCGCTCTTCATGACCTGGATCGTGAAGTCCTGCCGCGGGTCATGCTTAATTGTCCCGTGCAAGAGTGACGCTGAAGCTTTCGAGACCCTTCCGCCGCTATGTAAATGAGGCTGCTAAAACTGCTAATTACGTACATTAGCGTACACTTTCCTAATCTAACGCAAAATCGCATACTCTCGGGCTCTCACGATCTCGCACCCATGCATGCACTCAACTCTTACGTATATCGAATTGCCAAGCACAGACCTAGGTTCTAATTTCTATGCAGACGCCGTACTTTCGCACAACATTCCGCCATCGTTTAGCGATGTCTTCTCGCCGTGTACTCAATAGATCGTTTCGCGAATGACTCGTTGCTTGTCGCTCGCGAACGGATGGAAGCTGTTTTTTTCGAGCAAGCTTGAGTTCGCAATCTTACTGATGTAAGACCAGCCAGCAAGCATATTCGCTGCAGCCTCTGCACGAAATCAAATGGGGATCTAAAATCTTGCTTTAACCCCCCCTCGCCGATCAAATTCCCGCCTACGGGCCAACCGACTGGGGCTCCGTGCGAAATATGCGTGGCGACGTAAGTGAATAGTTCGGTCACCGCGTGTAAAATAATAAGAAGAAGCACAAATACCTAATATAGCGCCCCAATAGAACCAAACCCTTTTTTCTGTTCGTATGGTGAAAAGAAGAAGGCCAATAGGTTAGCCATAGCATGCACAATCCTTTAGTCATAGCATGCACAATCTAGAACGGGCTCCTTCGCTCGCCCGGAACGAAGGCGGAGTGAATCCGCGCCAAGCGACACATGCAGAGTGCATTATTCCGTTCCGTCTGGCGATGCGCCGGTGACTTGTGAGTTACATTCGTCGGCACTACCACACCGTTTGCATCTACCACTCTAAAGCTAATCTCCGCCCAGGACTTGACGAACGAAGTAAGCGGGGTGTTAGTCTTAGCTAATGGTGTAATATGCTCGCAGCACTCATGTGGGTGTTATGCAGGAGAGTTTTGTATAGCACACTCACAGCCTAAGCGGCTTTTGGTACGCATTCGGTAGCCAACAGACTTCGTCTCACGCAACAAAGAGAAAGTGGTTAGCAAAGCAGAGTCAGGAGAGCAGTTGACGTATTGAGTAGCGTGGAAGTAGCAGCTCAGGACTGCTGAAAAGGATGAGCCATAGTCGGCAGCAGGAGAGTAGTTGTTGTTGCGTAAGAATTGCGGAAGCGAGTTCCACAGTCTAGGACCTGCAGAGCTCAAGCTTCGGTCGCCAATGGTCTTTGAGCGGAGGAATGGAACAGCTAATTTATTGTCCACACAGTACCCGAGGGCGCGAACAGGCTGAAACTGTTGCAGCAGTTCAGCTAGGTACAAAGGAGCCAAGCCGTGGCCGGCCCTGTGGGTCAGCGTAAGAACTTTGCTCTGTATCCTTTGCTCAACCGGCAACCATCCTAGCTCTTTCAGCAAAGGTGACACGTGCTCAAACCGCTGGGACTTGAAGACCAGCCTTGCAGCCATTTTCATAGTCTGCTGCAGTGGCATAATAGCTTTCTTTGGCAGCCCAGGGAATTACAATAATCAAGCCGAGACAGAACTAAAGAGCTAGTTAAATTTTTTACAAGCCACTGTGGGAGACAGCTTCTAATCTTGGATAGGAATAGGATGTGATGGCTAGCTGTAGAAGCAGTCTTCTGAATGAAGCTTTGAAAATTGAGGCAGCTGTCGAACACGACGCCTAAATCTCGAGCACGTGGTGATGGACGCACAACAGCATCACCTATAAGAACAGCAAAGCCTTTTAATCCAGCCACACGCTTAGGGTGTCCTATGAGCAGCAGTTCGGTTTTATCGTCATTTAGTTTCAAGAAATTTTCCGACATCCAGGATCGAATGGCGGCTAGCCAAGCATTCAGTTTATCAGTTGGTGTAGCAGATTCCGACGGTTTGAATGACAAATGCAGCTGAGTAGCGTCAGCATAAAGGTGATATCCTATTCCATGGGCCTTAATCACTTTTCCCAGAGGTTGTGTATAAATGGCGAATAGCAAGGAACCGAGGATGAACTCTAGAGGGACTCCACAGGTGACCCGTCTCGTGGGTGCGACCGGACCCACACGACACGGATTGAACACGATCAGACGAGTACGATTTAAACCACGCCAGTGCCTCATCTGCCAGACCGATCGTTGTTCTCAATCGTTCAAGTAGGATATTATGATCAATGGTGTCGAAGGCAGCAGACTGATCTAGCAGCGCTAGGGCGGTGACATTCCCATCGTCGTTGCCATGCAGAATGTCATTGTCTACACGGAGGAGAGCAATTTCAGTGTAGAACTGCCTCGATTGAAATGTTTCTGACATTTCATCCTTTTCAATGTATGCTGCCAGCTGCATGGCGACAATTTTTTCAAGAATCTTTGACGAGAAAGGAAGAAGGGAAACTGAGCGATAGTTTGCAAGGACCTCTGTATACAATCCAGGCTTTTTTAAGTATCGGCCTAACGATTGCCGATTTGAAGGACTTGGGTACGATCCCCCTTTTTCCAAAGAAGCATGAAAAATTTCGGTTATAGCAGGGCTAAGTAGGTCTGCCAGCGAATACTACAGAGATGATGCTGCAGGCTCTTCAGGAGGTTGATTTCGCAAGAGCGAGCGCATTGCAACGGCCGCTCTCTCCGCCTTCGCGGACGTCGCTCCGGAGTGCGGCGGAGCCTCTACGCGTCGGCCCTCGACCCTTGTAAGAGGCAGCGGAGAGTGGGGCGGGCGGCTCGTGCGCAGCCGCCGAGATGATCGACTTCTGAAGCTCTCTGAAGACTCGCAGCCGTCGGCGCGCGTCGCAGCCCAAGCGGAGAGACTAGGCGCCTCCCTCGCCGCGTCACCGCCGCAGCTGCGCGCGAACGTCGATGGACTGGTCGCCTCCTCGTGTGCGCGCGCACGCACGTGGCCGCCGAGGAGACGCGACGGAGCGGGTACGAGCTGCGAGTAGGCTAGCTGCAGGTCCGCCGCCGCCGCCGCCGCCGCCGCCGCCGCCGCCTCGTAGTCACGGCGTAGGAGCCCTTCGATCAGACGCCGCTCGACGTCGCGTTCCCATCCGAGGTCCAGCAGGATGCTCGTCATCGGCCGGTCCATCCGGGCACGAACCTCGCGGCTATCCGCGGCCATCTACGGCTATCCGCGGCCATCTTCGTGAGCGGCGAACGAAAGAACGAGAACGGAGAAACGAAAGAAAGAGCGAAACTTCCGCTTCCGCCGCCGCCGCCAAACGCGGTCCGTCGCGCAGCAGCGGAGCGCGTCGGCGGCGCGGGGGAGCTGGCTCCAGCGCGAACCGAGGCCGAAGAGACGCGCCCGCGCGGGTCCCCGCACGCGGCGGCGGCGGCGGCGTCTCGCGGTTCTTGCTCGCCGCCGCCGCCGCTGCAGCCTCCTCGGCGGCACGCTACCGCCGATAGACGTTCGCTTTGACGAATCGGCAGAAATCATCCGAATCGCAGCCGCAGCTGCTGGCACCGCGAACGAGCGCGCGTTCGCTCGCCCGCCTTTGCCTCGGCCTTGCGCCGGCCTTGCGGCGCGCGCGCTCGGCGTGGCCACCGGCTCGCTGTGTGACGCTGTACGACCGGGTCTCCGAGCTGGGCCTGAGGTACAAGTTCCTGCGTCCGCGAGCCGCCGCTAGGTGGACGGACCGACTGACAAGTAAACAGCGGCTCCCCAAGCACGCGCGCGCCCCGCCCCGCCGTCCGGCTCCCCCCTCCACGCGGCCGGGCGTCCCGGCGGCGCAGGGAAGGAGCGAGGCGGCGTAATTCTACTTAAGTACCAACGCGCAATTCTAGAATTGGATTTCGCGCGACGGGTCCTGACAAGCAGCCGACTATTTGAGTCGCTCAGAAGAACCGCGCCGCTGCTCGCGGCGTGGCGCCGCCTTCAAGAAGCTTCGGAAAAGCTTCCTTTGTCGAAGCCCGCTCGACACTGTGGTTTTAAAGGACGGAGCGCCGCAACGCCGCCGTCGCGCGGCGAGCTCGCGCGCAGTCGGCGAGCACGCACGCGCGGCCGGCCAGTCGTGTCGCACTCGGCACCCCAGCTCGCCGCCGCCCAGCCGCCGCCGCGGCGCTCATCGGACGAGCTCATCCGTCCCGCGTTCTTGTGCGCGCTCGCGCGATGTGCGCTTCTCTGCGTCGGCGAGCGAGTATACGATGTAACGACGGACGCTGCCGATTAGCCCGCCGCTAACCGGAGCCCCTGAGTGCTTGTTATGTCCTCTTGCACGCTGGCATAAGCGTACGATACTTGTGCGCTTGTGCAAGCTCGTCTAAGCAGGACACATTGCATGTCTTTAAGCCTTGGGGATTGCGCCTGTTGCTGCTATTGGCAAAGCGCCTGGATAGAGATTCGGTTCTCTTGGGGCGCTATCCAAACAAATTATTATTAGCGTGCCTGCTCGCGCGCGCGCGCGCGCGTGTGTGTGTGTGTGTGCGAGCGTGGGTTTCGCGTGTGCTCAGGCACCTCCACGCGTTCGCGCCCGCGTGCGCTCCTGCGTGCATGTAAAGGGGCCGGTCCTGGATGAAAGTGGCAGTGTGCTGTCGACTATTTTGAGTGCATCGCATTCCCGCACTTATTCAAAGCTATTTAAATCGGCACTGCAAAAAATTTCCCGTTCGCGTGTCGCTGGGTTTCACGGCAGCGACACGCGCTGTCGCAAGGCGTAGTGGCAATAATAATAGTAATAATAATAACAATAATAATAAATTCCATATAGCGCCCTTGGAGAACTCAATCCCTTTCTATGCACTTTACATTCGCTGCAAAGGAAGCACGCTCTAATGGTTACAGTGGTAGCATCCTCAACGACTACGAGCATAGCATCGCTAGAAACGGCTAGAAGCTAGCCCTAAACGATGGCGCCAACACCTGCCGGTCATGACCTCCAGACATGTGCCGCTGCTGAATCCTATTTAGCTCGAATATATAGGGAGCGATCTTCCGCCGACGCGTCGATCGCGTTAATTATAGGACGGCTTTGCGGCAGGTTTAAGTCCAGGCCGTTGTGGTGTCTGGACGAGGGATATAATTCATTTATATAGCGCCCCAAGAGAACTTAATCTCTATTTAGGCGCTTCACATGTGCCTCGGGGCTCGAGTCCACGACCTCAGTCAGACCGCGATCGGGGCGAGCACCTTGACCGCTAGACCAAACCAGCTCACGCGATCCTCCCTTCAGCAGTCCGAACGATGCCGCTTCCGGAGTCCGAATGACCCCCCCCCGTCGCAGTTTGAATGATCCCCCCATTCGCAGTCTGAATGATGCCCCCTTACGCCGTCCGAATGATCTCCCTTCCGAAGTCTGAACGATGCCCCCTTCAGCATTCTGAAAATGTGGTCCCGTCCGTACACAGCACCTTGGCAAGCACACCACCGCTACGAGCGGCCGAGACAAAGAGAGTAAGACAAAGGGGGAGCGGCGATTCAAATGGCGCCGAGCTTGAAATGGCGCCGGTTACCGTACAAAGGGTTCGTCGGTCGCGAAGCCGATCGGTATCGCAAGGCGGCGAGCGGGCGTGCAGGCGTTTGCGGCACCAATCAATCGTCCAGGGGCCAATCGCCCACGATGTAACAATTTTCCCAGGCCGCCCTGCGGGATCGCGTGACTAACCCACTATCAATCAGTCGCTCGCGGCTACCCGCGGCACCTTTGACTCGTGGGTATTCCCCGGCCATCATAGGCGCGGTCATTGCGTCTGGGGAAAACCGAGCTCGCGGCCCGACTAAGCTCCCGAGCGAGTCAACGGCCGCGAGACGCCAGCTCACCGGAAAACCCAGACGCAGCGGCGGTGGTGGTGATTCTTATCGCGGAGGCGAGCGGCGCTCAATAGCGACCGCCGGCCACCGGAGCGGGAGATGGAGAGTGCCAACTATCGACGGCGTGCGAGCGCTAGTGCCATGCACTCGACCTTCAGAATTCTCTCAACTCCCTTGCTGCATGCATTGATGACATTCGCACATGGATGGCTAAAACTTTCTTAAATTGAATGATGATAAAAACTAACTTACTAGTTATTGGCAAACCAAGTGTGATTCAGAAATTGGAAAGGCTGACGCACAAAACAGGCTCTGCCAGCACAGCTACTGTTGAGTCTGCACGAAATCTAGGTCTCGTGTTCCAGAATGACCTTTCGTTAAACGACCACATCGGCTCCACAGTCAAATCTGCCTACTTTCAGCTGCATAACATGGCTAAAATTCGGGCTTGTTTGGACAGGAATACCACTATTAAATTGGTCCGTGCATTTGCGACATTCGTCTTGACTTCTGTAACTCACTGCTTGCTGGTCTACCGACCTGAGCAATCAGGCGCTTACAGCTAGTGCAAAACTGTGCAGGTAGGCTTGTCGGTCGTGAGCGTCACCGTTGCCGCATCACAAACACTTCTCCCCGACCTGCACTGGCTACCAGTCAAGTAACGCGTCGACTTCAAGGTTCTGTCACTCACTGTAAGGTCCCTTCATTCTTTGGCTCCAGCGTATCTATCAGATCTACTCCCCATCAAGCTACGCATCGTAGATTTTCGGAATGTAATCATTTACATCTACCTCGTACAAACAACAGATCCTTTGGAGAGCGTCCCTTTAGTTCGTGTGCTCCCAGAACTTGGAACTCACTTACGACTTCCGTCACGACATTATCTGACTTGACCACATTTAAAAAGAAACTAAAAACGCATCTATTTATTACAGCACTTAGTGGCGCCATGTGACTCGTCTTTCATGTGGTTATGCGTGCTGACCTTGTGTGTGCTGCCACTAACCATATTTGCAGGCTGACTCAGTGCATGCCTCCCCTAACTATGTTATGATTGTTGTCAGTGAGCATGCTACCACTAACCATTCGGTCGAGCTTCCTTGGCAGCAAGTGCAAAGTGCCTAGAAAGAGATCGAGTTATTTATATCAAAGTGACTTTTATTGTTACGATTATTATTTGCTCTGAGCCTCAGCCCGCCGCCATGCGTCGCTTTAGTGATCATAAAGTCGGACTGTCCTTTACAGTTTCTCCTGATCTGAGCTGCTGCTGCTGCTGGGTATGTTCTTTTCTCTCTCTCTCTCTCTCTCTCTCTCTCTCTCTCTCTCTCTCTCTCTCTCTCTCACTCTCTCTCTCTCTCCTCTCTCTCTCTCTCTCTCTCTCTCTCTCTCTCTCTCTCTCTATCTCTCTTTCTCTCTCTCTTTCTCTCTCTCTCTCTCTCTCTCTCTCTATCTCTCCCTAAAGGCGTCTGCAGCAACACCACCTGAGTAACAAACCCACCGCGTGCAGGCAAACCCGACCGGGCACTGCAACCGTGGAGGAGGCGGAGACGGCGGGTGGCGGGTCAAGGGACCCCGACCTTATTCAGAATGACAGGGGTGGGACCGGACAGTCCGACGAATTACCGTAATCGACAGCTATCCACTCTAATTAAGAAAATATTTCCAGAATCGGCAAAGCGAAGCTAAATATTCAGAACGTCGTACTGTGCGGTCGTTATAACATATCCAGCCAACTGCAAGTTATTGGGCTAGCGAGTTCTCCTGGAAATGAACTCCAAAGATGCTGCTATGACTACCAAGATCCGAAGCCCTTCACTAGAATCCACTGCGAATCCACAAGAAGTCGGTTGCGCAAAGCTCTACTTTGGATTTCAAATTAAGCTTGACTATTTTTTTAAGCGTACCCACGAAACTTTGCGTCATCACGCGTTCTCGCGAAATCCACTTCACCATTCGACTGCAGCGCCCCGGCGTCGGATTGCGGTCGATTGGCCTGGGTCGTTGCAGTCGATTGAAACGCGCGGCATGAGAACGCGCGCGCGCGCGTGCAACGGCGCGAGAAATTTCCTAGGTACATTGCAACGACCGCTCAATGCTATAATGCTCACTCTGAAGGTGAGAATCGCACGGCCGATGCTATTGCCAAAATATGAATTACTTTTTCTTTTATTTAAAATGATTTCATTTTATTCTCTCTCTCTCTCTCTCTCTCTCTCTCTCTCTCTCTCAAGGAAACGCGGCAGCAGGCGAAGCCTGCCTGCGCGGGTCGCTCACGTCGCTCGGCGCCAGTCGAGTCGAGGCAGAGTTCGCGACCGACCGCCGAGCTCGACCGCTCGAGCGCCTTCAAGATGGCGACCAGTTACTGGACCCGCCCCCCGCCCCCCTGGAAACGCTGTGGCTCACGCCAAGCTGCGCACCGCTTCAGCATCCCCCCTCCGTTCACCCCATTCTCCCCACCCTTCCAGTCTCTCTCCTTCGACTCCTTCGTCTCCAGCAACAGGCGCGTTGCGGGGAAGTCCGTGCGAGCGCTCGTCCCTCGCGATTGTCCGCCGCCTTCGGCGCACTTCCGCCAAGCATCTGCTCCGCGACGTCGGACGCGGTGTCTCGGACTGCACTGGAGGCGAGCGGCGGCGGCGGCGGCAGCAGCAGCAGAGACGAGGCAAGCTTGGCGCATTCTTTACACGCTAGAATGTACGCGTCGCGAATAGCACCCGCCACCCACCCACCCACCCCCACAACCGTCTGCGGTCGGTCGAATGATTTAGCTCACTATTGAGAGAGCGGCGCGCTTCGCGAGCCAGCGAGCGTGCGAAACAGACTCTCGCAACCGGAAAATCCAGACAATCGGCGCCGGCGCGCGCACTCCCGGGTGGATTCGCTCCCGCGTTCACAGCCAGACGCGCTCAGAAGGAACGCGCGCACGCACTCCCGGACTTGTCAGGTTCTCGAAGCTTCTGCCGCACGTCCCGCGCTCGCGCAGGTCTACGAAAAAAAAAGTAAAAATTGGATTCGCTCTCTCTCTCTCTCTCTCTGTCGAGCCTCTCCGACGATCGATCTGAGGCCAATTTGAGTCCGCATTTGAAGTCGGCTCCTCGGCTCTCAGAGTGTCGGCTCGCCGATAGGCTGGGCAGCGCCAGCGCTCACTGAGCGAACGCTGGCGCTGCCACGCGGCGCGTCGCCGTTCGCTCACGGCGAACGGCGGACAAGGTCAGTTAATTAGTGGCGAGACGGGAGAACGAAGCTTGCTCGTCGTAGTCTGTGTCCGGCAGACGCCTGATGCGGACTGAGCGAGCGACAGCGCTTAAAGTAGACCCGCTGTAAAACGTTCGGGCTCAGCCGGCCACAGACCTGCCGGCCAATCGTGCAACGCCATTCGTGGTCTAACGAGGATGCTAATTATGCGTTTGTCATGGCGCTCTCTCGGAGAACTCAGTCTCTTTCTAGGCTTTACTTTACATTTGCGGTAAAGAAAGCACGATCGAATGTTTAGCGGTAGCGTGCTCAATAAACAACAAGCTTAACTTGGTTGGAGGTGGATTGCACAGAGTCAGCATAAAAATATAGTTGTAGGCAGCATGCACAGTGTCATAAGCGCGCATAAGCACATAAAGGACGAATCACAAAGGATCCACTAAATGCTGCGATAACTAGATGCGTTTCTAGTTTCTTTAACTGCGGCCAAGTCAGGGAATGCGACGCAATGTGACGCAAGTCGGAAGTGAGTTCTAGGCTTTGGGAGCATCACAACTAAAGGTACGATCTCCTGAGGATTAGAGGTTCGTAAGAGGTAGAGGTAAACGATTAGATTCCGAAAAGCAAGTGTTACGTTGCTTAGCCTGGTGGGAGAGTAGATCTGATAGGTATACTGGAGCCAAAGAATGGAGTGAGTGAAGTCAGCGACAGAACCTTGAAGCCGATGCGTTGCTTGACTGGGAGCCACTGCAGGTCGGCGAAGAAGCAGTATGATGTGTAAACTGCTACGCAGTTTACTTAATACTCACAAAAGACAAGCCTAGATGCACAGTTTTGCGCCAGAGGTAAGCGCCCGATTACGCAGGCCGGTAGACCCGGACGTAGTGAGTTATAGAAGTCGAGAACGGGATGTCACAAATGCAAAGACCAATTAAGATGTGGTATCCCTGTCTAAATAAGCCCGCATTTTAGCAATGTTTTGTAGCTGAAAGTAGGCAGACTTGACTGTGGAACTGATGTGGTCGTCCATCGAGAGGTCACTTTGGAACATTACACCTAAATTTCGAGCTGATTCAACTGGAGATATGCTGGCAGAAGCTGGCCTCTCGAGGCCGCACCGCGCAGCCTGCACTGGCTTGGGTTTAGGACTCCGGACACACGCGGCCTGCCGTGCCCACTGCCGCCGGACGCCGCCGCGCGGCGGGGCCCATAACTTTCGCATGCGCAGTGCTGCAGGCGGCGAACGCTCGGCCACGTACGTCAGAGACAGCGCGGCGTAGTCAGCAGGGCCGCGGCGACGCGTGCTTCGAGCGAAACTCGAGCCCCGATCATTAGACGCTGCTCGCTGGTGTGTGAACTTAGGTTTAGCATGCTGGATACCAAAAAAAGAGGCCTTCGTCAGAAACGTGTGCATGGCCATTAGCGATAAACACAGACGAATGCATTTCAAGATTTTCAAACCTGAAAGCGAGTTGAGCAAGAGAGAAAGAAAGAAAGAAAAAGAGAGAGAGGGAGAAGAGAAAACGGAACCTTTTTTTCCGCCACCGTCGAGGTCTTCATATAGATAAATATCGTCAAGTGCCCTAAGATAACTTAATCTCTATCCAGGCCCTTCGGTGCTCGCTCTTCGCGACCGAGGTCCTGGCTTCGACTCCTGTGCTGGGAGATCATTAATTGATAACTACAAGCCGTGGTGATAGCCGTTAAGGGTCTTCTGCCTCTATGCAAATATATACAGCGGTACATCGGCTTACGAGGTTAATTCGTTCCGTGTCAGAGCTCGCATCTCAAATTACTCATAATTCAAATCAATTTTCCCCATTGTAATGAATCGAAATGCCATTAATCCGTTCCGGACCCTCAAAGTCACTGCGTTTTTGTCACGTGCTTTTAAATTGAAAAATGTACTCATAAATAACGAATGTTGTTTTAAAAACAATACAATAGAATGTGTTAAAATAAACGGTTTTTATTAAGTCAAATGTACAGTAACTTGGAGATCATAGGACTTGAAGTTGCTAATAGAGTTAGAGGAGAAAGATAGATATTGCCGAAATAGAGCACTCTAAGTACTTGGCCGTTCCTGCCCTAGTCGGATTTAACACCGGAGTCAGCCGATCTTGTGCGTCCAAGAACCACGATGGCTCGCTCGAGTCTGTCCGGTAGCCAACAGGCCCTCGCTTGGAGTTACACCCTGCTCGTAGGGCAGCGTCTTGCAACGGAACGTCGTTCGCTGCCCTGCCCTTATTAGCCTGGCTACCGGTCAAGCAACGAATCGACTTCAAGGTGTTGTTGCTCACTTTTAGTTCACTTCATTCTTTGGCTCCAGCCTATCTCTCAGATCTACTCCCCCACCAGGCCAAGCATCGTAGCACCCGCTTTTCGGAATCCAACAGTTTACCAATACCTCGTACAAACCTCAAATCCTTTGGAGACCATGCCTTTAGTTCGTATGCTCCCAAAGCCTGGAACTCCCTCCCGACTTGTATCAGAACATCCCCTGAATTGACCACATTTAGAAAGAACTTACAAACACACCTATTTAGGACAGCATTTAGTAGGTCCCTGTGAATCGTCCTTCATGTGCTTACTCGTGCTGACCCTGTGCATGTCACCACTAACCACGCTATCCATGTTGTTTATCAAGCATGATATTGCTCACCATCCAATCGCGTTTCCCTTTGCAGTAAATTTAAGGCGCCTAGAAAGAGATTGAGTTATCTGAGGGCGCTCGTGTGCGCTCCGTTCTCACGGAATCCTACCGCAAGACTTCCTCGTGGTAAACGACGAAAGCGTCACTCGCGAGTGCTACCAGAGAGACTAGAGTGCGAGGCGCACGAGTGCTACGATACCAGGGCACCTTAGTCAGGATCCACGCGTCATTCGGAATGCGCTGACGCTCGCGAAGAGGCGAATAGAAAAAGACTGGTAGCTGTGAGCGACTGGATTTTGCCACACACGCTGCGGCTGCTACCGCCGCGCGCAGCGATTCACACGTCGGCGGCTGGATACGGTGGCGCCGAAACGGGTGCTCCGTACGTAAATAAAGGAAACGGAAGCTCAAGTTTACGGTCGGGAAGACGGACCCAAGATGCGGCGGCCATTATCGATAGTAACCTAAAGAGTAAATGCGCATCTCCGCGGAAGCGTCGAGAAGCGGTTAAAGCCGTTAGCGGCAGTCGTCGTTGCCAGTGCGCTTGAAAGTAATGAACGCTCCTGAGCGAAGCGCAAAGGAGCGCGCGCGCGCGCACTCAAGTCCGCCGCCGCTAGAGCCGCTAGAGCTTTCCCGCTCTTTCTCCTCCTCCTCCTCCTCCTTCTTCTTCTTCCGTCTGCCACCGCGCGCTCTCTCTCTCAGCGTCACCAACTGGACGTCCTCGTGGCGCCGCCGGCGAGACTCGCCGATCGCGGCACGGTGGGCGCGCGTCGCATGTACGCCAGCATCAGGTCGGTGGCAGACTCGAACTCCCTGCCGGCCCGGAGCCTCTCCTCAATCAGCTCGTGGAGCACGTCCTTGTCGCACCCGCGATCCAGCAGGATGCGCGTCGTCGGCAGGTCCATTCGCGCTCGCACCTGTCGATTGTCGACGTCCATGCTCGGCGGCGGCCGCGCGACGCGAGATCCGCCTGCAAGGTAAACGGCCGTCGGCTGGCCGGAACCGCTCGGCATTCCGCCGCCGCCGCCGCCGCCGCGAAACGCGCAGCGGTCGGCGGCGGCGCGACGCAAGAGCCGCGCGGCGGCGGCTTTTGCGTCGCGCGGCCATCGCGGCTGCGAGCGGAAGGAAGCGGCGAAGAAGCGCCGTTCGCTGTCGCTCGTCTGAAGCGGCAGTCGGCTGCGCGAGTCCTCGGCGGAAGAGGAGCCGAGACTGCGAGGTGCACGGACTCGAAGTGATTGATGCGCGCGCGCGCGCGAGGCAGCTAGGCAGCCAATGCGTGTGCTCTCGCTGCTCGCTAGTCACTCACGCGGTCGCTGCTTCGCTATTTCGCTGGTCGCGCGCCGCCCGTGCGAAGTAGAGGCGCCGGCGAGTCGCCGCTCGTCTGCGCGGGAGAGAGTTTGCTACTGACTTTCTCGGCATATATGACTTTCGCGGCATATATGCTCTTGCCAATAGCGAAACTGCCAGCCTTCTATCAGCTGGATTTAATCGGCGCGGTTGCGCGGGCCGCATAGCTGCGGTCATCGACTGATCGCGGCGATACGGCGAAACGCAACCCCATCAGCCTGGGGATTCCCCGGCGCCCACCCCCCCCCCCCCCGCCGCCGCTGCTTTACGCAATGCGCCGGCTAACCGCAGATAGCCGGCAGAGTGCACGTACGGGCGACTGGCCGCTCGCCAGCGCTTTCGGCGAGCCCGTCGAGTGGAGCGTAGCGTGCGGGTCGCGAGCCGTGGTCAGCGCACGCTCTGCATCGCACCTACCGGCCCGACACTCGCGGTCAGCGGCTGACCGTGCGACACGCGTGTACTCAGGGATTAAGGGTCAGCGATCGTACCGAACGCACCCTCAAAGCATAAAAAAATTACGAACTCTAACCACGCGACCCTAGAGCGTAAACCAAAAAGTTCGCACTCTCCTAAAGAGTTGCAAGAGCCGGCCAACGTGGTGCTTATAATGGCACGCACTAGGTAAGGCGATTGCTTTTCATGACCTCGGCCCCGAGGTCGTGGATTCGTATCTTGCGGTGGGCGATCCTTTATCGCCGCTGCAAGCGGTGGTGATAGCGGTCTCAAGGCTCGTCTGTCGCTATAAAAAAGAGGCTGCAAAATCAGCTTGTATTTCTTATAATAGTAACAGTGAAATTCTTATGGCGCTCCAAGAGAACTCAATCTCTTTCTAGGCACTTTACATACGCTTCAAAGCAAGCGCGTCAATTGATTAGCGAACGTGCGTTCGGCTTCAGCGTGCGTGAGCGTACAAAATGGCATGCGTACGGACGCAGTAAATGCAATAGCAAAAGGCTAGACGCAAGTGTTTCGTTCTAGCTCCGTTTTAAATGTAGTCACATCAGCGGATGTCATGATGTCGGTCGAGAGTGAGCTCCCATCTTTGGGAGCGAGCGAACTAATGGCACGATCTTCAAACGGAAGACCGAGTGGGCGAAGGCCACGACCAGCGGTCGCCGCCGCCGCGCCGGCCGGCCGCCGTTCGCTCGCTCGCTCGCCCAACTGTTGCCGCCCGCCGAAGCCGCTGTCGCCGCAGTAGAACGCATGGCGAGGCCGATGTCCGGACGGCTGCAAACGAAGCATCGCCAGGCCGATCGGGCGGCCGGCATCGCAAGCAGCATCGGCGCTCTGGGAGCGCTCTGGGCCGCCGCTGGCGGGGAGCGCGTGCTCCCTCGCGCACGCGCACTCGACGTCCGCCGCAGCCAGCGCTCCGCCTCCACCTGGCAGCTCTGAGCCGGACGCGCGATCTCCTCGCGAGCGCTATGTCAAGGCCGGCGGACGCCGGCTCGTGCGCCTACGCTTATCCGCAGTGCGCGCGCGCGCGCCCGCGAGCCCGCGGGCCCGCCGCCTCCGAATATGTGGGCGCTTCCGCGGGGTGTCGGCAGCGTGGGACTCACCGCCTCCTCGCCAGGTCCTCCGGATTCGTCGGAAAACCTGATCTGCGATGAGGCGCCATTGTCAATCCGGCATTGCTGATAGCGGCGCTCTGGGTTTTCCCCAAAGCGACCGCGATAGCTCGCGCCAGGTATTTACCTCCATGCGCAAAAGCAGAGCTTCCAAAGCCTCTCTCCCTCCCTGTCTCTGTCTCTCTGTCTCTCTGTCTCTCTGTCTCTCTGTCTCTCTGTCTCTCTGTCTCTCTGTCTCTCTGTCTCTCTGTCTCTCTGTCTCTCTGTCTGTCTCTCTGTCTCTCTGTCTCTCTGTCTCTCTATTTCTGTCTCCGTGTCTCTGTCTCTTTCCTTGTCTCTGTCTCGCAGTCTGTGATAATAACAATAATAATGATGCACTTGATGAAGCGCCCACAGAGAACTCAATCTCTTTTAGGGGCTTTACATTTGCTGCATAGGAAAATGCAATTGGATGGTGAGTAATAATTTGATAAACAAACAACATGAATAACATGGTTAGTGGTGACATGCACAGGATCAGCACCTTTCTCTCTCTCTCTCTCTCTCTCTCTCTCTCTCTCTCTCTCTCTCTCTCTCTCTCTCTCTCTCTCTCTCTCTCTCCTACGACTCTCCTGCTTTCCTGCCGTTTTGACTACTGGTAACTGTAGCCACACACCTGGAAACAATTCGCCGAGCACATATGCTTCACCCCGGTCTATCAAGGTGCCCACTCTCGACTATTTGAGTCTACGCATTGACGCAGATAGAGTGAGGCAAGCACAACGCCTTCAGTGGGCGCCATAAAGCAGGCACCCGGCGGCGGACACCACTGAGCCGCTCCGCAAGGCAGCCATCGGTCACGTGAACTTCTGCGGTACTTTCATTCCAAACGTGTCATCACATCTGCAAACCAGTCATTGCTGTGTCAGAGGCCGTGGAATAGGACTGAGAGAACTATGCCAATTCTATATAGATTGCCAATATAAAGCGAAGGCTTTCTTACGATGCTCGTGATTGGCCGGTCTTGGAGCGGTGCTGTGTCACATTACAGACGGCCAGTAAAGGCCAACTGCCCACGCCTCGCGACTATTTACATTATCAGCTGAGTTAAGCTATTCGCAGACAGATGAAGAGACTTTCCGGATATAGGTTTCTTATTTGCATGTGCTGTCGCCGTCTCACTCTGCTGATGACTGATCAAAAACAGCCAAAACTCCATTGCTGTCACGTGCGAGAGCAATTCCACCGTATTGTAGGTGCAGGCCAGGACGCAGGAGTGGTAGCTTGCATAGGATGCATATGATACGTAGAATACAGCGATTCGCAAGGGATGCTCACACGGCAGCACAGACGAATTATCGCAGCCGCTATCGAGCGATAGATCACGTGACCTAGAGACCGATCCCGGGAACGCCATTGCATTTGTGGAAGGACTGCGAAGCTGTTAGCTAAGCTGTCATTGCATAGGAGGCCGCAAGCTATCGGTTGCTGAGTCAAGTGTGTCGCTTTTTTATGAATGGATGACCGAAGAATTACGGCGCCGATGCTCTGAGAGCGTACTCCAGATAATAACAATAATAATAATAATAATAATGAATGCATTTGCATAGCCCCAGAGAACATAATCTCTTTCTAGGCACTTTACATACGATGCAAATGAAGCATGGTCGAACGGTTAATGGTAGCATGCCCAACGTCAACAAGCATAACACGGTTAAAGGCGATATGCACGGGGTCAGCATGCAAATATGGTTAGTGCCAGCATGCACAGCGTCAGCGAGCACTTGCAAATCACTCCATCAATCAGTGAGACCACCTGACAGGCCGACTAGGAGTTAAGCAATGCTTGAAGGAAAGAGAGTCGTTGTATCGGTGGCGCTGCATCGGCGCGCCTGCTAAATGAACTCCATTAACACCCACGAGGGAGTCGTTAATAATAAAGTAGTTCGATGGGCCTTGGTTACTATGGTTACTATACGGTATGCCCTACAGACTGATCGAGAAACCGATGAGCTAGCTAGCTATTGTTCATCTTGCATGCGTCACGTAAGCCCTGCAGTGCGTCCGTCGAAGCGGATTTAGGCGGCAGCAGTGTTACTACAGCAGCTACTTCAGCAGCGGCGATTCGTGTGCCGAAAGAGATTATTACATCTGGTACTTCCGGTGAGATTCCTGAGCAGCCGGTGACGCAGCAGATGACGGACCGCCCCGAGCATATGCGACATGACTTACAGGAGCTGTTCGTGTGTGTGCAAACTGGCGGTCGTCTCCACTCCGCCACGCACCGCATCCGGCCGCCAGATGGCTCCAGTTGAAAAGGACGATCAAAACGGGCTCGGAACTTGACGGGCACGATGACACGACGCCTGTGCCGCTGCTAGCTGCCTACGGGATCTCGTCTCAAGCCACGGCTGCAGACACGCGTCCTGCTGCACCTTTAGTCGAGCGCCGGCTCCGTGCGGCGCCGGCGCAAACGGACCGGCGCCGCACGGCGGAGATCAGCAAGAAGAAGAGGAAGAAGAGGAGAGAGCGACGAATGACGTCATTGCGAGAACGATGGCGTGTGCTGTATTGAACGCCGTACCGCGATCTTGATAAGCCCCTTCAAAATAGTGAAAAAAGATTGCAGGCCCAGCACTCTTGGTTCAGAAAACGGTTTCTTCCTTCTCTGAGACTTCCGCCACTATCCGAACGGTGTGGACCGGACCGGATGAGAAAGCTGGCCAGTGAGGCGACCGGGGGTTCTGCAGTTTGCAAGAGGGCAGGCATAAGATGCCTGACGGCCGTCGGGCCGCGCCGAGGTACTCCGTGGCCGCCAGATGGCGTCGGAGCGCTCGGCATTGTGGAGTTGTCGGCTACCGCCTGTCTAGTTCCACCACCTTCGCAGTAGAAGCTGTACCGCTTCGGCCACTCGCTGAAGCACTCGCTAGCATTGAGGAGGCGCGGCCGAGGCCTCGGTCCGCCGCGCGTGCGTGCGCACGAGCTGGCGGCGGCCGTTGAGCGAGCCTCACCCGGCAGCAGCGAGCGGGTCACCGCTCCGGAGCCGCTGCAGCGCGTGCGCACGCAGCGACTCACTTCGCTGCTTCCGCTTCTCACTTCCGTCTCTCTGGCTTAGCAACGTACCGCCGGCTCCTTCAACTCAGGCCGTCTGCCAGCTGCGCCCCTTAGCTAGCTCGGATCCTTTTCAGACCGCGCCGCCGGCAGTTCGCACGCGACACCAAAGCCTGGGCAGCAACGCAGAGCCGACTGACGACGACGCAGCGCGACCCCACAGAAATCCAAGAAAAAGCCTGCGGCAACGGAATCGACTGCGGCAAGCTCCGCAGACGAAGTTCGCGAGCGGCTCCGATGATCTGGTTACCCCAGTGACTCCCTCCCCCCCCCCCCCCGCGACACCTCCGGTGACCTCAGGCCGCCGCAATGTAGCGCTCCCACGGAAAGCTCTGCGCTCGGCGGGCACGAACCAGTAAAGAGATGGCGGACAACTGCTGACGTAACGCAGCGGCGCGCCAGTGAGCCGCTCCGGCGGCACGAAGGCGAAGGCAGCCGTAGGGAGCCGTGCGGTCACGTGGCTCGTGCATACCCAGAATGCCAAGCGCAGCGCCGCCGCCTCTCTCCGTGCGACGGCGGGGGCTCAGACCGACGAGAGCAAGAGTGCAGCAGGCGCGAGCAGGCAGCGACCTTCCGAGGCTCGCACAAGGCCCCAGCGAGTCAGGCTCGCCTTCAGCTCAACTCGAATTTTAATCGGGCGCCTTCGATGAGCAGCGGCGGATTTTTATGCACCCACGAGCGCGTTCAAAAATGCGCACCATATATCTATTCTACGTGAATACATTCGTGCATAAATGCGTGCAGCGAAATTGCACCGAGATAAATCGGCCAGATTGCCACTAGTAGTTCCTGAATTGGAATGGCTAGGACTAGATTATGCAATAATCTATGGCCGAGGCAGCGTAAAAGCCGACACCATGCTGCAATGGCCCACGATTATGGACTCTGATATTGACGGTTCAAGCTCGATCGCGAACTATGAGATTCGCCGCTGAATTGAAAAGCCGACATTGCCGAAAACCGTCAGCTGAAGTGGGGCGTTGGCGCGAAAGATGGTCGCTCGCCATTCGATCGCCTCGCTTTCGCGCGCACACGCTAAGCGGAGCGGCGAAGTGCCCTGAGCCTAGAAACCTTAGTCGCCGTCAGACAGTCGCCGCTTGACGGCGATTTTGTCGCCGTCAATGCGACGTAGAGCTGCCCTCGACGTGAACTGCGAAGTTAGCAGTTATCCATCTTGCTTCGAGGCACGACGCTGGAGCGACGTTCTGTGGATCAGTGTTCCGCCGAAGGAGCTTTGAGTCCGCACCTTCGGCGTCTGCCTCTGTACCTCTCTTCTGCGAGCATCGAGTGGCGGCCAACCATACGCGTGTCCCACCTAGCTACTGCTGCCTCGCGCTACCGGGCCGTTCGTCGAGCTTTTGCGCATATGGGTACGAAGTACTAGGAATTTGTCGCTCGAGGCTCAAAGTCAGTAAACGTCGCGAGGATCGATGCACCGCCGCCTGCACTTGATGCATCGTAGCTTCGCACAGCTGACCCGTTGGCGATTTAACGACAATTTAATGCTTCCGTATTTCATCCTCCAAGTCAGCCGATGCAAACAGTACTCGCGTCTCGGACTCGCGACGCTTCAGAGAGGTCATAGGACGCTTCAGAGAGGTCATAGGACGCTGCGGCCCGACGACCAAGTCTGTAGCCTAAGGTAGCATTCGGAAGGGTGCCAACCGCGTTCTCGCTCGGTCCGGTCGTGACGTCATTTCCGGCAAAGTGGTTTGCTAATCCGATCGTTGAGAATCCTCCGCTAGCTGATGCGACGTCTTACATACTAAAGTAAAAGTCAAGGCGACCTACAGATCAAGTCATCGTCAACGCACGCACGCACGCAGCATGGCCACAGCGTCGTTCGCGGCCATGCTTACGGCAATTGCCTAAGCGTCAATTACCGCAAGGACAATAAATGACAGCAAGCCTATGGTATTTCGCTCCGGAAAGTTCAATTTCTCGCTCCCTATCTCTCTCATCCTCCCTTCAGTGCCTTTATAATGTGCTTAGCAAGTGATCGGCCTCTCAGGCTGCTTATCAAATATATTATAATAACTGTTACTATTGCCCTCCCTCTCTCTCTCTCTCTCTCTCTCTCTCTCTCTCTCTCTCTCTCTCTCTCTCTCTCTCTCTCTCTCTCTCTCGCTATATGTCTCTCTCTCTCTCGCTGTATGTTTCTCTCTCTCCCTCTCTCTCTCTCTCTCTCTCTCTCTCTCTCTCTCTCTCTCTCACTCTCTTCCCTTTTCCTACTTCTCCTCGCCATTGCTGCATGCACACCGTTTCGCTCTCGCGTTCCCGCTAGGCCTTACATATCAATGCGCGGAGTCCAGAACGAGACACGGCGGCTCCTCGCGCGCGCATTAGCGATCCGCCGAGCGAGCCGCTTCCTCCGGCAGGACGTCCGCGACCGAGAGGCCGCGCACACCGTCTCCAGGCTGGCCCGGCAGCCAGCCGTTGGTGACCGGCGGCGGCCCGTCGACCGGAGCGACGGGCCGTGAAGGGCTTGGGCGTCTCGCGAGAGGCCGCGAGAGATGGCCTCGAGGTGGCGGCGGCGCCTCGAGCAGATAGGCAGACATCAACTCGACGGCCGACGCGTAGTCACCCACGCCGCCACGCTGAAGCCTCGCGGCAATCAGCTTCCTGATGATCCTCGCGTCGCACCCGCGGTCCAGGAGGATGCGGTCGGCGGGCCGGTCCATGCGGGCGAGCACCTCGTCGCCGACAGACGACAGGCCAGACATCGCCGGCTAGGACGCTATCTGCCGAAACGACACAATAGAATGACCTCGGCGTGGCCCACGGCACGGATAGCGACGAATTCGCGGCGGCGACCGCCGCCGCGAATGCCTTGGTTACTACGGTTACTATACGGTATGCCCTACAGACTGATAGAGAAACCAATGAGCTAGCTAGCTATTGTTCATGTTGCATGCGTCACGTAAGTCCTGCAGTGCTTCCGTCGAAGCGGATTTAGGCGGCAGCAGTGCTACTACAGCAGCTACTTCAGCAGCGACGATTCGCGTGCCGAAAGAGATTATTACTTCTGGTACTTCTGGTGAGATTCCTGCGCGATACAGAGGTCTACGGCCCTTCTACGGCGGAACTACTGCTTCTTCTACTGTTGCTTCTTCTTCTTCTACGGCGGAAAGGCCAGCGACGCCCTCGCGACGCCCCAACGCTTGGTGCTAAGCAGGCAATGTGCTCGTACAAGTGCCGGCTTGCGGAAGTGGCTAGTTCTACAGTCATAATCGTGTGGGTTTAAAAGGCTCGAGAGTTTAGACGATCTGTCACCACTCGTTCTAGCACCATTGATAGGAACGGCAATAGGGAGTCGCTAGGCGAAAACTGCTTGAGTTGCTCCTCATGTGGTCTTGACTTTTTTCACGTTTCGCCTGACAACAAATCTCTGCAGAATAAAAGGGCAAGATCTGTGTTATGTGTGATGCCACGCCGGTTTGGCCCAGCGGTTAGGGTGCTTCCTTCGAATCGAGGCTAAGGTGAATACATTTTTTCGACGATTGGCTGCGATTCTCTCAGCTGCCTTCGCGTCCTCCTCGGTGCCTCGCAAACGCTTCCGTCCTGCACTCGGCAGCGAATACGACAGGCAGCGAGCAGCAGAAGCAGCGAGTAGCAGCAGCACGGTTGGGTCTCGGCGAGGACTAGGTGACGGCGAGGCCCGGAGCACTCGTGCTCATTCTCAGCGCCGAGCCGCTGCAGCGAGTGCCGGCTCAGGAGAGGGCAGCCTCGGCCTTGTACTGCCTGCAGACACGTGTGCGCACGCCTTTGACCGCCGCTGCGTTGGCCGCTTCTTGGGAGAGCGTCCCTCTGCCCTCGACGACCTGTTGATGACAGCAAGTTCGAGTGCTGGTTGACTCGTGCCTCCGTCGGCAAGTGCTTGCCCCCGTCGTCGGCTCCTCCAGCTCGGCTCAGACGCCCCGCGCCCGCCCCCTTTCAGCTCAGCCGCTCCCTTGCAGCTCAGCCGCTCCCTTGCAGCTCGCTGTATTGCTGGCGATGCTGGGGAAAAGGTGAGGCCGGAAGTACTGCTCTTCATTTGCCTAGATTTCCTAGCGCACACGCGCGGGTGAGCCTGACAGGCACGGCATCGTTGCCCTCATCATCATCATCTCACCTGAGAGTAACGCTCTCCATTTTCCTCCTCGGCGTTTCGGTCCACTTCGGCGGGGCGGGGGGCGGGGCGGCGGGGGGGGAGGGGCGGGGCGGGGCGGGGGCGGGGCGGGGGCGGGGGGGGGGGGGCGGAAAAAAGTCCGACGCGAAGACTTAGCGAACGGAAAGCGTTGTGCGTGGACAGAGGTATCAGCAGTGTCACGAGTCTTAAAAGGTTTGCGATTAAGCAACGAAATCTATAGATTAAGAAACGATACCTAAGATCGATGCCGAAAGTAGATACCGAAGTGCGAGGGAAAGTGAATCGGGAGCCCTGTGCGCACTGGGCAGCGACACCTACGAAGGATCAGACTGCCTCAGACCTCGGCCCCGAAGTTCGTGGGTTCGAATCTTGCTCCGGACGATTCTTTATCGCCACTGCAAGCGGCGATGGGAGCCGTCAAGGCTCTTCTGTCGCTAGACAAAAAGAGGCTGCTAAATAAGCTAGTTTTATATATTATATACTATAATCAGCTAGTATATATATATATATAATGTAATTATATAATATAATCAGCTTGTGTATATAATATAATATAATTATATAATACAATGAGCTAGTAAGCAGCCGCCAGCTCTCGAGCGGGGCAGGGGCGGACAACGACTCTCGGCGAATGACTCGGCAGTTCGGCACAAATCCGTGCACCGGTGCCATGTGCGGGGGGGGGCAGGGTGGGGCGCGGGCGGGACGTTCGTTTACCACAAACTGCTTCCTACTGTCGGGTGGCAGTTTGGAACGAACAATGGCTGCGGGAAGAGTAGGCGGAATGGGAGCTGGAATGCAGGTGGGTGGGGGTGGGGTGGAGCGCTGGATCCTCGTCGCCGGCAGGCGCCCAGAGCTCGTAGACTGAGTTCGCTCAGGCGCGCGCTGTCTGCTAAGTAAGTGCTCGGTGCTCGGAGCCGCAAGACTCGCTGCTGCTCGATCGCGCCATCCAGCCTGACGACGGACAGGTCGTCCGGAGGCCTGTCGCAACGCCCACCTACAGTGAATAGAAGCATCCGGATATGCGCCCAGCATGTGTACATTCTCTCGAGAGTTCCGGTGGCAGCTAGCGCTGCGGCTGCTGCCGGAACTCTCTCGAGAGCTTCGTCCGTGCTGTGTTCAGCCGCTGAACTGTCGAACGCTCGCTCAGCAGCTTTTCTTTGCGGCGAGCGTAGATCTGCTGACGTCATCATCTTGCTCCTCTCCGGCTTGTCGTCCTTTCACGCGACTCGACATTTCGTGGTTGCTGAGCACTCTCCCTGCGCCCTCCAACCTAGCGCCAAAACTAGTCGAAATAGCTCGATAAAATAGCTCGAAAATCAAGTGCCTCTCGTCTCGCTGTCGCTCAGTCGCAAGCTGTCTGCTAAGTAAGTGCTCAGTGCTCGGAGCCGCGAGACTCGCTGCTGCTCGATCGCGCTACCTGAAAGACATGCGACGACAGAGTGCACGCGACTGCATTGCCGGAAGACAGTTTGTCCGGGGGGGCGTGTCGCAACGCTCACAACGCGGTTGACAGTGAATAGATACACCCGCATATGTACACAGCAGCTGTATAGACGTTGTACCGAATATGTACGGCAACTGACTGCAGAGTCTAGGGACCGACTATGATATCGAGATGTGTGCACCTTTCCCACTCACCGTCGGACGAGGAACGAACAGCTTGGCAGTGGAACGCAGAGTCAGAGGCGAAGCGCTCGCAATAATTAATGCCCAGGTAATGCGCCGGTAAGGGTGCATTACCTGAGCACAGCAGAGCAGCGAGAAATACTGAGCTGAGACTTGCTTTGCCTGCGACTGTAGGATGGATGATATAGCGCATCTGAAATACTGATCAATACTGTACGCGTTGCACGCCGGATGCATAATGACGATAGAGCGACCAACAGCTGTGCAGTTTGGAGCCTCGCGCGCGAAGCGAATCGACCTCTGACCTCGGAGTGCTGGAGCGCTGGAATGCAAAGCGACGCCCGGACCTCGTGCCGCGCGGGCTATGCCACCCGCCCGCGTAGCATGAAAAGCCAGACAATGTGCGGCGTCGCTGCATCCAGATGTGTTGACATTAGCGTAGCGCGGCAGCGACGTAGAGCGACCATACCTTTAAGAGAGCAAGTTCACGTTCGTAGCGTACGGATAGAGGTCTATTTGACGGCGGCGGAGTGTCACACAGGTGCGCATGCGTCGACAGCGGCCGTCAGGCGGTGCTGATTTTCCGGAAGCCCAGCAGCCACGGCAGCCCTGACAGCGCTGCCGCTTTCGCGAAGTATTGGCCGTTGGCTGTTCGCACGATCGATCGGCTCCTAGCCGCTACAATTCAGGAAGCGCGAATAGTGAACGTCGGTCGCAATCTGGCCGTCGCTTTAGATCTCGCCGCCATTTTGCTGCGACAGCCTTAGCTGTAGGCTCTAATCGCCAAGAAGCGCGTCACCGTTTTGGCCGCATTCCCAATTAACGGCGAGGGATCGCCCGATCGCCATCGGTGAGGCGGTAAAATAATAACTTTTTGAGTTGGAGCGACCCAGAAGCGTGCACGCTAACCAGCCGCTCGTCTGAGAAGCCGCTGCATCGCGGCAGTGGATCGTCGTCCAACGATCGGTCACTTCGCCGTCGAGCTTTAAATTTATTAAATTTTAAACTTGGATGATTAAATTGATTTAAAATCAGCAATTTTGATAATTTAAGTTGATTAATTTAATCTTATATTAAATATACCGCTTTTATTTAAATTTAATTAATTTACAATTTTATATTGCATTTATAAATTAAAAATTTACCGCCGAGCTTTCAACTTGGTAAAAAGTAAAGCTGCATCGGAGAAGAGCGGCAAGCTAATTATTTTCCTCTGAGGTCGGACAAGCGGAGGAGCAAGTCGGCCGCTCTCTCATGCTCCTCCGCTCCGCGCGCCGCCGCCTTACTTCGCGCCCAGCGCCGTCAGTGGCGGCGCCCAGCGGCCGCGGTAGCGTGGCCGCCGCTGCCGCTCCAGATAAGCCGGATGCGGAGGGAGGCGTGGTACCGCACCGCCTTCCGTCCCATCTCAACTGCTTGCCATCCAGCAGGCGCCGCTACGCGATAGAGAGGTCGCCAGCTGCTGGCACCCCTCCCTCTCCCCGGGATTGAAAGCGCCTATTTGGTCGTGCGCCATCAGCGAACGCTACACGAGCAGCGAGCGACGATCCTAGCGCCCAAGCGCCGCCGCCGCCGTCGCTGCCGCCGCCGCAGCGACGAACGGAGGCCACGCCGCCTAGCCAGTTACCATAGTCGCAGGCATCCCGGAAACGCGCCATTTTTGAAAACCGCCGGATCCGCTACGGTGCATCGCGGCCTCCGGCAGCACCGGGGAGACGGACCCCGCGAGTCGCAGCCGGCAAGCCGCGCGCCCGCACCGGGCTCGTTTAATAGCAGCGACTGGCGTTCTTCGGGTACGCGCGCTGCGGTGTGCTGCTGCGTGGCCGCGTGCGGCGGAGTGCGCGGGCCCGGGCCTCTCGCCGCTCAAGTCTTCCAGGCGGCGGGCGCCGGCCGGCGCGAGTCGCTGCTGGAGACTAAATAGCCCATCGTCAAGCGAGCATTTCGCTTGAATTCGGTTCGTCTGTCAGCGTGCGCTGCGCGGCCGTGAGACGTTAGCGGCCGCGGCCACGCACCATCTTCCATCCTGGTGCCGAGCTGGTGCTGCGGTGCTGCGGCTCTAACGGGCCGCGCTCTCGATTCCGCAGCCAAACCAGACGCGACGAAACGCTGGTCTGCGCCGTAGTGTTCAGGAGCCACCCACTGCCGCGGCGGCGGCAGCAGCAGCAGCAGCAGCAGCTGGAGGCACGGCGCCAGCCATGAGCAGCGCGGCGGCGGCGTCGCAGCAGCCGCAGCAGAAGTTCTCCGGCCTGCGTCGGCGGCTCGACCAGCTCGGCTACAAGCAGCCCCTCGGTAAGCGAAGCGCCGATCAGCGTGGCCGCCGCCCCCGCCCCCAGCTGCTGCTGCGGCCGCTTTCCTTCGACGCCTCGAGCGAATTCGGGCTACGAGCGCTGAAGCAGTGCTTCCTCCGCCTCGCTCTTGCAGGCGTCGAGTCGCTGCCGCTCGTCGAGCGCCTGTTCGCCGACCTCGTGCACACGACCGAGAGCCTCAAGAATGCCAAGCTGCAGCTGTCGCGAGCCGAGGGAGGCGGCGGCACAGGACCGTCGCCGGGCGCCGTCGAGGCCCACGTCGAGACGTACAAGAACGAGAACGCGCGACTGGTGAAGGAGAACAATGACCTTCACCTGCAGCTCGTCAAGCTCAAGGACGAGTGCGGCACGAAGCTGAGCGGTATGCGGGCGCAGCCTCGGTGCAGCCGCAGCTACGAGCAGAGTGAGAGAGAGAGAGACATAGAGAGACTGAGACACAGAGAGAGAGAGAGAGAGAGAGAGAGAGAGAGAGAGAGAGAGAGAGAGAGAGAGAGAGAGAGAGAGAGAGAGAGAGAGAGAGAGAGAGAGAGAGAGAGAGAGAGACAGAGACAGACAGAGACAGACAGAGACAGAGAGACAGAGACAGACAGCCAGAGAGACACAGAGAGAGAGAGAGAGAGACAGAGACAGAGACCAGAGACAGACAGACCGACAAAGCTCAGCATTTTTGTCGGCTGCCCGAGCTCTTTGACGGGTTGGCTGCCTGAGGTGTGTACCACGTATGTACACGTGTCGTGAGCGTAGCTGTTGCCACATCACACCACTTTTCCCGACCTGCTCTGGCTCCGAGTCAAGCAACGCATCGAATTCAAGGTTCTCTCACTCCCTTTTAGGTCGCTTCATTCTTCGACTCCAGCCTACCTGTCAGATCTAATTCCCCACCAGGCCAAGCATCGTACCGCCTGCTTTTCGGAATCTAATCGTTTACCTACACCTCGTACGAACCTCAAATCCTTCGGAGACCGTGCCTTTACTTCATATGCTCTTAAAGCCTGGAGCTCACTCCCGACTTGCTACACGACATCCCCTGACTTGACCACATTTAAAATGAAACTAAAAACGCATCTATCAGTCATTGCATTCAGTGGGCCCGTGTGATTCGTCCTTTGAGTGCTTATGCGTGCTGACACGGTGCGTGCTGCCACTAACCATATTTGCATGCTGACTCTATGCTATGTCACCACTATGTTATTCTGGTTGTTTATTGAGCATGCCACCACCAACGATTCGATCATGCTTCCTGTTGCAGCAAATATCAAGTACCTAGAAAGAGATTGAGTCCTCTGAGGGCACTATACAAATGCCAGATCATTATTATTATTGTAGCCTGCATGCGCCGTTAAGCTCCCTGACGCTTGCAGTGTGGACCAGTGAGGCCGTGCCAGTTCAGTGGGTGTTAGCAGCCCAGCTATGCAAGTGATGGAACGACCGCGACCCTACTACCCCTGTGCAACCGCTGTTGCCCTCCTACCCCTGTGTTTCTGCCAAGTCTGCATTTCTAAGCGAATTGCCACAGCCAGCCCTAGCATATCCTGATTTCATTTCGGCTGACCAAGGGCATTGCTGGTGTGCCACTGACCTTCTATGTCCATCCAGTGCCATCTGCAGGCTCGAGCCCTCAGCTGGCTGATGGGTTCACCCACCGCTTCCCGAGTTATTGCCTGGTTTTTCTGCAGCTAGCAGCTTTTCGTTAGTTCAGTGCGGAGGTGCAAGTGGGGTTTAGAAATCTCTGTATATTCATTTACTCACACCACCTGTGTGTGTCTGTGTGTGTGTGTGCACGTGCGTGTGTGTGCGCGTGTGTGTGTGTGTCTCTCTCTCTCTCTCTCTCTATGTGTGTGTGTGTGTGTGTGTGTGTGTGTGTGTGTGTGTGTGTGTGTGTGTGTGTGTGTGCTTGCACATGCGTGAGTGCAGCCTCGGGTATCTGCTTTGGCCAAATTTGAATTTGTTCCCAGCTAGGTTAGGGCAGGTGTGTGCATCGATTGTTGTCATAATCATTTCTCACTTTGTTGGCTGCACACGTGACAGTGCTTTTGCATGCTACAGGGCACAGCAGCGATGTTGATTACTACTGTATCGTACTCCCTCTTCTCCTCCTCTTCCTCCCCTCTCCCCCACCCTGTGCTGGCTGTTCCTGCCGTGACATCCTGCTGTTGGAGCCTCCATTTAAGCTAGTAGTTTGTGCATAGCGTGTTTGCTGTCCATCGCCCCTCCCCTCTCTCCTTGAACTGCTCTGCTGCTGCTCCAACATGCAGGAATGGATGCCTTTCCGCGTGTCCTCCTGGCTGTTGAGTGCACGTCGTCAAGTGTGCGTGTAGTTCTCCGGTTGGGGTTCAGACATCCTTCAATGCATGTCTGTTCTCCAGCATTAGCACGTGCTATATCAAGATAGCGCATGCTGAGACTTGCCTCGGGGCGAAGGACCTCTCTCCAGCTTGGACTGGCAAAGCTGATCGACCGCTGATCATACTGCTCGCCCTGCTAGCTGTGTCTGATGCTAGCTGTGTCTGATGCTAGCTGTGTCTGATGCTAGCTATGTCTGATGCTAGCTGTGTCTGATGCTAGGTCTGTCTGATGCTAGGTCTGTCTGATGCTAGGTCTGTCTGATGCTAGCTATGTCTGATGCTAGCTGTGTCTGATGCTAGGTCTGTCTGATGCTAGGTCTCTCTGATGCTAGCTATGTCTGATGCTAGCTGTGTCTGATGCTAGGTCTGTCTGATGCTAGGTCTGTCTGATGCTAGGTCTGTCTGATGCTAGCTATGTCTGATGCTAGCTGTGTCTGATGCTAGGTCTGTCTGATGCTAGGTCTCTCTGATGCTAGCTATGTCTGATGCTAGCTGTGTCTGATGCTAGCTGTGTCTAATGCTAGATCTGTCTGATGCTAGGTCTCTCTGATGCTAGCTGTGTCTGAAGCTAGCTCTGTCTGATGCTAGCTTTGTCTGATGCTAGCTCTGTCTGATGCTACCTCTGTCTGATGCTAGCTGTGTCTGATGCTAGCTCCGTCTGAGGCTAGCTTAGCGCCGTCTGAGGCTCACTGTGTGTGAGGCTAGCTCTGTCTCACGCTAGCTCTGTCTCACACAGTGCTGCAGTGGTGGACAATTCATCGCTTTGCTCGATCAGTGATGCTCTGCTCTACAAGCTGCTCGCATTTGCCTGTGCTTGCTCGCTTGGCATCTGGTGTGCGATTGCATTTCGTCCTCAACTGGCAGCTGGTGCCTCAACTGGCACTTCTGCCTTGCATCACTCGTTAGCTAGTGCATGGTGCTAGCACCTGCCTGTGTTGGGGTAAGCCTGCCAGCCGCCTTGCTACTCTCCTCCAAGCTGCTCTACCTAGGACTAAGGATTAAGTGAGTGTCACTCTGGAGAGTTTGTCACAGCGTGAACAGGAAATAAAAGTCCCAAAACGCTAATGCTCTCCATTTCCTCCGCAACCCGTGTTGAGGCTACGGCATAAACTGCTGCTATTTCTGAACCGTACATTGAATAATTGAGAGCTCGTGTCCATCGTCGCTGGACGGCGGTACTTTGTACTCAGGAAAGGTTAGCCGCTTGCTCGACTTTTGTCAGGTCGCTTCGTCCAAGAAGTCGACTCACATTAATAGCTTCTTCTAGAGGCTTCTATTTGTCAGACATCAATCTAGGTGTCATATTCCAAAGTGACCTTCCGTTAGACGACCACATCAGCTCCACAATCAAGTCTGCCTACTTTCAGCTGCATAACATTGTTATAAAATTTGATCTTGCATAGACACGGACACCACAGCTCAAATTGATCCATTCATTTGTGACACCTTTCTCGACTTCTGTAACTCACTGCATGCTGGTCTGCCGGCATGTGCAATCAGGCGCTTACAGCTGCTGCAAAACCTGGCAGCTAGGCTTGCCGGTCGTGACGTCAAGGCTGATTATTATTATTATTATTATTATTATTATTAGACGTCAAGGCTGCTCTGCGACGGCTCGAGCATGAGAACAACGACCTGCGCTTCCTCAACAACCAGTACGTGCACAAGGTGCGCACGATGGAGCGAGAGTCGCTGGAGAAGGCGGAGAAGATCCTTCGCCTGCAGGAGAGGAACTTCCAGGCCGTCGTGCAGACCCCCGGTGCGTGCCACCGTCCGCGCAGAGGCGCACGAGGTCCTCGCCGTCGGTTGGCATCGGCGAGCCGCCCGTCTGGGGGGGGGGAGGAGGTGTGCTTCCGGCCTGTGAAGCTACCGAGGAGGCGCCGAGATGCCAACGGACCGAAGGCAGCAGCAGCAGCAGCAGCACCCAGGGAGTCACTTTTTTCCTTCACCTCCTTTGCCTCTGCAGCTGCCCGGTCAGCTGACCGCTGCTCCTGCTACTGCTGCAGTCAGCTGACTGCCTGCGAGTCACGGCTTGCTGCCGCTGCTGTCGTCCGTCGCCGCACGCATGCAGCGGCTTCACCGAGCGAGTCCGGGATCGTGGCCTCGCTCGTCATCTGTCGTTTCTTTCGTGCGCTTCAACAGGCGGAAAGACCAAGGGGGTGCCGTTCCGACGCCAGCGGCTTGTCATGGACTGCTCGGCGCCACCCGCCGCTGCGTCCGCAGGCGAGCGCTCGAGGCAAGCGGTGGCGGCGGCCTCGGTGCCGCCTCGCGACGATCCGCTCGTGGTCAACCTGTTAGCAGTCGCCGATGAGCGCATAGCGCAGCTGCACGCCGACTGTCAGCGCTACTCCAACGAGAACGAGGTGCTCGAGAACAAGACGCAAAACTTCCGGAAGCAGGTGAGCAGCGGCGGCAATGGCAGACAAGTCACGTGGGCGAGCAGCAGCCGCCGTCGCCGGCCGAGGAGGCTGCTGCTCGACTGCATGCACGCGTCGCCATGACATATCCTGGGGGGCGGGGTGGGGCGGCAGTGGCCTTTGCCCGTGAGCACTGTACACCGATCGCGGTCGACGAAAACCGATCGCTCACCAACTGCCGTGGAATGAGCCCTGACCTGTGCACTCTTGCCGGCTTCCTGGACCCGCTCGGTTGCCGCGGCTTTGCCTTGCACTGCTGCGTTTGTTTGCGCTGACTGCATTGGAGCCGGGTAGCGAACCGTTGGCGCTCTCGTTCTTGTTCTGACTCAGTGCCTCCGGTTCCGGGTGGGCAGGCGTCGTGCACTGAGCGCCGCTCCGGCTTTGCCGACCGAGTGGCGCCCCCTTTCCAAAAGTCGTTCAACGAGTCGTCTGCTGTCGTCGTCTGCTCGCTCGCCCGCGTGCCGCTAGCGAGCAGACGCTCGTGCTCGTTGCCTCGTCGGCCCGTCCAGCGGCCCAGCGCCGCTAGATGCTGGGCCGCTTGCCGGGCCGCTGGACGGGCAGCTGTTGCCTGGCGAGCGCCAGCCCGAGCTCGGCCCTCCCCCCCCCCCCGGCTCTCGCTGCCCAAGCTCGGGAGCCGACGGACGGCTCCCGAGCCGACGGCTCTGCTCGCCTCTGCCGTGGCTCGTGCTGCCCTCTCTTCGAGCCGCTCCGCTGCTGCCGTCCGAGCTTGAGGACGCGTGATGATGAGGGCCGAGACCCTGGCGCATTGGCCAACAGATCTGCCAGACAGGCGCGCCGTGTGCGTGCCACGACGCGTGGCCTGTGAGCCGCACGCAGTAGCATTTGTAATGTGCCCCGGCAAAGCGGCTGCTGCTGCTGCTGCCTTTTGCGTATCTATCTTCTCGTATATATAGACGTCGTCGTCGGTGGGTGCATCGAGGCACATCTGAGGCCACCTCAGCTGCTGCGGCAGCAGCTGAATTGTCTTGCACCGTGTTGCTGCTGTGCGCTCAAACCAGTCTGCTAGCGTAGCCGCTGTCAGCTGCTTGAGTGGCAGCGGCCTGGGTGGTGCTCAGTGTTCGAACTTTGCTCGGCCGCCACCGCCACAGCAGTCTGGAAGCCCTTCGGCAGCTAGCGTTCCCGCCCCTCCTTCCCCTCTCCCTGCCCGTCCCTCCCGCCACATGCGGGTGGATGGCTGCTTCACGCACCGGCTCTGTTGCTCGTCCCTTCCGCTCCCTCCGCTTCCGCTCCCTCCGCTTCCGCTCCCTCCGCTTCCGCTCCCTCCGCTTCCGCTCCCTCCGCTTCCGCTCCCTCCGCTTCCGCTCCCTCCGCTTCCGCTCCCTCCGCTTCCGCTCCCTCCGCTTCCGCTCCCTCCGCTTCCGCTCCCTCCGCTTCCGCTCCCTCCGCTTCCGCTCCCTCCGCTTCCGCTCCCTCCGCTTCCGCTCCCTCCGCTTCCGCTCCCTCCGCTTCCGCTCCCTCCGCTTCAGCTCCCTCCGCTTCAGCTCCCTCCGCTTCAGCTCCCTCCGCTTCAGCTCCCTCCGCTTCAGCTCCCTCCGCTTCAGCTCCCTCCGCTTCAGCTCCCTCCGCTTCAGCTCCCTCCGCTTCCTATCGCTGTCCTAAATAGTTGTGTATTTAAGTTCTTTTTAAATGTGGTCAAGTCAGGGGATGTTCTGACGCAGGTCGGGAAGGAGTTCCAGGCTTTTGGAGCATACGAACTAAATACACGGTCTCCAAAGGATTTGAGGTTTGTACAAGGTATTGGTAAACTGTTTGTTGGATTCCGAAAAGCGGGTGGTACGATGCTTGGCTTGGTGGGGGAGTAAATCTGAGAGATAGGCTGGAGCCAAAGAATGAAGGGACCTAAAAGTGAACGACAAAACCTTGAAGTCAATCCGTTGCTTGACTGGTAGCCAATGCAGGTCGGCGAGAAGTGGAGTAATGTGGCAACTGCAATGCTCACGACAGACAAGCCTAGTTGTGGAGCTTTGCACCAGCTGCAATCGCCTGATTGCACATGCCGGTAGGCCAGCAAGCAGTGAGTTACAGAAGTCAAGACGGGATGTCAAGAATGCATGGACCAAGTTAGACGAGGTATCCTTATCTAAACAAGCCCGAATTTTAGCAATGATGTTATGTAGCTGAAAGTAGGCAGACTTTACTGTGCAGCTGATGTGGTCGTGTAATGAGAGGTCACTTTGGAACATGACACCTACATTTCGAGTAGATTCAACAGGAGATATGCTGGCAGAGCCAATTTTGAGCGTCAGCCTTTCCAATTTCTGAATCACTCTGGGTTTGCCCATAACTAGTAAGTTGGTTTTATCAACGTTTAGTTTTAGAAAATTTTCTCCCATCCATGTGCGGATGTCATCAATGCATGCAGCAAGTGAGTTGAGAGAATTCGAGGTGCTCGAAGGCTGGGAGGGATCAAAGCAAAGGTACAACTGAGTGTCATCTGCATAGAAGTGAAATCCTAGATTGTGCTTGGCAATCACATCAGCAAGACGGAGAGTATGAACCGTGAAAAGAACCGGGCCTAGCACGGAGTCCTGAGGTACCCCATATTTCAGACGTACCTCGGATGATCTCTTTCCATTCATGTCAATACTCTGGAGTCTCCCACTGAGATAGGACCTGGACCATTGCAGAGTAGTGCCAGTGATGCCCAGACGAGATGAGAGGTGCTCTAGAAGAAGTGTGTGATCGATAGTGTCAAAAGCTGCCGAAAGATCGAGCAAAACAAGCAGAGACACTCTACCTATGTCTGCATTCGTAGGTCATTGTACACCTTAAGCAATGCTGACTCTGTGGAATGATTAATCATCTGAAGTTGTCCAAGTAAGTCCCTACCTATGGGACATTATGAGCTCGTCATCTAAGAGTCAGATAGTGGGGCGGCAGGCGATATCCGGCGGTGCATTGCAGAGGGGTCGTTTCCTATAACCCAAACAAAAGCAATTTCCCTATGATCACTCGGAGGGGAGGAGCAAGTAGGAAGTGAGCCTTAAAGAAAGGCTGACCTTATAAACTTTCCATAGGAAAGAAGACCTAGGCAGGACAGAAGCAAGACTCACCGTGTAAACACGGCTTAATCGGCTCCTGACTCGTAGCCCTGGGATATGGTGCTCGGTCTTCACAATCCAGGTCGTGGGTTCGAGACCTGCAGTAGGCGATCCTTTATTGCCAACCACGAACTGTTTTGACAACCGTCAAGGCTCTTCAGCCCACTATATAAATGAGCCTGTTAAATCAGCTAAACCTTTTATTGGCAGCCACAAGCGCCAGCCCTGCGACACCAGCGACCCACCGACTAGCGGGTCTCTCCTTTCTCTCTGTCCCTTACTCTTGCTCTCTCTCTCTCTGTCTGTCTGTCTGTCTGTCTGTCTGTCTGTCTGTCTGTCTGTCTGTCTGTCTGTCTGTCTGTCTGTCTGTCTGTCTGTCTCTCTCTCTCTCTCTCTCTCTCTCTCTCTCTCTCTCTCTCTCTCTCTCTCTCTCTCTCTCTCTCTCTTTATGTCTGTTACTCTTTCTCTCTTGCCTATTTCTATTTCTACCTACCTGTCTGTCTCTCTCACTTTGTCTCATTATATCTGTCTGTTTCTCTCTATCTCTATCTGTATCTCCTCCTTCCCCTTGACCTGCCGGCCTTCAGCAGTCTTTCAGGTCTGTCAATCGCGTTTACCCGACCGGCATGTCTTCTAACCAAAGGTTTCGCTGTTGCCAACTCTGCCAACTGCCATCGCTGCGACTTTGAACCTCCAGTGAATGGCCGGAATGTTGCACAATTAAATCAAATTTCTGTACTTCTCTGTGGCCACTCGATTCTCCGAAGGGCATCTGTTGCCGATTGCCTTCTGGGACGCTAGTTTCGGCTAGTCTGGCATTTGGGGGCGGGTTTACCTAATGGCAGCCACGCTCTTCCTGACCTAGCTAACCCCTGCGTACCTGCCACGCGGGATCATTCAATAGACTCACTTAGCGGGGCGACTAAGTAATCTAGGGTCGCGCAAAGCCAGCTGCAGTCGTAAACATCTCTGGCACATAGGTCCCCACCTCTCTGGCCCGACTATTGTGACTGTTCAATGGCGCCGCTATCATCATTACGACCGACGCCGGTTGTCGCTTCCTGTTGTTATTGACGACGGCGGCGTCAGCCATTGGTCAGATCCGGCAACGCCTCGGCTGCTCGGCCGCTGATTGGCTGGCCGGCAGCGGCCCGCTGCTTTCGGTTGCCGGGGTCTCCCGGCGCCACCGCTACTCGCGACCGTGTCCCGCCGTTGCTGCTGCCGCCGCCGCACTCGACGCCCGCACTCGACTCGAGCGTTTTTGCTCGATGCCCAAAATAGCGAGCGACTAGTAGGCGAACCATCGCTCAGCGACCGGCGATGCCCAAGTCTCCCGAACGCAGTTCGCAGGCCAAGCAGCAGGTGAGCTTCGGAAGAGCGGCCGGCTGCGGCCGGGGGTGCTCCTTCTCACATCGCCCCGCCGCCGTCTATCTCTCCGGTCGTCGTGGGCTGCCTGCGCTGCTCTGCCTGCCTCAGTCTGCCGACGACGTCAAGGCTGAAACGCGCCTCTCTTTCTCTCTCTCTCTCTCTCTCTCTCTCTCTCTCTCTCTCTCTCTCTCTCTCTCTCTCGCTCTCTCTCTCTCTCTCTCTCCCGGTGCCTGCAAATCTCTGGCCTCGAGTTGCTTCTTTTTGCCTCGTCTCAATTTCATCGCCGATTTCATGCAAGTCCTGCTCACCGTTTCGCGCTAAGAAGTGAGAGGGTTTGTTCGACGGCGCCGTCGGTCTTGGCGTTGTTGGCGGTCGTGCTTCAGGCCGCTCCGGTCCGTCTGCCGTTGCTCGAGCAGCAACGCGGCCGGCCGTTGTTAGCGCTCTCCCCTTCCCCGGAGGCTGCGATCTGACCGGAAAGCGATCGAGTGAACTGAAAGCGATCGAGTGAACGCGAGATTCGCGAAATGGCGCGGACGGCTGCAATTTGTTCATTGCCTCGGAAGTCGGCTGTGCTTACGGGCAGCGAGTTTTTTCAAGGTAATCTGTCATTTGCACTGCGCCTCAGACGAGCTACTACGGGCTGGCTTCCGATGTAGCCGGGGGTTTCGTGTTACGCCTAGGCCACTAATGTAGCTCTGGCATGCACTAGGGCAAGCGGAATAACGTGGCACTTGGGAAAGCTGAAGCCGAGGTGCTCCTTCCAGCTGAGCACGACTGCCCCATTCTGGCATGCTTGACAATGTCGACGGTTGACCTATATGTGCCCGAGCGACCTTATGTACGGCGAGCCTTTCTAGCTAGAAAATTCGTGTCGGCCTCTGCCTCGAGCGCTATTTTGGCACTCGGCCAGCTGAAAGTGCAGTCTCTCAGTTTCTCGATTATCCGCTGGCTGCGGGCCTGAAGTCAACACGCCTCCTTGTCTTTCAAATCGGATGTGAAGAGCGAGCATGGCGTCTGAGGTGTATGGCACTGCTTAGCTTGGCTCAATCGCCTTGACCCCATGTCTGGATAAAGCTGCAGGGCGGCTGCTCGTGCAGCCAAACGGCATTATCGTGCAATGAGTCAGCATCTGGTTTACAGGGAGAACCCCGAGTAGACGAGTCTCGCCTGCATGAGGGTGTTCAAATTCGGCATCGCCTCTCGGAAGCCGCCTCCGCTCTTCATCCTACGGCGTCTACGGTTGTAGCCTATTTAGCAGCCTCTTTCTGTTTAGCTGAATAATAGGAGCCTTACAGGCCATCGCCGCAGCTCAGCAGCTCGCAGCTGCAATTGTGGATCGCCCCCAGCAGGATTCGAACCCACGACCTCGGAACCGAGGTCGTGAAAAGCAACCGCCTTACCTAGTGGGCCATCTAGTGATTAGGCTAGCGAGCACCTGCTCCACTTTGCGAGCACCTGCTTCTCCTCGAGCTGCCCAAGTCACCATGCACATACAATGCCGTTCTGCCGATCTGTCTGTCTCTGTGCCGATGCCGGCTCATAACGTGGCCCGGCTGTTACTGGCTTGGTCGGTGCCTGTTCGCTCTCGATTGGGTGTGTTACTGCACACAAGTGTATGGTCGAAGCTTGAGGTGTAAGTAGGAGCCCGGTCGGCCTGATGGAACAGGCCATTACTATGCGATCACGTATCTCTCTGCAGGCTTGACCTAGTGCCGGATCCCCACCCTGCAGGTGCTTTCTAGAGAAAAAGTGATTAGCGATGCAATCGGTAAGGCCAGCTACTGACCCTGCTCCTTAGCGATGTACATACGTCATGCTCTTCTGATCAAGCCCGTGGCCCGGATTAAGCCTATTGGGTGAAGCCAGACCGTGACCTTGCCCAAGGCAGCCCAATTCTTGACTTGCTGCCCACTGCCCTGACATGGCTCACCTTAAACGAGAAATTCAAATCTGCTCTCCAGTTAGGTTTTCCAGTTTGTTCTGCAATGCATACGTCCCACGCACGGACTCGACTGCAGGCAAGAGCAGATGGTTATTACCCCCTTGCTGCCGACTGGCCGCCGAGGCATCCGGTCGAGGAACGTGGCAGCTGAATGCTCTCGTCAGTTGAGCTGTTGGGCATTGTGGTGCGTGTCCTCAAATTCATCTCGATGCTCCGTTCGGCGTAAGGGAGTAGTGGTCAGAGTGTGCCTCGGTGGACGAACTGGGTGCCGGCACGTGACCATCAGGTGGCCCGGTCCTCATCGGCTGCTTGTACGCTGGCAAAGAAGTCGTAACGGCCTTGCCGAGTCCCGTAGCACGGCCAGCTGGCTGGCCGTGCTACGGGACTGCTTCCGCGATCTACGGTGTGGGGGAGGGGTATGGATGGCTCGGAGTGGTCTGCCGAATGCACGTATAGAGAAGCGAACTGCCTAGAAGCATTTGGAGGAGCATTCGACTGTGCGTCCTCGTGGCTTCCACGAGTCCATCTGGTCTTTCAGCACAACTCCCACCCACTGTCCTGCTTGGGTGTCGGTCAACCGTTAATAATAATAATAATAATAATGCACTTGATAAAGCGCCCTCAGAGAACTCAATCTCTTTGTAGGCGCTTTACATTTGCTACAAAGGGGAACGCGATTGAATGGTGAGTGTATATCATGCTTGATAAACAACATTAATAACATGGTCAGGGGTGACATGCACAGGGTCAGCATGCAAATGTCGTTAGTGGCAGCATGCACAGTGTCAGCACGCTTAAGCACATCAAGGACGAATCACAGGGACCCACTAAATGCTGTCCTGAATAGGTGTGTTTTTAAGTTTTTTTTTAATGTGGTCAAGTCAGGTGATGTTGTGATGCAAGTCGGAAGTGGGTTCCAGGCTTTGGGAGCATACGAACTAAATGCACCGTCTCCAAAGGATTTGAGGTTTGTACGTGGGTATCGGTAAACTGTTGGATTCCGAAAAGCGGGTGGTACGATGCTTGACCTGGTGGGGGAGTAAATCTGAGAGATAGGCTGGAGCCAAATAATGAAGTGACCTAAAAGTGAGTGACAAAACCTTGAAGTCGATCCGTTGCATGACTGGGAGCCAGTGCAGGTCGGCGAGAAGTGGTGTGATGTGGCAACTGCGATGCTCACGACAGACAAGCCTAGCTGTGGAGTTTTGCACCAGCTGCAATCGCCTGATTGCACATGCCGGTAGGCCAGCAAGCAGTGAGTTACGGAAGTCAAGGATGTCACAAATTACCAAGGCAGTCGTGGTATCCTTATCTAAACAAGCCCGAATTTTAGCAATGTTCGCTGACGATGACCTCTCCGGCATTGAGTTTAGTCAGACCTGTGATGGAGTCTCCCTTGGCTAGACATAGAAGGCCAGATGATTCCTATATTGATTTTAAACTCTCGTTCGATAAGTGTGCATCTGCTCTAAGCTCATTCTGGCTGCCACGATGGATCGCGGCAGCTTGGCGCTTGACTTCAGCTTCTTGTCGCCAAGACGAAGCGAATCGCCGACCTTAGCTCCACGAGGCGACCTCATACGGACGCTTCGTTGTATGCAACTGCGTCTGCCCGCGGCCGGGCAGACGCAGTCCGCTGGTGGCTTAGCTTGCATTGCCTTGCCTACTGCAGCGCCTCCGGCCGCCTCTGGCCACCTCAGCTGTCTGCAGCCGCGGCTGCAGCTTCGCGACGGCAGAGAGGCGGCTCAGATAGCGAGCACGTCGTTCGTGCGTTTGCAGCTGGAAGCACGCGACGCCGAAATCGACCGCCTCGGCAGGATGCTGGACGGCGGCCGTCCGCACGACGTGGTCGCCCTGGAGGCGCGGAGCCGCAGCAATGAGAAGCTGATCGCGCATCTCAACATCCAGGTCGACTACCTGCAGCAGAAGAATCGCGACCTGGAGCGTCGCCTCGACGACGCGGTGGCCGTCGAGAAGGCGGCCCGCCGGCAGGCCGCCGATGCCGACCTCAAGAAGGCCGAGCTCGAGGTCGAGCTCAAGGACGTCGACCGCATGGCACGGCGTCTACAGATCGACAAGGACACGGTCGTTGACGTAAGCGCCGCCACGCTGGCTGGTGTGAATCCGAGGGCGCCGCCGCTACAGCTGCTGCCTGCCGAGTTCTGCCGTAGGGTGCTCGCTCGTCACGACCTGGGTTGTGGGTTCGAATCCGTCAGTGAGCGATCCCTTACTGCTAACTAGAAGCGGCAGCGATAGCTGTCAAGGCTCTTCTGCTGCTATACAAATGAGGCGATTGCCACTATATAAATGATGCGATTTAGTCAACTAATATTTTTTTGGCAGAAGAAGCGCCCGCCTCGTCGATCGTCGATGCGAGCGATTTGATCCCTGGACCTCTAAAGAGAGAGAGAGAGAGAGAGAGAGAGAGAGAGAGAGAGAGAGAGAGAGAGAGAGAGAGAGAGAGAGAGAGAGAGAGAGAGAGGAGGGAGAGTGTGTGTGTGAGAGAGAGATAGAAACGAGAGAAGCCCCGTGTGCCGAGAGCGAGCGATCGAGCGCTTGGCTGTTGTCCTATTCGCGACCGATTCGCCCCACTGCTTTTCCCTATTCGCGGCCCATTCACCCCACTGCTTTCCCCCCTACGCGGCTACCAGTCCAGTGGTGGGGGGGTGGTGAGCCGGGCCCCGTCGCCTAGAAAACGCGCCCGGCACCGACCGACCGACCGTCTGGTCGCCGGATCGTCGGGCCGCACGCTTGCCTTGCTTTTCTGCCGAAGCAGCCGACGCCGCAGCCGCCGCGGGCCATCGTTTGTTCGTTGGGCCGCTCGCTGGCCGATGCGCCAGCCTGCCAGCTTGGCCCGCTGCAGGTGGCCGACAAGGAGCTCGCCGAGGCCAAGGCGGAGCTGGAGAAGTCGCGTCGTGAGCTCGAAAGCATGGACTTGGAGGTGGCTCAGCTGCGAGCCGAGCGAAGGCGCCTGGAGGAGGACGGCGCATCGCTCGAGGCTCGCCTGAGAGGCCGCGACGCAGACGTGCAGAGGCTCGACGAGCTGCTCTCGCGCGTCCAGGCCGACAAGCGACGCCTCGGCGAGCGCGTCGCCGCCTTGGTCGCCGGCGGTGAGTGAGAGAGGCTGCGTCCTGCTGCATCCGGCATGGCTATCAATCGGCGATCGCTGCGTATCGATATCTATTCGCCTATCTCTCACCCCTCGCTCGCTCTCCCTCTCCTTCTCGCTCTCCTTCTCCCTCCCCCTCCCTCCCTCTCTTTCTCCCTTTCTATGTCTAACTCGCACTCACTTTCTTTCGTAGTATCAGTGTGTATGTCGCTATCTTTCACTTTCTCAATCTGCTGTAAATCTGTTTGTCTGTCTGTCTGTCTCTGTCTCTGTCTCTCTCTGTATGTCTGTCTGTCTGTCTGTCTGTCTGTCTGTCTGTCTGTCTGTCTGTCTGTCTGTCTCTGTCTCTCTCTCTCTCTCTCTCTCTCTCTCTCTCTCTCTCTCTCTCTCTCTCTCTCTCTCTCTCTCTCTCTCTCTCTCTCTCTCTCTCTCTCTCTGTCTCTCTCTCCCTCTCTCTCTCTCTCTCTCCCTCTCTGTCTCTCTCTCTAAGTGTCCACCTATGTCTCTGTCTGTGGCCCTGCAGCTCTGTCTCTGTATCTATTTGCATTGCTGTCGCTACCGTTCTGTTCTTTCTCCGACTTCGTCGTCTTTTCGTGTTCGGTGATAATGATAATAGTAAGGGCGCAGTTTTCCAATGCCGTGAGAGAGCCGGATGTCTTTCTAGGCTCTTAGAGTTGGCTTGAAAGTGAGGATATCAACTGACTATTATAATAACATGATCATGTGTAAGCACATACAGGACGGTTTCAAAAATTGTTGTTCGTATCGCCTCGGTCATTCTGTCTGTGCCTCTCTCAGTTGACATTATAGTCATTGTGATATAAAAAAATAATAAAAAAATCGCAACTACTATCGAATGACATTTCTACACTGTCCAAGAAAGACTCGATCTCTCGCTAGTCGCTTCGCATGCTTCGCAGTCTTTGTGTCTCCTTTAGTTCCGTCTCTCCTCTGCTGCCGCCTGCCCCGTCCTTCTCGTCGGTCTGACTTCCACTGCTTTCGCCTCGCGCGGTCCGTAGCTCGCTTATTAAGGTTGGGCTTTGCACTCGCTGTCTCACAGAGAAAGAGCTCGTTCTCGAAGTCGACCGGCTGAAGCAGCGCAAGGGCATGGCGCGGCAGGGCAAGTCGCCCAACCGGATGGACGCCTTCATCAAGGGCATCGAGATGGAGCGAGACTACTGGAAGCAGGAGGTGGACACACTGCAGGAGCTGCTTCGCCGACACAAGAGCTCGCCGCAGTCGCCGCCGGACGACGAATCGCCGACGGTCGCCGCAGCCGCCGCGTTCGGCAGCCGCGGCGGCAGCCGGTCGTCGGCCGCAGCCGTCGCGAGGTCTCGATCGAGCAGCGGCAGCGCACGATCGCCGACGCTGGAGCGTCGCGCGGCGACCCGCGGTGGCGGCGGCGGCCTTCAGAGCAGCGGCAGCAGTTCCGGCGGCGGCGGTGGCGGCAGCCGACTGTCCAGACCGGCTGCAGCCAGCAGCCCGCTGAGGCGGCGCCAGCAGGCGGCGGCCGCCGTCGCCGACAAGAGCGACAACGAGGCTGACGCTGCGGCGGCGGCCGAGGAGCTGCGACGGCTGCGCACGGAGCGGGACGAGCTGCAGGCCGTGCTCGACCAGTTCGAGAAGCACATGAGCGAGGTAGCGCTGCGCTGCAGCAGCGCTGGAGCTGGGTGTGCTCAGCAGCAGGTTGCGCGTTCGGCAGCATTTGACCCCTACTCTGACCTTTTGGTAGCAGCCTTTGACAGCCCTTGACCCGGCGGGCGCTGCTCGACGAGCGAGATGGCGTCTTCCTGCGTGCTTGCGTCCCGGTAATGCCGAGCGGGGCAGACGGCAGCTCCCGTCGGTCTCTGCGGCCGCCGCTTTTGCACTTGTACGCGACGTCCACGTCGGAGCGACTTGAACGTTTCGTGCAGTGATAGCTGCGCTGCTGTACCTCCCCAGCGTACCGGCGCTCAGCTTCGCGGAGCGGACGCTCGGTCGAATTCGTAATGGCGGCGGGGCGGATTGCTCCAAGCTGAAGCGTGTCGCAGCTCGAAAGTTTCTGCTGACTGCTAGCCACCCGTTGTGCAGCCGCTAGCTCGCCTAGAAATCGACCTCGACGGTTTCTGAGCGGCCCCAGGAAAAATTTCTATCAGCAAAAGTAAAGTAAAGGCGGACTAATTTGCCAGCCTCATTTATGCAGCGCCAGTAGAGCCTATCGGAGGCTATCGTGTGCCGCAGGATGAGAGACCGCGACCTGGGTAGTGACTTGCGAGCGCCTTACCGCCGAGACCGTCGTGAACGTGATTTCCTGGCTTCTTGGTCCGTGCACTTGCTTCGTAAAGATATCGGCCAAGCTCGCGACCGGCGAGCTTGGCTACGGTCTCCTCTTTTTATTTCTGTTCATTTTGTGCTCGCCCGTTCACTATTGTTCGCCGCTCGCTTCGCAGGCGCGCAGCTTCATGGGTGTCGTCGCTCCGAGACCGGCGTGACGTCTCTCTCTCTCTCTCTCTCTCTCTCTCTCTCTCTCTCTCTCTCTCTCTCTCTCTTTGCTCTTGGTCTAATTTCCTCTCATGCCGGCGTTCAGATCCAGTCGAACGTCAAGGTGCTGACGGCCGAGCGCGACCGGCTGGCGACGCAGTACGAGGAGGCTCGCGACGAGCTGCAGCGACTGCGCCACGACCTGCTGCGCTCGCCCAAGTCGGCCAAGACGTCGCTCGCCGCTCAGGCCGTCCTCCGGCGCGTCGAGACGGAGCGCGACGACGCCATCTCCGAGCTGCGACGCGCCGTCGTGGAGCGCGACACGCTGCGCGAGCGGCTCAAGGCGGCCACCGAGACGCTGGTCGGCGACAGGGCGCGCTTCGAGCAGCGCGCCGAGGACATGCAGGTCCAGCTCGATCAGGTGACCCAGCCAGACGCTCGCTCCGCTCCGCTATTGCGCTCCGCTTCTTCTTTCTTCGCTTCGCCGCCATTTCGTTCGCTGCTCCGCGATTTCGCTGCTTCGCGATTTCGAGCCGCTCGAGCTTTCGGCGAGTTTTCGTCGCCGAACTTCTGCCGCATCGCCAGCCGCTTCTGCGGCACCGTGGAGCCAGCGAGCTGGCAGCCGGCCGGCGCGGCGAGCAGCGCGCCCACGCTCGCTCCCTCGCGGCTAGTCGTAGACTTCGCGCTGCTGAACGCCGGCCGCTCGAGTCGCCAGCGTCACGTCGCACGCCCGCGCGTGCCGGTCGCAGGTGCTCGGCGAGCGGAACGAACTGGACGACGGCCTCGCCGCGTCGCGCGGTCGCATTGACGAGCTCGAGGAGGAGGTGCGCACGCTACTTCGGCGAAACGAGGACGCCGTCGCCGACATCGCCCAGCACAAGGCCGCGGCCTTGCACGCCCGGTAGGTTGGCGGCAGCGTCTGGCGGAGCCTGCCCGCCGCCCGGCGGACCGCCCGCCGGCTACTCGTCTCCGTCCGTGCGCCTTTGTGGCCGAATCTGTGGCCTTTAGCGACGCCCTTCGGCGTACTCAGCTGTAGCTGTCATTTAAACCGTCGGAATCTGTTGCACCAACTGAGAAACTGAATGCTTGCCTTGCCGACATTCGATCCTGGATGTCGGAAAACTTCTTGAAACTAAATGACTATAAAACCGAACTGCTGCTCATAGGACACCCTAAGCGTGTGGCTGGATTAAAAGGCTTTGCTCTTCTAATAGGTGATGCTGTTGTGTGAGCATCGTCACCACGTGCTTGAATTGTAGGTGTTGTTTTTGACAGCTGTCTAAATTTTAAAAGCTTCATTCAGAAAACTGCTTCTGCAGCTAGCCATCACGTCCGATCCCTGTCTAAGACTAGGAGCTGTCTTCCACAGTGGCTTGCAAAAGATTTGACTAGCTCCTCAGTTCTGTCTCGGCTTGGTTATTGCAATTCTCTTTTGGCTGGGCTTCCAAAGAAAGCAACTAGACCACTGCAGCTGGCTATGAATATGGCTGCACGACTAGTCTTAAAATCCCAGAGGTTTGAGCACGTGTCTTCTTTGCTAAAAGAGCCAGGATGGATGCCGGTTGATCAACGGATACTGAGCAAAGTTCTTACGCTGACCCACGAGGCCCGCCACGGCTTGGCTCCTTCGTATCTAGCTGAACTGCTGCACCAGTTTCAGCCTCTCTTCGCCCTCAGGTCCTGTGTGGACAATAAATTAGCTGTTCCATTCCTCCGCTTAAAGACAATTGGCGACCGAAGCTTTAGCTCTGCAGGTCCTAGACTGTGGAACTCGCTTCGGCAATTCTTACGCAACGACAACTACTCTCCTGCTGCCGACTATGGCTCATCCTTTTCAGCGGTTCTGAGCTGCTACTTCCACGCTACTCACTGCGTCAACTGCTCTCCTGACTCTGCTATGCTTTCCACTTTCTCTCTGTTGCGTGAGACGAAGTCTGTTGGCTACCGAATGCGTACCGAAAGCCGCTTAGGCTGTGAGTGCGCTATGCAAAACTCTCCTGCGTAACACCCACATAGTCTTTATGGCTTTGTGGTGTTACAGACGGAGATACGTTACATTACCTAGACAAAGCGCCTGTAGTTCTCTTTGGGGGCCGTACAATAGGCTTTATATTTATGTCATTATTATGCTCATCGTGTTTCCTTTGTAGCAAATGTAAAGCGCCTAGAAAGAGATTGAGTTCTCGGAGGGGGCTTTATTAAGTCTATTATTATAATAACTATAATGTTATCTATAATCATTGCATATCATATATGTACATATATTTTTATAATTATATATTTAGGTTAATGCAATAATGATACAATTATAAGATATATTTATACATATATAATATATATCATTATAATTATACATATTAACCTAAATATATAAATAAATACAATGCATACTATATATATATATATATATATATATATATAATTGTGCGATTGTATATATAAACGTATTACCTATCATTAGCGTCAGTCATGCTTACTTTGCTCGGTCAGCCCGAGAGGTCTGCTCAGCGAGTCTGACAAATCGGAATTGTTCCTACGAGGACGAGTGGTACGCGTATCTGCTCGGGATCTACTTCGCTTTCTTCTTCGTTGTCCGGCTTCACTGTCCGGCTTACGCTGACCGCATAAAAATTCCCTTCGAACGTTCGCTGAGTCAGACGGGCTCGCGGCTGGACGTCCGCGGCGATCGATTCGCTGACTCCTGGCGCCGCTCCCGCTTTCTGCCAGCGCGCTCGTGCTCGGCTTTTCTCCTCCTCTTCATCCTCCCTGCAGCCTCCTCCACGCCGTCTCCTCCGCCCGCTCTCGCTCGCTCGCTCGCGAGCACGCCGCTTGACTTCACCTCGCTCGCTCGCCAGCCACCGCCCGCCCGCTCTCGCTTGACCTCGCTCGCCAGCAGCCGCTCCCGCCGCTCGCTTTGCAGGGCGATGCTGGACGAGGTGGAGAAGTCGCTGCGCGAGCAGCAGCAGCGGCTGCAGGTCAAGGACGGCGAGCTTCGCTCGGCGGAGGAGCGCTGCCGCGCGCTCGACGAGCGCCTCGCCGAGGCGCAGCGCGTCGCTCAGCTGCGCAGCGACGAGGCGTCGGCGCTCAGGGCGAGCCTGCACGGGCTCGACCGCGAGAAGGACGAGCTGCAGGCGGCCGCCGACGAGCGCGCCGAGCGCTGCGCGGCGCTCGACGACGAGCTGACGCGGCGAGACCGCGAGCTGGACGAAGCGCGCGAGGCGGCTCGCGAGCTCGAGCGCCGCCTCGAGCGCGGCGACGAGGCTCTCGCGCAGCGCGACCGCGAGCTGCGCAGCGCTCGCAAGCAGCTCGACGCCGCCGCCGCCGACCTGGCCGAGGCGGTGCGCGCCCGCGACGCGGCGGCGCGCGAGTGCCGGCGCGCGCACGACGACCTGGCGACGATGACGCGAGAGAGCCAGGCGCTGCACGCGGAGCTGCGCGACTCGGGCGACGAGCGCGAGCGGCTGGCCGACCGTGCTCGAGACCAGGCAGCCGAGCTGAAGCACGTCGAGCAGCTGCTCGCCGCAAAGGTGAGAGAATCTCGCGAGAATCTCGCGAGAATCCGTCCTCGCGGCGAGAGCCGAGCGTGCGACCTTGCCGCAGCGGAATTTCTCGAAGGAATTCCTGTGCCGCTTGCTTCGCAGTTGACCCGTCGCGTTGTGCGCCCCTTGAGCTGCTGCCCTTCGGATCAGCTGCCTCGCCTTCGCGTGCCGCCGCGGCTAGAGCTGCCGCCCGCTGTGCGTGAGGTTGTCGTCGCGAGCCGCCTTCTCCTTTTCTGCTGACACTACCTTCACCTGCTGACACCTTCTTGTGCATGTCACCCACCCCTTACCAGGTTTATTGTTGGTTGTCTGTCAATTATGTTACCACTAACCATCCGATCGTGTTTCCTTTGCAGCAAATGTAAAATGCGTAGAGAGAGATTGAGTTCTGTGAGGGTGCTTTAGCAATTGTATTGTCATTATTATTATTATTATTATTATTTCCCTCGCCCCAGCGCTTCCAGCCCTTGGGCGCCGAAAGCGATCGTGGTTTGCTTCGCCTCGGCGACTCTCTATTATTTCTATATTCTCTATTCTATTTCTATATTATCTAGCCTCAATTATTTGCGCAATTGAACTTATTAATTTAATTTAATTTTTTAATTTGAATTTGTCCGCAGAGCGCTATAGGCGCCTAATAATACTAGAGAAAATTTGTCGTTTACGCTTGCTGAACCCGTCACCTCAGGCGACACCGTCTGAGATGGCAGTCCTAGCGACCGGCTTGTCTTGTATAAAAATATTCATTATCGCTGCGACCTCAAAGAGCTTTCGTCTCTATCCAGGCGCTGTACAGGTTCCATAGAGCTCTATCCCACGACATTGGTCGTTGAAAGAGAGCACACATGAATTGTGGATTATTTATACGTATCGTTTGGCCGATACGCTGCCGATTGGCTGCGTTTGCTGCCGATACGCTGCTGCCGCTGCTGTCTTGGTTAGAAAACGAAGCGGCGGAGTTATCGGCGAATCGTGGAAGACACTCACAGCTGCCGCTGTCTCCTGTTTTTCTCGCTCGAGTCGATACGTAGCAGGCGATCCACGCTCGCGGCTCGTTGCGACTCGCCTCGAGCAGACTCCAGCCTGCGATACTTCGCCCTCGCACGTTCGACATGCTCGCTCGTACGCATGCGCAGGAGGAGGAGCGGAACCAGCTGCTGGCGCAGTACCGCCTGCTGACCATGGAGTCGGAGAAGCAAGGCAGTCAGTGCGCCCGCTTGGAGACGGAGGGCAGCGGCCTCCGTCGCGAGCTGGCACTCAGGGACGCCGATCTGAAGCGCTGCCGCGAGCACGGCGACGCGCTGGAGGCCGAAATACGCGAGGTTCGCCGCCATCCTGTCGCTGGCGCCTCAATTCCGTCGCTGCAGGCTGCAGCCTCGTGCCTGCGAAGCGCTTCTTTTCGAGCCGCTCGGCGGAGCGGCGGCGGCCTTGACCCCTTTCTCATTTTTTGCTCGCGGCTCCGCGTCGTCGTAGCACCTGCACGCTCAGCGAGCCCTGGAGGGCCAGGTCGGTGGGCTGCAGCGCAGCGCCTCGTCGCTCGAGGAGCGAGCGCACGAGCTGGAGCAGGAGCGACGCGAGTTGCAGCAGGACGTAGCGGCCGCTCGCGACCTCGCCGCCAAGCTGGAGATCGGGCGCGACCAGGCGCAGCGCACTGCGGCGGCGCGGGCCGCCGAGCTCGAGCAGGCGCAGCGAGTCGTCGACGAGCTTCGCCACGAGGCGGCGGCGCTGCGCGGCCAGCTGGCCGGCGAGCGGCAGTCGGCCAAGGGTCTCGAGGCGCTGCTCGCGTCCACGCGCGAGAAGGAGTTCAGCATGCACATGTCCAAGCAGGAGAAGGAGTCCGAGCTGCAGCTGCTCCGCGATCGGCTCACGCTCAACGAGACGAAAATGTGAGTGCAGCCGCCCGCTAGCGCCGCCAAAGGCCGAGGTCCAAGAGGAGCGCGATTCTTATTGAGCGAGGCCGCGGCAGCTGTCGCCTGTCGGCGATACCTCGGCCTCGAGACGACGTGGCTAGAAAATATGTCCCGTTGATCAGATGTCACCTTTGTCGCTGAATGCCACGCTCGACTGTGGATTGCAGCAGGCGCATCTCGCGACACATGAGAGCTTCGCTCTTCGCGGCTGTGACCCCGCCCCGCCCTCCTTGGGATCGACGGCTCCCCGCCCATCGCTGCTTGCACCACCGCTTTGCAGAGAGAGCCAGGCGCGAGAGATCGCTCAGCTTCGCGCCCGAAACGCTGAGCTGGAGAGCGACCTTGACCGGCAGCGACGGCAGCTGACCAACGAGCGCTACGAGAAGGAGCGTGCCGTCCAGGAAGCTCTGCGGCTCGGAGGTGGTGGCGGCGGAGCCGCTGCCTCGTTCCTCGCCTCGTCGGCCAGCTCGCGGCTCGGCGCCACCGGGCGAGACTCGCCGCCTGCGGGACACCGGACCGGCGCAGCCTCGCTGCTCGGCAGCAGCATTGGCCTAGCAGCTTCGCCGAGCAAGTATGGCGGTGGAGGCAGCGGCTCGGGAGCTACGAGCAGTCCGCAAAAGCACGTAACTATCGCTGCCTCAGCATCGTCGTCATCATCATCCTCTTCGCCCAGCAAGGCGGCTACTGCCTATGGATCGGCGAGAGTCGGCGATAGCCTGGTAAGCACGTGACCGCGACACGTGACCGTGACACGCGGCAGCGACACGTGCGGCTGAGCGTCTAGCTGGGAGTCTTCTGGCCTAGCAGTATCTGGGCTTTCTCTCTGTCTCTCTGCTTGTCTGTCTCATTGGCTTGATCTCCCTCTTCTCTTATCAGTCTATTGACCTAGGGCTATATTCTGCAATGTATTCATCTAGATATTCTCTCTCTCTCTCTCTCTCTCTCTCTCTCTCTCTCTCTCTCTCTCTCTCTCTCTCTCTCTCTCTCTCTCTCTCTCTCTCTCTCTCTGCTCGGATATGGCAGCTGCTTCGCTGCTCAGCGATAACCCGACGGATGGGAGGCTGACGTTTTTTGCGAATGCTAGGATGCTCTGCGAGGCGGGGGAGACGCCCGAAGAGTTCGGCCGCAGGTGACTGATGCTCGGCAGAGCTCCGAGATGCTTCGGCGTTGCAGCTGCCGCTTCGTATTCGTGATGTCAGCAGTCGTTGTTCTTGTTTCCGGCGCATTCGGTTGGCCTCTCAAGTCCCTCTCGGGGCGAGCTGGCGACGTTGGCAGCTGCTGCTTCGCCGCTGCTGCGTGCGGTGACGTCGTCCTGCATTGACTACCGACGCTTTGTTGCTTCTGCCGGCTTCCGCCTTACTTTGCACCCGTGTCGAGCGCGAGAAGCGAGGGCGCCACAGCCGTCGACAGCGCTAAGCAAGGCACAGCCTTTCGGCTGCAGGGCGTGCAGCCTCGCTTTCCAGCCTTTCCAGCCGAATCACGTGGTTCACGTGACAGCGTCCGCTTATATTTACAAGCAGCAAAAACCGAGCGAAAGCGTCTAATCGCCGCTAAGCTGCCGCTCTTCGACAAACGTTGCAGAGCAGCCCGCAGAAGGGCTTCTCTTTGACTGACGCGGCCGCCTCCTCGCGAACGGCAGCCAGCGAGCACTGACCGGAAGCAGGGACCGGACGCACTGACCGGAAGCAGGAAGAACCGGCCAGGCTAGCGCTCCGAGTGAGCGCCCTACTGCCCTTTGTTCGCTGCCTCGCCGAACGAAGGACGTCCGCAGCCGTATCCAGCACTTCGAGAAGCCGATGAAGCCGGGGACCACAGGCGACTCCGGACGACCGGATATGAGCGAAACGACCGCTTGCCGAGCAGCACCGCCGCAATGCGGCAGACAGCGTCGGTGGCGGCAGCCGGTACAAGCCAAGCGGCCTGGTCAGCTTTGCTGCTGCCGCCGCCGCCTCAATCAGGCTGCTGTGGCTCTTGCCAAAACCTTGTCTTCCGTCGGCTTAGCAGCGTAGTTGACCAGCTCTAGCTGTGCGTGTGCCATCCCAGTTTTTCATGTTGTCCACGAAGTGGGCGTAGCGTAGCGTAGGCGCTGCTGCTGCTTCTTCCTTGTTCCTTTTTCTTCTTCCCGTCCGCGTTTATTCCTCGTGTGATGCCCGAGCGACGGGCGACGACGAACCCTGGGACCGGAAGCGACTTCGGACCGGATATATCGAGGATCCGCTCGAGGTGCCAGCATGCTGCATGGCAGCGGCGGAGCACGTGGTGATCTCGTTCTGCTACTGTGTGCCGCTTCCGGGCCTTGCTTCCCGCCGAGCCTGCTCTGCCTTCGACCTTGCCCTCTATGAGCTTCCGGCTGCAGCTCAAACAGATGGCTGGCCAGTGTCGGTAGGGCTTCCTCCGTGCTCCCAAGTTTGGGGGTTTGTGTAGTCACCGCTGTTTGTGCAGCAGCAGCTCGGTCTTGTAATAAAGAGTGTTTTCTTTTCCATCGCTACCTGTATTTGAAAGGCACTGACAGACTGTGAAAAATGTCAACTGTAGTCTCGTGGCACCGACGAAGGGCGTAGTCGCAATATCCGATGCTGAATTTGGAATCGGGAGGCTTGAAGTAGTCTAGGCCTCTGCCGATCTTTACGATCCAGCCGCTTGACATCCTGAAACGTGCAGAGCTGGCAGATCTGAGCTATGTCCGGCTACCAGGTCGAGGACAGCAGGAGGCAGAAAGTGAGAGAGAGACAGACAAAGAGTGAGAGAAAGAGAGGGAGCAGCAGAAGCAAGCTGTGCGAGGCACAAAGGCAAAGTGCCGGCAGACGCCAGCGTTCACCAGACCAGGGGCGGGGCAGGAGAAGCTGCGCAAGAAGTCAGGCACCGGGTTTTGCCACTTAAAAACAATAGACCAGCTTATTCCTCATTTTCAGAGTGGTCATACCGGCTCCCAACCTGGTTGATGTGGGCGATAAATTGCCTGCGGCAGGACTCGAGCCCACGACCCCCGGGATGAGGGCGATAAATTGCCTGCGGCAGGACTCGAGCCCACGACCCCCGGGACTTACCTGGAACCACCATACCACTCGGCCTCAACCGAGCTGCATGTTGCCGACAAGTGGGAGCAGCTAATTGTCAAAGAAGTTGTACTCCATTGGGCAATGACATAAACTGCTAAAAAAGATTAGGAGTTCCTGACCTAGACCTCTGATCCTAGCAAGGTTCGACTAGCTGTTTTTTGATCATGTCATCAAAACTTTTGTCTTTTCTGTGTGTATGGAAAAACGAATAACGAGTGGTCAGCATCGATCTTTGGTCTTTTGCACAGGTTTATAGTGCAACACCCAAAAACGCCTTCCAAGATCGCCGTTAAGGCTCTAGAGCTTTGACAAAAACGCAAGCAGTCGAAAAAGATTACAGTGGCTACTCCAGTCCAGATTTCATCGACACCACCGGCCAACTATTCGGATTGCCGTTATCGGATAAACCAATGGCAATTCTTTGCCATCGGTGTCATGCATCGCGTGCTTCTCCTCACACTCTTATGATTTTCTACTCCAAATTCAGTGCACGGGTAATTTGATTCTAAAGGCAGCTCATAAAAGGTCTCTGGAATCGAAGCGGCGGCTTTGCACGGCACGATCGTGCTTCCAATAGTTAGCTTAGAAGCACTAGCTTTGCACGACGGACCGCGAAACGACCCTCGAAATACCCTCGAAAGCAGCCGTGAGCAAGGAAGTGCGATCGTGCCACGATTCTAGAACGATCGATCGATTGCCTTCTGAGACTGGAGGCAGGGCAGACCTGAGTCCCATCAAAATGCTCCGACGACCTAATGCAGCAGTATGCTAATCGCCCACTGGCTGTTGACGCTATCATAAACTCTTAAGTCGTCGGTCGCACACGACAGTCGGTCGGTACCTGGCAGCGGCCAGTCAAAACTATGAGACTTTAACGATATTTGTTAAGTCGATACAAGTGCCTCATTCTGAATTCGCCGGTTGTAATCCCATTCATGAACTAATCGATCGCGACGACCGATGAGTGCTAAGTGTGCATGCACAAGTCTGATCAAGAAGCTCCGGCAGCATAATCCATCGCTGCATGCTTATTGCCCACTCGGCCCGAAAGGAAAAACCGCGAAGTCACGACGGCACGAGCCGATTGGTCGTCATCTGGCAGCTGGCTAGGGTTTTGATCAGCGTGCATCACGTGGGGTTACCTGGGCTCTCTGCTCTAGTCGCTTGGTTTTGGAGCTTACAGGCAGGGAGCAAGCAACACTGGCGAGTCGGAGCTACAGTCACCTACCCAGTCGTAGTAGCGCTGTTGAGCAGGCCACTAATTTGCACAGAATCTGATCTGCACCACATTAGAGGCTTGAAGGGAGGATTGAGGCCGCTTCTCGAAGAGCTCCGCCACCGAAGCGGCGGCAGCAGTAGCAGCGGAACCAGCAGCGAAGGAGGCGGCGGCTTCCTTCCACTGCCATTGCAGTCACACTGCTTAGACTATCTGTGCTGAGCCCTTTCTTGCATGCGACAGACTAGCTAGTGACGACAGAAAAAATGGCCAACTAAAGTACCACTAAAAAAAAGAAGTAGAACTTAGCTGGAAATGTGGCAAAGCTAACTGTCAGGGTTTACGTAAAGCTGCAATGCCGGCAGACTACAGCCCACCGGCCCCACCCCCCCCCCGACATCGGATACAGGCGGATATCCGGTAGCGTCAGAGAAAGAAAAGCAGAAGCGTCAGTCGTCGGACACTGGCACCAGTGCCCCAGCGCACCAACACGGGGGGGGGTGTGGGGCAGCAGAAGGCCTCCTACCAACTCGAGCATCTCGACTGACATTCAAATAAAGCAGCAGTAGCAGGCAGCAGCTCTAGCACGGGAATGCAGGCTTTGAAGCTCTCTAGACTCTTTGAAGCTCCAGATGCTTTGAAGTGCAGCCTTCGGAGGCAGGTGCATGCTTGATGGGTACTGTATGCAGATGATGGATGCATCGGCAACGATGTGACGGATGCATGCAGACGACGGATGCAGAGGCAGCGCTACCCCTCGAAGGGCCAAGTTTGGCAGCTCGCAAATCCAGCAGGCGTCTGGCTGCAGCTCTCCCGAGTCTCCGCTCGCATGCAAACGCCTTGGCGATGGCTGTGGCAAGGCCCCGTGGCTCTGCACTCCCCAACCGATGGCACCGCTTCCGGTGCGTCTTACACGTGCCGCCGCCAGTCGCTGCGCTGCCTCCAATGCACCCACGTCGGCACGAGGCACCGCCGCCACCTCTGTCTGTGCCACCGCTCGCCAGAATCGCGGCCAGGCAGCTCGAGCCAAGCTCAGAGTGGTCCCCCAAAGCAGTTTTGGCCTCCATACGCCGTCCACTCAGGAAGAAAAATTAGCTCCTTCCCTCTCTTCCATTTATAAACTGTTCGCAGCAGCTCCTAGATTGTGCGGAACTCACACAACTCTTGCACTACTCTCTGCACGGCTGTAGTTTCTCACTTCTACTGTTGCTGAAGCCTCTGGCACATGCTATCTAGCCGCCCCACTATTTCTATTTCGGCACCGCTTTGTTACCCGACTGCTTCTCTCCTTTTCTTTATTGAGTGACATGAAAGGCATCGGCTATTCCATTTGAAAACCAACAGCTGCGCATACCACTTTGGTGTGTTACAGGCAACTCAGTATCTGGCATCACGTTCGCTCACTCTTCACGGTTTGCGTTCGACCATTGCTCAAGGCATTCGCCTGGCTTCTCCCCAAGCTTGCAACCGAGAGAGACAGAGACACAGAGAGAGAGAGAGAGAGAGAGAGAGAGAGAGAGAGAGAGAGAGAGAGAGAGAGAGAGAGAGAGAGAGAGAGAGAGAGAGAGACAGAGAGAGACAGACAGACAGACAGACAGACAGACAGCAAAAGAGAGAGAGAGAGAGAGAGAGAACGTAACTGCACAAACAGAGAGAGAGAGAGAGAGAGAGAGAGAGACAGAGATAGATAGCAGAGAGAGAGAGAGAAGGAGAGAGACAGAGCGGGAGAGAGAAGAGAGAGACAGAGAGAGAGAGAGAGAGAGAGAGAGAGTGTAACTGCACAAACAGAGAGAGAGAGAGAGACGGAGAGAGAGAAGAGAGAGAGGAGAGAGAGGCAGAGACACACAGAGAGACAGAGCGAGAGAGAGAAGAGAAAGACAGAGAAAGAGAGACAGACAGAGTGAGAGAGAGAGGGAGGGAGAAGAGACAGAGAGGGAGAAGAGACAGAGAGGAGAGAGAGACAGAGAGGAGAGAGAGACAGAGAGGAGAGAGAGACAGAGAGAGACGGAGAGAGAGACAGAGCAAGAGAGAGACAGAGAGAGAGGGGAGAGAGAGAGAGAAAGAGAGACAGAGCGGGAGAGAGGAGAGAGAGACACAGACAGAGAGAGAGAGAGAGAGAGAGAGAGAGAGAGAGAGAGAGAGAGAAAGAGTGAGACGGAGAGGCAGACAGACAGACAGACTGACAGACAGACAAACAGACAGACAGAGAATGAACAAGATCTGACTGCTGGGCCACACGAACCTCATCTCGCGGTCGTGTAGCACATCGGAGTACCGCACGTCGAGTGTCACACCATGCTGCTGAAGGCTCTCGGCAACCGCCTTCAGCTGCTGCTGCTGCGCTGTTCCCTCTTTGTCACTGCCGGTGACCAGTACGAGCCGCTTCAGACTGGTCTGCGCCTTAACGAACACCTCGCACAGGCGCAGGAAGTTGTACACCTGCAGACGACGATCAGCGACACGGGCGGTTACTGGGCGACAACCGATGAGAAGAATCGAATGCATATGGCAGCAGCAGGCAGGAAACGCCAGCGAAGGACGAGCAACGAGGCGATACAGCCGCGCAGGCAGGCCATAACCGATTGGGACAGCAACGCGAGCCGAGCCAGGCAGCGCACGTGGCATGTGGACCTCTGCGGCATGCCCACTAAACGCCTGGACAAGATTTACGAGCAGTCCACGGCCAAGCTCCGGTCAGTCACACTACCTGATGCTGTCGTGAATGAATGTAAATAAATATAATTAATTCGTATAGCAGCACCCTAAGAGAACTTAATCTCTATTCGGGCGCTTCACATATGCCACTCGGGCTCGAGCCCACGACCTCGGTTCAAGACGTTCACCTTGACCTTGAACAAGGCCAGCACCTTAATCGCATGCCAAACCAGTGTGGCATGAGAGGCTATAGAAACGTTCGTCGGTGCGAAGAGACAAGAGTAGACAAGAGCAGGAAAATATGTTGAAGTGAGAGTTGCTCTCTCAAAAGAGACTGGAGTCAAAAAAGGCTCGCTTCAGGCTGCAAACGGACGCGCTCACTCACAGCCCTCGTTCAGGCACGCTCTATCACTCTCTTGCACACACGTGTACACAGGCAAACATATGCCATAAACACGTGCGAAATAACATGCACCACACATGTTCTCTTTCTTTCTCCATCTATTCATCTTTCTATTTTCAGGCGTCTCACTCTCTCTCTCTCTCTCTCTCTCTCTCTCTCTCTCTCTCTCTCTCTCTCTCTCTCTCTCTCTCTCTCTCTCTCTCCCTCTCTCTCTCTCTTTCTCACGGCTCCTCCCTTGCTCTGCCTGCATCTCTGTCTGTCCGTCTCAGCCCGGCTCTGCTTTTCTCTCAACTTTCCTCTCTCCCACTCAAGCCCAGTTTGAATACCTTTTAATACCCGGAAGTCTAAATCGTGAACATAGGCAATAATGAAAACTTCGAAGTATACCAGAAAGAGATTTAGTTGTCTTATGCTACACCAATGCTGTTTTGCTATTAAAATACAACCACCACGGTTGCTGAACAGGTTAGAAATAGCCCAAACTAGAAGCCTCGGGCGATGGCACCGGACACGAATACAAGTCACATGAGTCAAACCTGGGCCCAGCACTCTCGCTGGCGGCTAAGTAGCCGCTGGGATTCGATACACAGGCCAAGGCCGAGGACTGCGAGTTAAAGCGGCCGACTGCTGCCAGCTGCTGCTGCTGCACGAGACTCAACCGACGCAGCAGACTCGAGCTTGCCTCTCAGTAACTCAGAGGATGGATAGATGGTGGAGGAGGATGGGGGATGTGAGGAGAATAGATGCGGTCGCGGAATGGTTGTTAGTCAAACACGCGTCATCCGCCGAGCAAGCTACAGAAAGGGCGTGCCACCTACTGTCACGCACCGGTGGGAGTGGACACGCACGGTGCAGGAGTGCCTCGCCAGTCGTCGGCCGGCGCCGATCACGTGAGCGGCGCCCACATCCGGATCGGCGAAGGGCCTCAGAACGGGGGAGGGGCAGAGAGCGACCGGGGGGGGGCAGGGGGCGACCGCTTGCCAGGAGCGGTAAATGCCGTCGACGACGAGCGCGAGGCTCGAGCAGCGCGAACCGCTGGAGAGCATGATCCGTGATTACTCACCTGGTGCGTGCTCCGAATGTACGGATCGTCGACTTCCGCATACTCGCACGCCTCCACCAAGTACGGCCCGAGCAGCGACGCGTAGTCGTTGCCCGTCGAGCCGTCCTTGATGATCCTCTGCTCGTGGTACTGACCGTCTGCAACCGGACGAACCGACACGAACTCGGCGGCTCGGCCTACCGCTACGCCGAATCCCGGAAGTATGGCTCGGCTCTGCTGGCCGCCAACGCCGTCGCCTGAGCGACCGGGGCGCCGTGAGGAACAGGAGGCGCCGCGTACCGGCTTTCTGTGCGTCGACGTGCTTCTTTATGACTTCGGCTCGGCCAATGTACTCGCTGATTCGCTCGCGAAGGTTCTGCTTCTTTTTCTCGTCGTGAACATCTGGTGAAGAACGGGCGGGTGTCGATAGAAGCTGCTCGGGGGGCGAGGGGTGCGGCGGGCAGGGCGAATACACGGGGTCGCGCTGCCTGCGCACTTTTCAGCACGCCAATCAATATCTCGACGCCCTCCTGGTAGCGGATTAGGGATTCCATGAGTCTTCCTGCCTTGTCCAACTCGATAGCCCGTTTGAGGATGGCGATCGCGGAGGCTTCCATGCCCGCATTCAAGTCACCCATCGTAGACTACGGCGGGCGACTAGTAACTAATAAGTGGGCTCGCTGTGGAGCGTCGGGAGCACACCGCGCTTCCGGCGTCTGCACGCTCTGACGGTCGGACGTCGAGTACGCGTCGAGGCGGCGGCGTGCAAGCACCGGATTCCAACTGGTATGGTGGAAACGCGTCTGCGCATGCTGAGGTTCCTGGCTTCGGAGATTATGCACGTCACTTTCAGAGAGCCCGAGCCCAATGCGCGCTCGCCGCGACCGCCGAGGACTCTCGAGAATCGCTCGGCTAAGGACAAATGAGCCGGACATTCGTATTTCGTATGTCGTATGTCGTATGCGCCGTAGAGCCAAAATCCTGGTTGCTCGATTGCTGCTATCTAGTAGAGCACCGTCTGAGCTTGGCGTCTGAGGTCGCGAGTTGACGGGAAGAAGTGCAGAGACATAGAGAGACATAGAGAGAGAGAGAGAGAGAGAGAGAGAGAGAGAGAGAGAGAGAGAGAGAGAGAGAGAGAGAGAGAGAGAGAGAGAGAGAGAGAGAGAGAGAGAGAGAGAGACAGACAGACAGACAGACAGACAGACAGACAGACAGACAGACAGACAGACAGACAGAGACAGACAGAGAGACAGAGACAGAGAGACAGAGAGAGAGACAGAGACAGAGAGAGAGACAGAGACAGAGAGACAGAGAGAGACAGAGACAGAGACAGACAGACAGACAGACAGACAGAGAGACAGATACAGAGAGACAGAGAGAAAGGGAGAGAGAGAGAGAGAGATTTTTTTTAGAGAGAGAGATAGAGATAGAGAAAGGTTCTTCCCAAGTGTCCGCTCTTCGGAGAACTCGTTGAGAGCCGGTAAAGAAGCTCTGCCGCCCTGTAGCCGCGCTGCGGCCAACTCACGCGCGCGCTCAAGCTCCTGCAAGAGAATGACGCTCGAGATTCGCGCATCGAGCTGTGAGGACTCACCGAACGTCGGACACTCCCGGAGCGGACATTCCACTTCCGGGGGTGGCTTCCACTTTCTGGGGCGGCGCCATCCGCTCCATCCGCTGCGCGCCGCCGCTGTGCGCGGACGGCTACCTCTTGGCGTTCTCTGCCTGCTGCATGCAGTCGCATCCGCGCGCGAAGCTGGCGCAGAGAACTGGAGAGTTGGAGAGAGCCGCGTGAGGAGACGAAACTACCGCAACGCTTTCGCTCCAGCGTGCCGCCGGCGGCAGCGTGCTACGCTCCGGGAGAAGAATCTTTAGCGGTCGCGATATCAAACTTATGGAGAAACTTTCGAGCGCTTCCACTCTTCGCGGGAGCTCCACTTCTTCGCTGCGTGTTCGGCGTCGTTCAGCATTGTTATTTTTCAATGTCGTTCGCCTTTGTTGTTGTTCAGCGTCCTTCACTTTTGAGCTCGCTCGGTCGCTCAGTCGTGCGGCGCCCGTTGAGACTCGACATGCCGCCGTCCCCGAGCAGACCTTGAGAAAATAAGCCGGCGTGCTCCTTCCACTAGGTGGCTAGTTCCTCCCGAAAGCCCCCCATAGAACTGTAGGCAGGACACGTGGGCAGGTCACGTGGGTATGGCACGTGGGCAGGGCACGTGGGCAGGGCACGTGGGCAGGATACGTGGGCAGGACGCCGCCCTCTTTTCGCCTCTGCATCGCCGTCAGCTGCGACCAGCGGCGGTCAGTCGGACGAGATCGCTTCCCTCAATTTCCGTGCAGGCATTCCGAACGAACCGGATGCGACAGGTCTCGCGGCGGGCGAGCGCTGCCGGGCTCCAGGTCTCGCGAGATCGCGACTCTCCTCGCGTCCGCCTCGTGAGCGCGTCCTCGGTGGAGGCCTGCCGCGCGGACCGTGACCCGATACACGTACCGAAAGACGAATGCGTGCAGACAAAATCACGCCGATAAATTCGCGCCGTCATATTTTCGCCGACATAACTGCGCCAAGAAATTCGCGATCGACCAAAACTCGATTTTTAGCGCAACACAGTACTACCATTCAAATTAGCTAGCATCTAACGCCGCAAATTGAACTGTCACATCAAGTCTCACTGAAATTATATTATATTAATATATTAATAATTTATATTAATATATTAATAATTTATATTAATATATTAATAATTTATATTAATATATAAATTATATTATATTATATTATATAAGCCCCGATAAATTCGCCATCAAACAAATGGATGAAAAGCGCAATTTAAATATATCATAATAAACTTAAGCAGCAAGTAAATCTGGGCATTGAAATGCCATATCAAGTCTCTGTAAAATCCTTTTTAATTTAAACGTCAATATTATGAGACGCTGCGTGCAAGTTGTCCTTAAGATAGCGCCCACTATGTGCAGGAAGACACACGCGCAGCAAGACGCGCCTGGATAGGCGAACGTATTTAGGCTTGCTGGCTGCCTGACCGCCGATTCCGCCACGTACGTGACTTATGGTTTGTTCTGTTAAGCCTCGTTCACGGCGGAAATGAATGACCAATGTGCAAGCGGTAGGACGATGACACGCTGCGACAGACAATTGGAACGCATTATTATGCCAACCTTCGACTGAATTATTCTTTCGAGGCAGTCCGTCAGCGACTCGTCCTCGCAAGTTCCACGCAGTGGTAGGAAGCAGCAGAGTAGAGCGCAAATGTCGTCGCAAACGACCGACGCTAATTGCCTTGCGAGTAATTTAAGCATTCGTGACATTCTTGAGCATATTCTCGTTCAGTTCTTTAAAAGAAACACCGACATCTGCCGGTGGAACGAAGCTCGGTGCAAAAAACATCTTTGAATTCAATTTAACGTACTCGTCGTCGTGGTTTCCGTTAGGAAACCTTCTCAGGACATTCGACGCCACGATGACTGGCCAAGATGAAAAAGATAACCAAGTATGGTAACGCGATATATTTTACAAAAACTAAAAGAATTGCCGATTTTTAATAATTAGTTTGATACACTAAACTTTAATAATTACTTACGATTTTAACTGCATTTAATTTGGCATATCTTAATTTTTTTTTATTTTAGCGATATTATCGGCGCGCATTAGTCGGCCCGATTTATTGATAATAAATTAGCGTTTTAATCGGCGCGCTATGGTCCATCGCGATTTTGTTGGATTGCATTTGTTTTTCGCGATCTTGTCGGCGAACCGCCGCGGACACGATGGACTGTCACCGATGTTGCGGTTTCATTCGATCGCGCTCCGCACGGTGAACGTAGCCAAGCTAAGAGGCGACCGGCGTCTATTGTCAATCTACCGCCGATTTAGACGCTGCTGCTGCTAGTCTACGTGCTCTCGGCACTCAACGGCCGCACCGATTAGCCAAAAGGGATACGCGATCCACGTAGCGCAGAGCGGCATTCTCCGATACTTACGCTATATTTCTCAACCCTTCTTCTGTGTCTCTCTCTCTCTTTCTTTCTCTCTTTCTCTCTCTTTCTTTCTCTCTTTCTCTCTGTCTCTCTCTCTCTCTCTCTCTCTCTCTCTCTCTCTCTCTCTCTCTCTCTCTCTCTCTCTCTCTCTCTCTCTCTCTCTCTCTCTCTCTCTCTCTCTCTCTTCTGTCTCTCTCTCTCTCTCTCTCTCTCTCTCTCTCTCTCTCTCTCTCTCTCTCTCTCTCTCTCTCTCTCTCTCTCTCTCTCTCTCTCTCTCTCTCTCTCTCTCTCTCTCTCTCTCTCTCTCTCTCTCTCTCTCTCTCTCCTCTCTCTCTTCTCTCTCTCTTCTCTCTCTTAACGGCCCTGTGTTTGCTGATTAGGAAATCGCTACTCACCGGCTAGATAAACGGCGCCAACTAGCACGTCGCCGTTCTGACTGAGCCGAGAGCGCCTAATCGATAGTCGCAGACGCGTGCGCACGCGCGCGAGGTCGCATGCGCGGCGCGGCGCGAGCTCGCACACAAAGTCCCGCACGCGAAAAGAAACCGGCTTCGGTGGCGACGCGGACGGGCGCCGAGCGGTGCTCGATCGACGGACGATGCTGGCCGCGGCGGCGGCGGCGACGGACAAGCAGCCGGCCGGCGTTTCGGCTGGCGACAAGGCGCAGGTGGACCGCGAGGCGAGCGCGCTGTTCCGGCTCGTCGACCTGCACGGCGGCGGCGAGCTGATGGATCTGGCTCGCTGCGCCAAGCTGACGGGCCACTACGGCGCCCTCGACCGCGCCATCCGTGAGCGCGTCGGGCCCTACCTGTACAACGGCGGCCGCCGCTGCCGGCTGGTGCCCTTCGACGAGCTGGTGCGCGTGCGCCGCTGCTACCGACTCGGCGACGTGCCGCTGCCGCCCGGCGGGGCGGCCGACGGATCGGCGGTGACGCCGGCGGCGGCTGCGTCCCTTCGTCGCCGCCCGATCCCGTTGGCGTGGGAGGAGGACGCGACCTCTGCGAACAGGTCACAGGTGCGAACAGGTGGCGGTGGCGTCGACTGCGAGCCCGACGCGCCGATCGAGGCGCCGGTGGCAGCAGGCGCCGTGCCCGCGTGCTGGGACCTCTACCGGCGAGGGCCCGTCGGCGAGACGATCCTGCACCTGTGCCTGCTGCAGGCGTCGCCGGTGCACATCGACCTCGCCTGGCGGCTGCTGTTCGCCTATCCGGACCTCAAGCACGACATCTACCTGAGCGACCAGTACTACGGCGAGACGGCTCTGCACATGGCCGTCGTCAACGAGGACGCGGCCATGGTCCGCTTCCTGCTCCGAAACCACTCCGGCGGCTGCGACTCGGGCGTCGAGTGCGCCGGCGCGCGCCTGCACGAGCGTCGCTGCTGCGGCGAGTTCTTCTGCGCCGCCGACCAGAAGGGGTCGCGACGCGACGTCGCCGACGGCGACTGGGTGGCCGTGGGCGAGCGAACCGACTACGGCGGGCGCGCCTACTACGGCGAGTACGCACTCTCGTTCGCCGCCTGCTTGGGCACCGAGGAGTGCGCGCGCGTGCTGGCCGCGTGCGGCGCCGACCTGGACGCGCAGGACCACAACGGCAACACGGCGCTGCACATGGCGGTCGTGCGCGACCGCGCGCACATGTACGACCTGCTGCGCTCGCTCGGCGCTCGGCCGCGCGTCAGGAACCGCCAGGGCCTCACGCCGCTGGCGCTCGCCGCTCGCCTGGCGCGCCGGCGCGCGTACGAGCGCGTCGTGGCGCGCGAGCGGCGGACGCTGTGGCGGTACGGCGGCGTCGCGTGCGCCGCCTACGCGCTCGACGACCTCGACTCGATCGACGACGACGGCCGCGCGAGCCGCGGCTCGGTGCTCGACGCCGTCGCGCACGGCGCCGATCCGGCACACCTCGACATGGTCGCCGGTCACGTGCTGTGCCTGCTTCGCGAGAAGTGGCGCGCGTACGCGTGCCGCCGCTTCCACCGCAGCCTCGCCCTGTTCTGCGCCTACTTCGCCGTCTTCTCCGTCGCCACGTACCTGCGCTCGTCGGCGATCGGTGCGACGGCGGCGATCGGTGCGGCGGCGGACGCGGCGGCGGCGCCGACGAGCGTCGGAGACGCTGCCTGCCGCGGCGGCGCGTTTGCCGACGCCGAGCAGGCGACGCGCACTGCGGCCGAGCTGGCGACGCTCGCCGGCGCCGGCGCCTACCTGGCGGCGGCGGCGCGCGAGCTGCGGCGCGAGGGCTGGCGCTCGTACGGCGCGTCGCTGCGCCGCGCGCCCGAAGTGCTCCTCTTCCGCTGCTCGTGCCTCCTCGTGCTCGCGCTCGCGCCGCTGCGCGTCGTCTGCTGCTCGGGCGGCGGCGCTGGCGACGACGCGCTGGCGACGCTCGCCGCGCTGTGCACGGCGCCGCACTTTCTCTTCTTCTGCCGAGCCCATCGCGCCGTCGGGCCGTTCGTGCTCATGATATTCCGCATGACGGTCGGCGACGTGCTGCGCTTCGGCGTCGTCTACGCCGTGCTGGTCGTCGGCTTCTCGCAGTCCATGTTCGTCGCGTTCGCCGGCTACGCGAGCGCGACCAACGACACGACGACGACTCCGCCGTTCGCGCGGCAGCCGCTCGACGCCGCCGTGGGCATGCTGTACGCGGCCACCGGGCAGCTGGAGCACGTCCACGAGACGCTCGGCCGGACGCGCCACGCGCTCGTCGGGCGCGCGGCGCTCGCGCTGTACGCGCTGCTAGTCGTCGTGCTGCTCGTCAACATGCTCGTCGCCGCGATGGGCAGCACGTTCAAGCGGGTCCGCGACGCGCGAGGCAAGGAGTGGCTGCGCCAGTGGGCCGGCCTCGTTCTGGCCGTCGAGCGCGGCGTGCCGACAGAGGAGAGGCGGCGCGCGCGCCGCGCCTACTCGATGCCGTTCGGCGGCGGCGGCGACGGTGACGAGCAGCAGCAGCAGCAGGCTTTCGTGGTGCGCGAGAGCGAAGCGCGTCAGACCGGATGAACGTGCAGTGGGCGCTTAGCGCGGCAGCCGTGGACAGTCCAGCGTGCAGTTTAACGTTGAGCGAAACCGGCGGACTCGCTGTGTCAATGGCGGGCTTGACGGCGGGGGAACTGGTAGGAGCGACTGCGAGTAGTTCACCGTCGTTCGCGCTGCGTCCATTGAGCGCGCATCAGAAAGGGTACCGCGGGTACACGCCGTCTCTGTCTGCCGCTCACCACTTGTACATAAGCCCAATTGCTTACAAAACCGGCGAACTCGCTGTGTCAATGGCCGGCTTGACGGCGGAGAACTTTTAGAAACGAAAGCACCCCTGCGGTCTGAAACGACATATTGTAGCGGCTACCGGGCGCCGAGAAAACGTCGGTAGGAAGCGAATCTTTTTTGAGTGGTACCGCGTAGGTCGATTGGCTCATCTCGTGAAGTTCCCAGGCCGGCGCTATCGCACTAGCACGCGAACTTACTTAAAGGTGCCGGAAATGCTTGCATTTAGGCGGAATTGTGTAAAAATTTGCATTAACAGTCTGCAAACACCGGCAATTCATATTGCAATAAAATACCGCACTCCGTACGGTAGCGCCAGGACTCGTGCGCATTCTCTTGAGCAAAGTCCATTACTGCGTAGCAACGTGTATTGGTTTGTATTAATGTCTTTTAAAATGCAGTAATATGTGAGCTCACTCTGATCTTTCCGGCCGCGCGCGCGCATGCGCGTCTGTAGTGAGCGGCGCGCGTCGTAAATAGGATATCTGAAAAGCAGCCATTTCAAAAAACAGCCGTTCTTAGCCTTTTCTATTCCTTTACTAGTTTTAAAGTCAATTGCTTATTTTTGCGACGAACGCCATTTTATGAAATATCTTTCGTGATAAGTTCTAAATCAATCGATTCAAACTTCTTGCAATAATATTTCAAGAATATATGTGCGTTAAGACACTTGTCTGAAAGACGCGATCTTAATTTTGTACAGAAATTCGTACGGACATACAAAAACTCTTTTAACGTCCGCTGATGTCGGTTGAATGGGCAGAATTTTGTCGCACAATTTCTGGAGATTTTCAGTCGGCTGGCCAGAGTTCCTAAAGAGCGCGAATTCAGACTTGAGCCATTTAAGACTCTCTTGCCCTCCGACTGCAATTGATGATTCCTCTTTTGGAAGCAACAATCTCAATTCATCTCGTAGAAACAAGTTTACACTTTCAGCATCATTTGTCGACTGTTCGACGACAACTGCTACATTATTGATTCCAAATAGACGAGACACTAAATTTCCTACGAAATTTAGCATAGTTTTTGACGGAGCGACAGGGGAATCTTTGAGACTGCGCAAGAGATTCGTGACGTCCCTTGTTCAATCACTCTTCAACGCAGCACTTCTTCACGTTTTCTATTACTACGAATGTCATTATTCATGCTAAAGTGCTTTTTGAACTTGAATTCAAAAATTGTGCTAGAACTCATTAACGTCACGCCTTCTCGACTTAGATTTTCAGTAGCAAGTTTCACAGGTTCTATTACCTCCAGAAGAGCTTTGAGAGCGTCAAAATCTAGTGTCGCAATCATTTCCAGAGCCTTGAACTTGGTTAGTGTCTCGAGGATGGCGACTTCTATAATTATCATCGGCTCTAAAAGTGTTGGAATGGAGTTCAACACGTATTTACATCAAGATGCAGTTTAATCTCGCGTCCGAACTCAGCTTCTACTTTGTATTAAAAAAAATTATTTATTTTTAACTGTTAATTTTTTTAATTTGAAAGGCTTGCGTGATTTCGTGAGCAGATCATGCATGATAATCAACGTCTCCTTCCAATGTATAATCGCTGATCACTTCCAAGTCCGTACCTGCTTCAAAACTGTCCATTTCATCAAAACCGTCACTATCAAGGTTTAAATCGTCCATCTGAGTACTCTCATGTAAAATGTGTCACGTACTCCAAAGTGCAGACCATTGTTTAAGCAGAACCGTCCGATGACATTGATGCGGCTAATGCATTTCTTATTTACTGCAGTGCCGTCCTGAGTAGAACCCACCAAATCCTCTCCATTGTTATTCCAAAAAATGCTCAAGTGCTATTTTAATGATTCGACCATATCGAGAACAGTGCACGAACCAAATATGCTAACAAGACCGGTCTTGATTGTCGTTTTATAGTCGCTATCATGAATTTTGACTCCGAAGAATTGACGCCCTCTCACGGTTGCAGCATACATTCACAGCCATGCTAAACCTTACTCCGGTCGAGTTTTCCCTTTATGTCGGCAATCGTTTTGTTTCTTTTTTCTCCTTAATCGTCAAGGCGCCAGCTTCGTCACATTGCTTTCGTTTACTGGAAGCTTGAATCCGTCCCACGAGATTGATTGCCGTATATACTTGCTTGTAATGTAATGTATATCCGTCTGTAACTCCACAAAGCCACAAAGACTGTATGGGCGTTACGCAGGAGAGTTTCTTATAGCGCACTCACAGCCTAAGCGGCTTTCGGTACGCATTCGGTGGCCAACAGACTTCATCACTCGCTGCAAAGAGAAAGTGGTAAGCATAGCAGAGTCAGGAGAGCAGCTGAGGTAGTGAGTAGCATGCAAGCAGCAGCTCAGGACCGCTGGAAAGGATGAGCCATAGTCGGCAGCAGGAGAGCAGTTGTCGTTAAGTAAGAATCGTGAAAGCGAATTCCACAGTCTAGGACCTGCAGAGCTAAAGTCCCCAACGGTCTTCAAGCGAATGAATGGATCAGCTAATCGTTTCTAGCGATAGCTGTAATTGACATTCCATCAGTAGCCAGATCGGTAATAATCTCCCTCGGACTCTTTCGCCAGATCGTTGTTGTTCTCTTTTATGCTTCACGGGCTCTTCCTTCAATGTATACCCTCCAGCAAGTTTATCAAAATCCATTCCGTGTAGTTTCAGATGATTCTTCAACGTTGTCGTGGATTTTCCAGAATATTTGATGATTTAGTTGCATCGTCCGCATTGACCTTTTAGCTCTTCTGTAATTGGATTCTTTCGCTTTTCGGTGTAATCCCAAACTGAAGATACGCTGAAAATAACGTCAGCATTTGTTAATGCCACAAGATCAATTCAAATAATATCTCACTTAAATTTTTCAAAATTGCACTTTAATTTTAGTCTTTGGCCAATAGGATAGAATCGCCATAACAAATCACTAACGCACTCAAATTAAATTTCAAAAATTTATTTTACGATACATGTTTCGTATTCATGATTAACGTTGGAGCTTCAGTTTTAGTATCTTTTTGTTAAAAACCTTCCATTCAAAACCGTAAAACAGTTGGGGGAAAAGCAGCTGCTTACTGGGATTTTTTTTATTTGGCGCGAAAAACAGATGTTTTACTGTTACCGCTAAGCAGTTATCAAAACCCCTAGTCGCACGCAGGGCGTCGCCCAGAGCGTCGTTTCGGCGGAGAAGCGCTCGTCGAGCGATCGACGCGTCCGCGGGCCTACGAGCGACGCGAGAGATCTCGTGGGAGCGCAAAGAATAGCGAGCTCTCGCGGGAAAGACATCCGCGAGAGGTCGCTGGCGTCGTACCGCCGGCATTTTGAAAAGCCGCCGTTTTTGAAAGGTCCTCGCAGCGCTTCCACTGACCGAGAAAGGAAGTCTGAGCTCGGGACGCTGGCGGGACCACGCGGCCTCCACCTGCACCTTGACCTGGCGTACGGCCGTGCGACGACCACGACCTCCGGAGTCGCGCGCCGCCGAGCGAAACGCCTCGGCCGACGGCGCCTGCGCGGCCGCGCCTCGAGCAAATTGCCTCTTTTTATTATCATTTCAAATCTTTTCAAGCAGTTCGAACTCCGCAAGGCAAGCGTAACAAAAGTCGCGTCGTCATCACCGATGCCTTGCCTCACCGCAGTCTCCATCCAGTATTCTGGAAAGCTCTCCCTAGCTCTTGGCCAGTGACTCGCTTGCAGCGAGTTGCCAAGCGTCTGGATTGAGATCTTGTTGTGCTATGCGAAATGCTTACTATAGATAGCACCACTATCACTAGCTTGCACTGTAAAAGAAATCAAAAACAACTTCAACTTTACATTGGAATGCGGGGCCGAGTGTCCGCTGACCGTGAGCTGGTGAGCCCGCGCGCCACCGATCGACGTGCTTCAAGTTCCTATTCCTCAGCGCCGGTTAGCGAATCAGCACTGACATGCACGTACGGAATGTACGGACGTGCTGGCCATCTTACAATTTGTATTGGCTTTACCAGCGGTTCTCAACCTGTGGGTCGCGCGACCCCTTTGGGGGTCGAGCGACCTTCTCGCAGGGGTCGCTTAAGACCGTCGGAAAACACGAACTTCCACATTCTGCCGGCAATAATTTTACGGCTGGGGGTCGCCACAACATGAGCAACTTCACTGAAGGGTCGCGGCATCAGGAAGGCTGAGCACCACTGGACTATGCAGTGTGCGCGCGCGGAGTGTAGAACGGTCAGATTGCGTGCATGCGTGTCCACCGCTGACCAAAGTCGCGCGCAGCACGAATTCCGGCCGGTCACGCTCACTCTGGCAGCTTTCCAATACGCCAGCTCACCCAATGGGCGGTCCAAGCGGAAGCTGAGAAACGCAGGAAGTTACAGCAGTTCCGTCTCGTCGGGCGATGGCAAAAAATGATTCGTCGCACAGAGAGCGCGGGCTGCGAGAGCGCGTGCATGGCCAGCCTTTTTTACAAACTTTTTTTTTTAATCGCACAGCCCTGCGAAGCTCTGGCACGTCAATGTTCCACTTCAACTGTGAGAGCGCGCGCGCGCGTTACAGCGAAACAGGCAAAGTCACCAATCATCATCATCATCTGCCCCCTTTTTTCGGCACTCATCTTCGCAGTTGTACCGCGCTGTAATGGTACTATACATTTCACGCGGCACGTATAGGGCAGAAGAGTGTGAGAGTGAAGAGTAATAGAGCGTGAACTTCATTTAATCATATATATATATATATATGTATATATATATATATATATACATATATATATATATATGTATGTGTGTATGTATATATATATAATCACTTAATCATTTAATCATGTATGCATATATATATATATATATATATGATTAAATGAAGTTCATGCTCTATTAAAATAAAATCAACTCAGTATAACTAGATGAATGGATGAATTGGAAGGGGTGGTTTCTAATGGAGCGAGCGGCGGCGGCAGCGGCGAGCTATACAGTTCGGTCCCGCTCGACGCCGCCAGACACGTGTTCGTACACGTCAAAGCGGTCGCACGCTACGGCGTACCGAGCGCTCCTGCAAATGCGCGCTAAGCCTCAGAGGTCTACTGAGTATAACTCGACTTCAAGAGATCTAGTTATGCCCTAATCCGCACTAATTAAAGCGCGGAATACGAGCAAGGGTGGATTTAGGCAGCTGAGGCGCAGCCCACCCTAAATCCTAAACGCTAAAGCCTAAAGACCCTAAATTCTATACCCGAAACCCTAAAACCCTAAACGCTAAAACCTAAACCCTAAAAACTAAACTCTAAACCCTAAACCCTTCAAACCCTATACCCTAAATTATAAACCCTAAACACTCTAAACCTTAAACCCTCAGCACTAAACTGTAAAACCTAAACCATATACCGACGGAAATGTCCAACCCCAGGGGGGAGATGTCTGGGGGGAAACGTCCAGGGAGAGAAATGTCCGCACCCCCACCCGCGCGCAGAGAATGCACTGAGCTCGGATACGCACGACCGATATCTATGCAGTCACGTGGCAGTCACGCGTTCGATCTCGCGAAAGTCACGTGACGCAACGCATCGCTAGCACCTCAGCCTTGTGCTCCATCGATTTTACCCACTCGTCGCCAGGCGCCGACTATTCATGTGCACTGCACGGCGGCACAAATAATCTGGCCCCGTCATTGCGTCAGATCGCTCAAATAGAGCATCGACATCCCGTGACGCGACTGCAATTCAAGTACCCCCCCCCCCCCCCCCCCCCCCCCCGCAGCGAGACGGCACCGTAAAGGCAGTTGCCATAACCCAGAGCTGCCCGTGCAGAATGCAGCAGCAGCAGCAAAGAAACGGCTGGCTGGAGTACCGGTGAGAAGTTGATGGACACTGATTGCGTGAATCAGGTGACGTATAGAAAGGACTGCGTGTAGTCTGCCAAAGGTAGAGCCGCGCACTGATTTTGAGTCGCTGGGCAGCTCGAGCTGTAAATAATGCGGTGGATTTTTGCCGATAACCCTAATCTCATGCTGACCGACAGCGTACATCACAGATAATGCCACACAGTATATTATATATATATATATATATATATATATATAAGATAATATATTAGAATAGTATACTACGATATAATAATTAACATGATGTTGAGGGAAAAGTGTGTGCGTCGCGTTTTTCATTAAATCATTATTAACTCATTAAGTTATTATTTCATCAAATTATTATTGAAGTCACGACGCACGAGTTTTTACCCCAACCTTATAATTTAATATAGTATATAGTATTATATATATATATATATATATATATATATATATATATATATATATATATATATATATATATTATATAGTATTATATATATATATATATATATATATATATATATATATATATATATATATATATAGTATACTATAATATATATCAGTTAAAGCGACAGAAGTGCGAGACTCGGCGTAAGACATACTATGCAGTTCAGCATCTTGGCGTTCACAAATTTGTTGGCGCCAGCGCTGAAGGCAAAGGCGAATCTAGGATTGAAGCGCCGGGGTCAGGTGTCAGCCGGGGTCAGCCGTGTCAGACTTCGGTTTCCACCTACCGGGCAGATGGCAGCTGCCACCCTTTGGCGTCACCTCTGGCTGAAGGAGGCTAGCTGCTTGAATTTTTTAACAGGTTGGCGATAGCATGTCGAAGTAGGCTCATCGTGGTATCGAGTATGTGAAAACTGCGGGCGTGACTTTCTTTAGCGTCTACAAAGCACTCCAAAAACACTTGCATTTAAATTCTTTAACAGAGGCTTGTTTCATGGAAATCATCTAATGTGAAGCACTAAACCATATTAAGCAAGACTTCGGGATGTAGATTGTTTCATTACACACTCAAGAATGCTCACTTTATTGCGAAGCCACCATTTTGAATTGTCTTACTTTAGGACTTCCTGAAACTCACCATTTCTCTACCGTCGTAGTTCAACTGGAGATTTTTCTCTCCTAATTGGCGATACTGTCGCGAGACCGCCATTATGTACTCGGAGTGTAGGTGTCCTCTTTTTGTAACAGCTTAAATTTTGACAGTTTTTTTACGAAGGCCACCTCAGCAGCTAGCCGTCACTTCCAATTCCTGCTTGAAATTAGGAGTCGCCCGTTACGGTGGCTGGCTAGAAATTTAACTAGCTCACGGTTCCTGCCTTGGCTCTTGGTTCTTTCCAGGTGAGATTGCTGCAATTCTGTCTTGGCTAGGCTAGCGAAAAAGCCATTAATTCACTGCTGCTTGTGATAAATTTGGCTCCGTGGCCACGTGTCAAAACATCCCAGAGAGAACCCGCCACGTGTCTCCTTTGCTGAAAGAGCTGCAATGGCGTCGGCGGATTGATCGGCGGATACAGCGTAAAGTTCTTACACTGAGCACAAGACCCGCCATAGCTTGGCTCTTTCGTAGCCAGGTCAATGCTGCGCCAGTTTCAGCCTCCTCGTACCCTCAAGTTCTCCCGGGACAATAAATTAGCTTTTTCATCACTTAGTAATAATAATGCATTTGATAAAACGCCCTCAGACAACACAATCTCTTTCTACGGCGCTTTACATTTGCTGCCGAGTAAGCGCGATCGAACGGTTGGTGGTAGCACGTTCGCCAAGCAACAAGAATAGCATCATTCGCTTCAAGACCGTTGGCGACGGAAGCATTTGCTCTGCGGGTCGTAGGCTGCGAAACTAACTTTACACCATGTCTGTCTTACGCTTACGAGATATATATTCTCTCCTGCTGCCTGCGATTGTGGCACATCTGTTGCAGCCTGAGCTGAGCTGCGACCTACGCGCGATTCACTTCGTCGCCTGCCGTCGTGACTCCGATGACTGCTTCGCACTTTCTCTTTTGTTGCACACGTGCAGTCTGTTGGCTAACGCACGAGCACCGAAAGCCGCTCGGGCTTTGGTATAGAAAGCTTTATTTATTTATTTATTTTGGTAATAAATTATTTTAAATTTGGTAATAAATTATTATAAATTATTTAATAAATAATTTATTTTGGTAAAGCTTTATTTATTTTGGTATAGAAAGCTTTGCTATAGAAAGCTCTCCAGTGTAGCATCCACTTAGTTTTTTTGCGGCCTTGTAGAGTCAAGAACGCAGATGCACACTAGCGATATCCAACCAATCGCACGACGCGGACGTGACGTCAGTGACTGCAACCCGGACGAATTAGCTGACACCGTAACTGACCGAGGAATACACAGTAGCTTTTTATAGGGGCGGATTATTACCGGTAATCGAGTTGTCACGCTCCGTGAAAGCAGTCCTGCCTTCACAGGAAAACGGCGGCCGGCAACGAAAATGAAAGCGAGGCAACGAATACGAAAGCGAGGCCTCTTTTCCCGAATCCTGCGAATCGCTTTCCTTTCTGGCGCCCTGCAGCCGCCGTAGGTGGCTTTCTAGACACCTCTCTTGGGAGCGTTGGAGCGGAAGGAGAGTTTTTGTCCAAAAGGAAGTTGACTCTGAAAACCGGGTCAGCTTCGCGGGGGTGCTGCGCGCGCACCTCCCACGGTCGGCCGGCCGGCCGCCGCCGAAAGAAGCCGCAGCTGGCCGGACTGCCGCGCGCGGGCGAGCGCTGGGCCCGTCTTGCGGTCGTCCGCACTCTCCGACTCCGCCTCGGCTCGTGCGCTCGCTCCGACGATCGAGCCGAGGCGGAGAGCCGCCGCATACGGCTTACATACAGCCGCCGCGTACGCCGCCGCCGCCCGCGGCTTGCGCCGCGCGGGCGGCTGCCACCTGCGAGGCGCCAGCCGCCGCCGACGCGCCGCTGCGGTAGTCCGCGCGCGCGCGCGCGAGCGCGGCCTTTAAAGGGGGCGACGGACGGCGGCGGCGGAAGCGACGAGAGCTCGGCGCAGCTGGCTTTTTGATGAGCCCGCGATCAAACAACGCCCATAAAAAAGGCCGAGTGGCGTGCCGCGCGCGCGCTCTAGCGAGCGCGGCCGACGGGTAAAAATAGCCTCGCCAGAGCGCCGCGCGGCGAGCGGCAGCCGCCGCGCGCCGCCAGTCGCGCGATCTTTTGTTGCCGCGGCCGCGGGAGGGCTGAGCAAGAGACAAAGAGGAGAAGGGCGCGCGCTCGCGATCAGCGATCGCGACGGCGTATCCGGCGGCGGCGGCTGCTGCTCCGCCGTGGCCCAACCGCTGACGGGCGCGGCTGCCTGCTCCCAGAGTACCGCGTGCGCAGGCGCCAGCTGCGGCCGGCGACCGCTTTGGGGCCTGCCGCCGACCCGTTCGCCGCTCACCGGCGCCGACGACGGTCGGCATCTCTCGAGGTTTCGGTTGCGCCGGCCGCGAAGGTGCGGCGGCGGCGGCGTCATCGCAATGCCCCGGTTTTTTGCGATAGACAACCGGATGGAAGCCGCTGCGGCTGCGGCTGCGGCTGCATCGACGACGGCCGCGGACTCAGCCGTGACCGCCGCTGGCGGCGGCGGCTGCGGCGGCGGCGGCGGACCGGCCGTGCCGCGGCCGTCGTACACCAGCACCGCCCAGTGGGTAGTGCGGCGAGCAGAGGTGCGAGCTCGCTGCGACAAGGTAGAGAGCCCGTTCGAGTGCTGGAGCGAGTGCACGCTGCTGGCGCGCGTGCGCCGCGGCGGCGGGCAGCCGGAAGGGTCGCCCGTGACGCTCTACCTGCTGCGTCGGCGTGCGTCGGAGCCGACCCGACACTCGCCCGCGGCGGCGGCTGCGGCCGACGTCATTAAGGACTTCGCAGCAGCGCCGGCCGAACGGAGCACGGAGCCGGGTAACGGATCTGCGCGAGAAAATGAGTTTCTGACGGCGTCGCCGGTGGACGTCGAAACGTCGAGCTCAATGGTCGGCGGTCGGCCAACGCCGCCCGCTCGCCGGACGGATAGAACGGGGGCGGCAGCGGCTGGAGGCTACGGCGGTGGCGGCGGAGGCGGCGCCGCCACCGCCGCTGCAGACGGCTTACTCTCGGCGTGCGCCTCAGAGCCGGTGGCGGTGGCAGTGGCGGCGGCGGCGGCAGCAGCTACAGTCGACGGCGAGAACGCTGCCTCCGCGATCGGCGAGCGCGCCGAGGCCGAGAGCGAGACATCGAGCTCGCCGGTAGCGCCGACGACCGCGCCGACTGCGGCGCCGCTGCAGCGGCCCGGGCGAAGCCGGACGCCGCCGGAGCGGCCAGCCGGCGACTGCGGCGGCCTGCCCGCGGAGACATCGCCGAGTCAGCCGAAGGTGGACTCGACCTGTGAGGTCAGAGCGGAAAGAGGCACGTGCGGCGGACGGCCGCCGCCGCCGCCGAGCGCTGGCGGCGGTGACGACGCGGCGTTCGACGGCGGTATGCCCGCGGAGCGCTCGGCCTCGTTCACCAACCGGACGTGTCCCCGGAAGCCGACGGCGGCGATCGTCCATCGGTCGCCCAGCCATCCCGGCCGGCGGCCCGACTTTTTCGCGTCGGAGGTCCGACGAGCGAGCGCTGCGGCGGCGCTGCAAGTGAGCCGCGTCCGGAAGGTCCGCTCGCTTCGTTCCTTCACCTCTCCTTGTGAATCCGACGCCGCCGCCGCCGCACCCGCAGCCGGCGGCAGCGGCGGCGATTGGCCTGCGATTGGCAGCTACTTGCTCGGCCTCGCCGTCGCCGCCGCTGAGGCCGTGCTGTCCAACGTGGCTTACGACGACGACGACTACGATCATCCGATCGGCGGCCGCGGCGGCGACGGACGCCCGGCCGCAGCGCGCTCGCCTCGCGTCCTGCGAAGGCCGCCCGTACCGGCGGCGCTGCAGTCGCAGTCCACCTCGCGTCGTCTGCTATCGACCTCCGAGCAGCCGTCGCTGCTGCTGCTGCCGCCGCTGCCCAACTGCGACGGCTGCGGCGAGCGCCCTCGTCTGCGACCGCTCTCGCTGCACCCGGAATTCCGCAGCATTGCCGACCACCTGCAGCGGTCGCCTTCGCCCGAGCCGCGCGCCATTGACGCCGACTCGTCGTGCGGCGGCGGCGCCTCGCGGCGAACGCCGTCTTCGCGCGGATCCCCTCTTCCGTCGGGCGGCGGCGGCGGCGCTGCGCTCGACGGAATCGGCGGCGACGACGGCGACGACCAACCGTCGCCGTCGTCGCCCGGCGGCTCAGCGGTAGTGGTGCACTCGACGCCGAAGAAGCGCGCGACGGCGGCGGCTGCCAGACTGCACCCTTCGCGGAGCCACGGAGCTGCTTCTGGGCGGCTCGCTGCTGCCGCGAGCGACGGCAGCAGCGAGCCGCCGCCGCCGCCGCAGTCACTCGAGGACGAGGGCATCGACGGCATCGGCGACGCGATCGAGTGGACGCCGGTGCCCTCAAGCGGCGGGCGCCCAGCAGCTCCCGAGCCGTACGTCGTGGCGACGGCGGACGGCTCGTTTGCACCTGCAGCGGCGGCGGCGGCGGCAGGCTCGCCGCTCGTCAAGAGAAAGTCGTCGTCAAAAAGTCGCAGCCACACTCACCCGCCGTCCGGCTCGACCGCAGCGGCGGCGAGCGCCGATGCGGATCAGCTGGCCGCCGCCGCCGCCAAGGGTCAAGGCCCCGAGTTTAGCAGCCTGGTCGACGTGTCGCCGGCGGCGGTCCGAGCGGGTTGCACCGCGCGGGACAGCGGCGGCGGCGGCTGCTGCGACGCTCGAAGTGCCACGTCGTCCTCCTCGCCTGCGGACAGCCTCTATGGCAGTCTGCCCGCAATGACGCTCTCCGACGCTGCGGCCGCATCTCCAACGACAGCCAGCGATACTGCGGAGCCGACCTCAGCTTCCGCCTCCGCCGGCCACCAGCGCTTGGCTGTAGCCGAGGGCAAATCGAAGCGCGTCAAGAGCGACCCTTTTCCCGAGGGTCAAGGCTACCTGCTGCCTGCGACCCGCGACAGCGGCGGCGGAGGTCCCGCAAAAGTCCCGGTCAATTCGTCCGCTGCACCAGCGTACGCCAGAGCGGCGTCTTGCGTCGACGGCCTCGAGACCGGCGACGGAGGCCCTGCCAGTAACTTTCATCCGCCGTCCGGCGACGGCGCCGCGATGACTGCTGATTCTTCTTCAACTGCCGGCGGGGGCGGCAAGGCGGTGAGTCGCCTTCGCTGCAGCTTCTGGATGCTTCCTTTGACTCGGCCAGTTACAACGGTTTTTCTTTTTCGGTCACTATTTTATCATCTCATCATCCCCTACTCTTATCTACTTGTCTCACTCACTCTCTCACTCATCTCTTCATCTCTGTATCTATCTCTATATGTATCTCTCATCCCCTACTCTTATCTGTCTCACTCAGTCTCTTCACTATCTATCTCTCTTCACTCTTGCTCTCTCTCTCTTCATTTGCTCTCTCTCTCTCTCTCTCTCTCTCTCTCTCTCTCTCTCTCTCTCTCTCTCTCTCTCTCTCTCTCTCTCTCTCTCTCCTTCTCTCTCTCTCTCTCTCTCTCTCTCTCTCTCTCTCTTCTCTCTCTCTCTCTCTCTCTCTCTCTCTCTCTCTCTCTCTCCCCTTCTCTCTCTCTCTCTCTCTCTCTCTCTCTCTCTCTCTCTCTCCCTTTCTCTCTCTCCCTCTCTCTACCTACGGTGCTCTTTTGCTCTCTCCTTCACTTCTTTCACCCTCTTTCTCACCTCTCTCGTCTTATCTATGCCTGCTGCTTGCTGATGTTGCCACCAATCATATGGTAATGCTTTCTATGCAGTATCTGTAAAGTGCCTGGAAGAGATTCTCGGTTCTCTGAGGGCGCTATACAGAAGTATTATTATCATGATTACTACCATCATCTCTCTCATCCACTCCCTGTCGCTCTCTGTCGCTGTCGTTCTTAAGCCGCTCTCTCGCTTTCTCTTCCATTCCCCCACTCACTGTCCTATTGAGTTTCCCGAGCTTAGCTAAAGTTCGTCGTCTCCCGGCGACGGCGGCTCTCTGTCGCTGCCGCAGCAGCTTTCGCTCGAGTGCACGCACGCCTGGTAGAGCAACGCTCGCTCTCCGCCGACGCAGCAGCAGCGCAGCGCCGAGTACCGCGCCGAGTCTACGACGGCTGCCTGACATCGGCGGCCGCCCGCGTTCGTTCGCTCCGCCGTCGCGCCGGCGGCGGATCTCGCGGCGAGCCCCCAATTTTCGGAAAGCGAATGTAAAGCCGCACGATCGATAATCCGGCTGCAATTAGCCGGCGGCGAGGGGCGCCTCACGCGAGGCGGCCGCCGCCGGGCGGCGCTGTGCGCGCGCGCGCGCACGTCCGGCTCCGTCGAAAGTCGGCCTCAACCCGGTCGTCCCCCGCTCGTGCGCTTAAAGCCGAACGTCTCGCGCCGCCTAGTCAGCGTACCGCCCTAATTGACCTCGGCCTCGCCCGAAGTTCCGCCGGTCACGTGGCGAGCTCGGCAGCAACTGTTGGGCGCGCACTTTCCCGGATGCCGCCCGCCTCGCCGCTATTGACGGCCTGCTTCATCATGGCCGAGGTGCGTGCACCCTCACCCCGTGCCCGTTCGTGTGCGTGCGCGCCGCTCCCTGCTACCGGCGCCTGCGGGCCGTAAAGACGGCGTCGGCGGCTCGCTGAAGCAGACCGGCACCTTCCAGCCATCTTGCTCGTTCGGTCAGCGGCAACGCTCGTTCGGCGTCGAGCGTCGCGCTCGCGCTGAGTGCCAGCGGGCGCTCGCGCCGACGACATTGCCCGCGTGGCTGCGTGCATTTCGGGAGGTCGCTGGGCGCCGCCTCCGAGCCGGTCGTCGTCTCAGCCTGCCATCCCGTCGTAGCAGCAGCGGCGGCGGCGGCAGCAGACGCGTTCGCGCAGGGTTTCAGTGCGACGTCGCGGGCCAATTCACGCGAGCGCCGAAGCCCGGCAAGCTGCTCGCCGCTGCAGTGCAAGCAGCGACCGCTCGATGGGCGGGGCGGCCGGAAATGACCCGGCGGTAGCGAGCAGAGCTTAAGGCGCTGCTTCCGGCGGGTCGACTGGAGCGCTGCTTCCTGGTTGGTGCAGCCTTGGACGCATGCGCCGACGTCCGCGCGTCCATCTTCTGCCACGCCGAAGGCGCTTCACGTTCACACGATAGACTATGGGATTCGATCTAAATTAAAGCGACCGGAGTCCGAACCTGCTTAAGGCCGGTTCTGCTCGGACCCGAATGCCGCTGAACTCCCTTTGTAATGCTACCGATTCGTGTACGCGTAAGCGCACATGAATCTCAGGCGACCGGGTTCATTTGCAGACCCCCCCAATCCTTGACCTTGAACTCGCCACTGGCCTTCTCTGTCGCGAGAGCGGCAGACTCCAAAAGGTGCTGCTACTGTAGCGTAATGGCACATATCTCTGCCCCTAGCTCCACCAAACCGCAAGGACCGAGTGGGTGGCGATACGCGGAAAAGTTTTATGTAGCGCACTTGAAGCCTGAGCGGCTGTCGGTGCGCACGCGGTAGCCGACTTCGACTTCGTCTCACGCAGCAATGAGAAAGTGAGAAGCTTTGATGAGTCAGGTGAGCAGTCGAGGCAGCTAGCTGGAAATAGCTGGAAAGTGAAATAGCTGAAGTGGCAGGAAGCGGAAGTGCAGGGCGGCTGGACAGGATGAGCGACAGTCAGCAGCAGCAGACGTAGACGTAGTTGCGCAAGAATCGTGTTCTCAATTCGGTTTCGGTCCGTCTCATCCCTGCACCCCTCCTCCTCCTCCTCCTCCTCCTCCTCCTCTTCCTTTTCCTCCTTCTTTTCCTCCTCCTCGTCCGCTGCCGCGCCCAACTGCCAGCCGGCGCTCAAAAGAAAATGCTCGGAGGACGACCGTCGTAGGCAAACGTGTTTGACTCAACGTTTGCGTATTTGTTTACGCGGACGGACGTAAGCGCGTAGGCACGCGTCCTCCGCCACGTAGACTGCGTCGCTGCTGCGCTGCCGCCGGCGTTGCACCGCAGGTGTACGCAGCCGCGCCACGAATTGCCTTCGTGGCCGGCGGCCATCAAATGAGGCATGCCGCTGACAAGCTACTATCCGCTTCGGTCGCCCTCCGGTGGCGGAGCGGCGAGAGGGAAGGTGCCGCTGCCGCCACCGCTTTCAGTTCAGCAGCTCTGACGCAACCGTCTGCCGGAAGCTGGGCAGCTCGGCCGGCGTCGGCCTGCTAAAAAAGCGACGCTTGCGTCTGAACTGGGCGGCGTGCTGCCTCCGGCGGCGTGACATTGCAGCTGTCGCGATCGTTCCTTTGCTCCTTCCTTTGCTCCTTCCTTGCTCCTTCCTTTGCTTCTTCCTTTGCTCCTTCCTTTGCTCCTTCCTTTGCTCCTTCCTTTGCTCCCTACTTTGCTCTTTCCTTTGCTCCCTCCTTTGCTCCTTCCTTTGCTCCTTCCATTGCTCCTTCCTTTGCTCCCTCCTTTGCTCCCTCCTTTGCTCCTTCCTTTGCTCCTTCCTTTGCTCCTTCCTTTGCTCCTTCCTTTGCTCCTTCCTTTGCTCCTTCCTTTGCTCCTTCCTTTGCTCCCTCCTTGGCCCTCGGGAGCCGCCGACAGGACCGGGCGAGCACCATGCGAGACTCGGAGGAACATTCAATCGGTGCTCGCGGCTGCTCGTCTGTCAGTGCTTGTCTGTCAGCGAGAGTCGCTGAACCGCTCGGTCTAAAATCAACAACTGTCTCGCGGCAATAGAGGCCTACGCGACCGACGGCAACGCGTCGACTTCTGCGAGCCGGCGGCCGCTCCCCTCAGTGGCCCGGTCGTCGAGCTTTTGCCTATAGGTGGGCCGCTCTTTCTTTTCGGTGGTTAAAAAGTCTGACGCGACAGCGGGTGACCTTGGTCCAGTGGCTAGGGCGCTCACCCAGATCAAAGTCTGGCCGAGGCCTCGGTCTCGAATCACGTGTCATGTGCGAAGCTCCTGAATAGAGATTAAGTTCTCTTAGGGCGCTAGAAAAATTGATTATATTTTATTCTTTCAAGACTAAGGCGCCTCGAAGCAGCGAGAGAGCTCTTGCAAGGCGCTTGCTCTGCACGACGAAGTCGGCCTTCCGTACAGATGAGGCAATCTGCCTTGACCTTTCATCGTTTGCGGTGTCAGCGACGGTGTACGACCGCGGCCTCACATCGTCGCACCTCTCCATTCGACGAGCAAGGATTGCTGGGCTGCGTTGCCTGCCCCGTGCACCGGTCGGCTGCTATCCTAGATCCGGCTCAGCCGTCGTGGAGTTCAGGCTTCCGGCGAGCTCACGCTACCGCCTCTCGCCTCGATCTCGGTGGCTTCGCCGGAGCCGCGTCTGAGCGGTAGCCGCTCCGCTCTTGTGGCCCGCTCGGCTCAGGCCGCGTCCCCAGGTCCGGCTCATCTCTCGTTACCCAGCCGCACATGATGCCCCGAGACGCAGCGGGCGCCAGCGTGCCGAAAGACAGCTCATTCCTAGACGTGCGGCATTGGCTGCGGCGGATTCCCGTCATACCACTGTTCTCGCCGGCGCCGGAGAAGGCGGTTAGCTAGTGAAGGGGTAGATCTCAGTGAGGCGTCTCCCTCTATCTCCCTCTCTCTCCTCTACCTCTCTCTCCCTCTACAAATCCTCTCTCTCCTATCTCTCCCTCTCTCTCTCTTTCTCTTTCTCTCTCTCTCTCTACCTCTCTATCCTCTCTCTCTCTAGAACCTGTCTACCTCTACCGCTCTCTCTCTCTCACTATTAACTCTCTCTCCTCTCTACTCTTACTGTCCTCCCTCGTCTCTCTCTCTCTCTCTCTCTGTTGTGTTGTCTGTCGTACTGTCTCTCTCTCTCTCTCTCTCCTCTCTTCTTCCCTCTCTCTCTCTCTCCTCTCTTATCTCTCTCTCCTCTCTCTGTCTTCTAAACCTCTCTCTAGCCTGATCTCTCTCTCTCTCTCTCTCTCTACCTCTCTCTATCTCTCTACCTCTCTCTCTCTCTCTCTCTCATTCTCTCTCTCTCTCTCTACCTCTCTATGTGTCTCTCTCACTCTCTCTCTCTCTCTCTCTGTTTGTCTGTCTGTACCTCTGTCTCTCTCTCTCTCTCTCTCTCGCTCTCTCTCTCTCTCTATCTCTCTCGTCTCTCACTCTTCGCTCTCTCTCTACGCTTCTCTCTGTGCTCTCTGTGTGTGTGTGTGTTGTGGTTTCTCTCTCACCTCTCTCTCTCTCTCCTCCTCTCTATCTCTCTCTCTCTGCCTCTCTCTGTGTCTCTCTCTACCTCTCTTTCTCTGTCTCTCCCTCTCTACATCTCTCTCTCTCTCTACCTCTGTCTCTCTCTCTCTCTCTGTCGCTCTCTACCTCTCTCTTCCTCTATCTATGTCTCTGTCTGTCTGTCTGTCTCTGTCTCTGTCTCTGTCTCTGTCTCTCTCTCTCTCTCTCTCTCTCTCTCTCTCTCTCTCTCTCTCTCTCTCTGTCTCTCTCTCTCTCTGTCTCTCTCTGTCGCTCTCTACCTCTCTCCTCCTCTATCTATGTCTCTGTCTGTCTGTCTCTGTCTCTCTCTCTGTCTCTCTCTCTCTCTCTGTCTCTCATCTCTCCCTCCCTCAATTCCTCTCTCCTCCCTCCTCCTCTCTCTCTCTCTCTCTCTCTCTCTCTCTCTCTCTCTCTCTCTCTCTCTCTCTCTCTCTCTCTCTCTCTCTCTCTCTCTCTCTCTCTCTCTCTCTCTCTCCTCTCTCTCTCTCTCTCTCTCTCTCTCTCTCTCTCTCTCTCTCTCTCTCTCTCTCTCTCTCTCCTCTCTGCCTCTCTCTCTTCTCTCTCTCTCTCTCTCTCTCTCTCTCTCTCTCTCTCTCTCTCTCTCTCTCTCTCTCTCTCTCTGGCTCTATCTACCTCTCAGTGTGTCTCACTGTCTCTCTCTCTCTTTTTTTCCCTCCTTTCTTAGCTTCCTTGCTCGCTGTTCGGCTCAGTCGTCGCGTAGTCAGTCTGTCGAGTCGGCACCGAGCCCTGGCGGCAGGCGACGGAGAAGCCCTGGGCGGGCGCATGCGGGTTTACAGGTGCCGGCTCGCCGATAAAACAATAGGCTGCTCTTGCTCAGCTAACGGCCGCCCGGAGGGAGGGGGACCGAGTGATTCGCGTCAGCGATCGGTCTCACTAGGCGACTTCGCGACGACTCTTCGGATTTCGGACAGGGGCGATCACCAAGGTGATCGAGAGGGAGCGCCCGGCCGGCATGCTCTCGCCACCTCCAGCAGCCGACCCATGTCCGATCGGCCAACGAGAAAGCGCCGGGTGCCCAACGAGGGGGGAGGAAGGAGGGGGACAGGAGAGGAGAAAGATGAACTGCCTATTTACCATTCAACTAATTGCTCAACCGGAAATTGCATCAGCAGGAAAGCTCGGTAGTTACTTTAACAGCATCGCGAGCCAACTGCCTACCCCAACCGAACCGCCGAAAACAAATGGCTGAGCAAGCGAGTCGGCAGTCGCAGGAAGTAACATGTTCCAAGGGGGGGGGGGGCTTGCCAAGTCTTGCTTTGCCGCCTGACGCCTGCTCACCGCCCAGCCCGTTGAGCGATCGTCGCATCCGGTCCGACAGCAGGCTCTCTTTGCGGTCGACCTTCTCATTAATTGCTCGGTGCAAGCGAAGACTGCTGAAATGGCACGGGCCCGGCTAAATAGACCTTTTCGGTGCCGAGTGGTGGATGCTTGCTGCCTCCTGGCCTGCTGAAAGCTATAGACACCTGGGTAGCAGAGAGCTGTTCAGACTTTTTCACACTCATTTCTTTGAGCTGCCTTCACAGAGCTGTTCCGACTTCTTCCTCGACTTCTTCAGACGACTTGGTCGGACAACCGACAGAGCTCAAGATTAAAAAAATTTGAAGGAAGAGATTAGATTTCTCTTTCGACCCACCGATGGGCTAGCTCACTGCCGTCTGCGATCGACCAGTCGGCCCACGGCATGTCAGCGTGTGCTTCAGCATCTCTACCGAAAAGCTACGCCGCCGCAGCCTTCACCTACAATACATGCCGACGTCGATTCCAGTTTGTGACCTAGGCATTTAAATGCTACAGCAGCATTGGACAGGCTGCTGGCGAGTGGCGGCCACGAGCGTCACGTTGATTCCTGCCGTGGTCGAATGGCTATGCCTTATGCAGACAAGTTTCGAAAATGAGCTAGGAGGAGGTGGAAGGAACAGGAAAGAGAGACAGAGAGTGAGGGAGAGGAGAGACAGAGAGGGGGACAGAGAGACAGAGACACAGAGAGAGACACAGAGAGAGACAGAGAGAGAGAGACAGAGACAGGGAGAGAGAGAATGAGAGAGTGAGAGAGAGAGAGAGAGAGGGGGAGAGAAAGGCACAGAGAGAGATATTGAGAGAGAGAGATGGAGAGAGCGAGAGAGATAGAGAGAAAGAGAGAGAGTGTGCGTGCGTGCGTGCATGTGTGTGTGTGTGTGTGTGTAGAGAGAGAGAGAGAGAGAGAGAGAGAGAGAGAGAGAGAGAAGAGAGAGAGAGAGAACGGTCTGCAGAGCTAGCAAAGAAGAGAGGAAAGCTCAGAGAAAAGAGCTGAGAGACTCGTGCTGCTCCGACTGCCGCTGCTGCCGCCACCTCCGAGGAAACAGGAGCAAGATTCTTCCGGTTGCTCTGTGCTGGTGCTCCGTGCTCTCAGTGGCTACTTTTTCTCTGCTACAATGCCTAGCGTTCTATGGAGTATGCCTAGCTACTATGCCAAGCTAGCTACTTTTTCCCAGCTACTACGCCACACCGCAGCAGTGCGTGTGTGCTTTAACCCCCCCCCATCTCTTCCTCCTCCCCTTCCTTCGCTGCCTCTCGTGTCCCTATCAAGTCTTCTTTTCATGACTCCCCCTCCTCTCCTCGAGCAATTGCATTCCAGAGAGCAGAGCACATCAGCGTGCAGCGAGCCCAAGCACTGTCACCGGACGCAGTGATCTTGATGCGCACAAGTGAGACCTGCTGACTTCTTGCCAATCCTTGGCAAGATGCTGCTGGCACGCGTGGGCAGCCGACTCAGAGCAGCCTTCATCTTCACCTTCAACTTCTCCCTCCGCTCGATTAACTCGACCGACAAGTCACGATTTCCCTTTGCTATCGCCGCTGCTGCCTATTGGGCCTCCATCAGTGCTAGTGGGAAGCCTTGTCTCCTCTTCCTCCTCCTCCTGCTCGGTCGCACGGACTTGCTGCAGCTAGTGCCAGTCTGGCAGCAGCAGGTTCCGGCACGTTTCTATAGCTGGCCTCCTGCTGCCTTTCGCTTACCGATTGCAAGCAGCATGCAGCATGCACACTGACTCCATGCTCCACACTGACAGTTCGTTCCACACTGACTTCACCGGCAGGCTGGGTCTTAGCGTCCTTCCCCTCGGATGGGGGCAGGCGCCATGCACATGGCGTCTGCACTTGCCTTACCTTGCCGACTACGTCTTACGTTCCGATGGGTGAAAGCTGTCAGCTCCCATCGGCAGCCTCCTATCGACGATGCACCCTGGTATTCGTCACTACTTGTTACATTCGATGCATCCTGGTATTTACCATTGTGTTCTTCAGGCGGCGTCTTTGCTTATGCGTCTCTTTGCACTTTGCTATCATTCTAGGCAGCTGCTGCTGAACAGAGGTTTCGCATTCTGAACGAGATAATCGAGAAGGAGGAAATCTACGTGGCCAACCTGGAGCAGGTGACGCAGGTGAGTGGAAGCAGCAGGAGTGGCAGCAGCAGCTGCTGAGCCAGTTGCAGGCTTTGCGAATGCATCTACCTCACTTCGCAGCACCTCAGCTGCCGGGCTGATGGCCGGTCTGACCTTGCCACGCCCGTCTAACCTGGTCCTGCCTGACCTTACCATGCCATGTTTGATCTCCACGGAGCCACCTCAGCTGAGTGGTGGCTCCGTGTGTGGCCCCAGTCGCGGTGCTGTGCCACCACGGCTGCTGCTGTAGCTGCTGCATCAGCTGCTGCTTCACCAAGCAGCAGCAGCTCGGCTGCAGCAGCTGAAGTAGCTCCGAGCTTTCCCCTCGAGGCTTCGTGTTCCTCGAACCAGCAGGCTGCCTGCCTGCTTGGCAAGGCTGTTGGTTGGTTACATGCGATTCGAGGTGGCCTCAAAGGAATGACCGACCGATCGGCCAGATGACCTGTACACTTGTCTAGGTGACCTCTGCACTTGTCTGGGTGACCTCTGCACTTGTTTAGAGTAATGCCGAACGCTCGATGCAGACGGCTTGCTGCTCCCTCGCTCTCTGGAGTGGTTGGTGCAGCTTGCTTCGATGGACGACAGTTGCAGTCTGGCAGTCAAAATCTGCCACTGCAGACATCAGCGAATTCATTCGTGCCGCCCACGTCGGCGCCTGACTCGAGCAGCGTGCGACTGCACACTGAAAGCAGAAGCTTTCTAGCCACGCGCTTGTGCCGAAGGAGGGAGGGAGGGAAGGAAGGAGGGAAGGAAGGTCGATGAAGCACGATGCGCAGCTGAGTTCTTGGGCTTATCGCATCCCTGTTTGGCTTGACGCCACCGTCAATCAAACCTTTCACGATGCTGTGATCGCTAGC
>WPIO01000040.1:1082500-1147500 GCA_009760855.2 Cristatella mucedo
AATAATAATACTTTTTAGGCACTTTACATTTGCTTCAAAGGAAGCACGATTGAAGATTTAGTGGTAGCATGCTCAATGACAACAAGTATAACATGGTTAGAGGTGGCATGCACAGGGTCAGCATGCAGGTATGATTAGTGGCATCATGCACAGTGTCAGCACGCATAAGTTTGTAAAGGACGAATCATAAGGACCCCCTAAGTGTGTAACAGATAAATAGGTTTGTTTTAATCTTCTTTTTAAATGCTGACAAGTCATTGGATGTTGTGACGTCAGTCGGGAGTGAGTTCCAGGCTTTTGGAGCATACGAACTAAAGGCCCGGTCTTCAAAGGATTTGAGGTTCGTACGAGGCAAAGGTAAGCGATTAGATTCCGTAAAGCAAGTGATACTATGCTTAGCCTGGTGGGGGAGTAGTTCTGATTGGTAGACTGGAGCAAGAGAGCGGAGGACCAAAAGATGAGTGACAGAACCTTGAAGTGCACTGCTAGACTGCGAGTCAGCGCGGGGTTGGCTAGAAGTGGTGCGATGATGTGGCGGCTGCGATGCACACGACAGACAAGCCGCAGAGTTTTGCACCAGCAGCTGTAGTTGCCCCTGGCGGCACGAGGCGGCATGAGGTGGCACGAGGCACGAGCAGCTTGCTATCTTCCCGATTGGTCATGTGGCAAAATCCCTTTTCCTTGAGAACAATCTAAGCAATTTCCCTTTTCTTCGTTCGTTTATGAGGCCTGTGGTGGGTGGGAAACCTGTTTAGACAATTGAAAAGTTCCTACATATGGCTAGCCCAATCTGCTGCAGCCGATTCGGCCTTCAGCTGTCGTTGGGCAGGTAGACAAGGCCAATCAAATCACAGGTCATCGAGCAGCACTTGTGCCATCGTCGCAGCACTGCCGACCTACCCTTTCGGACTGTTGTGGTACAATCAAAAGATACTTAGAACGTACAAAAGGTCTGCCAAGGCAAAGCAGCCGAAGCCACAGTATGGAGATCTGATAGGAGGCTGTACCGGCCTCAGAGGATGGCAGCTGCAGATCGAGCAATGATCAGTCCTGAGCCAAGTCCTAATCTGAACGATGAGTGCTGAGGTGCTCCTGTTCTCTAGACACTAAGTTACTTACCACCGACATCAAACTCATTTAGGCAAGAGTCCTTTTTGATGAGATTGCCAGATGTGCTGTCATTAATATGGTTAGTGTAAGGAGTGAAAGCCATCATTCCCTCCTGCCGCCTCATGTCGAGCTGTTTAGGCTTTTACTGGCCGAGCCCCGAATGACTCTGTTGAGCTCTGGCTTCAGATGCGTTTCGACCACTGTGTATAGACAGAGGCGAATTAGTAGGGCCGGGAGCCTCGTTCCGACATCCGACACCCCCTTCAGGCTCCACCGTAGGCAGAGGCCTAGCTCTGTGTAAACGAGAAAATTAATCTGTATACAAACACGGCTGCTAACAAGAAGCTCCTGCTCTTGCTGACTGCTGCCGGTTCCTTTCGGCCTGGAGCAGCAGCCGAAATCTTGGAGCAGCAGGCGACACCAACCGGGCATTTCGAAGAATGCCTTGAGCCGGACAACTACTAGATTCGGAGGAACTCAACCCCGACGTTCGAGTTAATTGGAATGCAATGTAATGTATCTCCTTCTGTAAGTCCACAAAGTCATAAAGATTATGTGGGTGTTATGCAGGAGAGTTTTCTATAGCGCACTCACAGCCTAAGCGGCTTTCAGTACGCATTCGGTAGCCAACAGACTTCATCTCACGCAGCAAAGAGAAAGTGGGAAGCATAGCAGAGTCAGGAGAGCAGTTGAGGTAGTGAGCAGCATGGAAGTAGCAGCTCAGGACCGCTGAAAAGGATGAGCCACAGTCGGTAGCAGAATAGTAGTTGTCGTTGCTTAAGAATTGTGGAAGCGAGTTCCACAGTCTAGGTCCTGCAGAGCTAAAGCTACTGTCCCCAACGGTCTTTAAGCAGAGGAATTGAACAGCTAATTTATTGTCCACACAGGACCTGAGGGCACAAAGAGGCTGAAACTGGTGCAGCAGTTCAGCTAGAAAGTACGAAGGAGCCAAGCCGTGGCTGGCCTTGTAGGTCAGCATAAGAACTTGGCTCTGTGTCCGTTGATCAACCGGCATCCATCCTAGCTCTTTTAGCAAAGGAAACACATGCTCAAACCTCTTGGACTTGAAGACTACCCTTGCAGCCATATTCATACTCAGCTGAAGTGGCCTAGTTGCTGTCTTTGGTAGCCCAGCCAAAAGGGAATTACAATAATCAAGCCGAGATAGAACTAAGGAGCTAGTCATTGTATGTTGTTCGTGCCAGCGATTGATTTATGTGGAGATTGCTGTTGTCAGCCGAAAGGCCCACGATTCGGCTGCCTGAACAGTAAGTGCTTTTATAGTTAGCAGTAGACAGGGAGTCTCTGCGATGTACCGGATCTGGAAGCAAGCAAGATCGATGTCATCACGTGGTAGATCATTAAGCCAGCAGGTGGCTAGCTGGGCATAGCTGACGAAAATACAATAAAAACGTACAAAAATGCTATTAATTAGGATAGCACCCTAAGAGAGCTTGATCTCCATCCAGGTGCTGTACACATTCTACCGGGCTTGAAGCCCCACGACCTCGGTCTTTCGTCAAAGGCAAGCACCTTTCCTCTGAACCAAGCCGGGGTTGCAATGCAGTAGTGGTAGCATGCGGAAGACTCACCCTTCCTAAAGATGGAACCTTTTGCTAAACTAGATCGAACGATGGGCTCGGCGCCAAAGTCAGCAGAGCCCACAGTCGGTTTATCAGCTCAAGCTAATTACCCAATGACCGGGCATCTGTGCTGTAAACTAAACAGTAAAGATGGTTAATTAAGCAGCCTCACTTGTATAGCAGCTGAAGCCTTGAGTGGCTTTCACTGTGGCCCTATAAATGAGAGTGGCCCCACTCGAAGCAGAGCAGGCAGCAGAAGAAGTGAAGGTGCCGATCTGCAGTTGTGAATCGCGAGCACATTACCTCCTCCTCCTCCTCCTCCTCCTCCTCCTCCTCCTCCTCCTCCTCCTCCTCCTCCTCCTCCTCCTCCTCCTCCTCCTCCTCCTCCTCCTCCTCCTCCTCCTCCTCCCTCCTCCTCTCTCCTCCTCCTCCTCCTCCTCCTCCTCCTCCTCCTCCTCCTCCTCCTCCTCCGGCTGTACTAAGGCAGCCGACTCCCGAGTACGACCGATTTTGCCCAGGTTTTGGCAGACAAGACGCCAGCTGCATTTCTCTGCCCTTGGAGCAAACGCATGCTCCTGGTACATGACAATCTCTCTCTCTCTCTCTCTCTCTCTCTCTCTCTCTCTCTCTCTCTCTCTCTCTCTCTCTCTCTTTCTCTCTTTGATGCCAGCTATGGCTAACCTGCAAGGGCCTGCTGCAGCATCATTGTCCCACCATCCTGTTTGCCACTGAATCCCCGGCGTTTTCTATTTTTGGCCACGAATGTCTCTTGCAGAGATTTTGGCAAAGACATTTCGTCTGACCTCAGGCTGACCCTCAGGTCTTCCCCTCCACCACTCCTCCTAAATATACAATATATATATTATAACCCATTCGTCATATTATATATATATATATATATATATATATATATATATATATATATAATATGACGAATGGGTTGAAGCATCGGCAGAAGAATTGCCGGCCCTCCCTATCGGCCTGTGTTGAGCAAATGACCTCAAATGGCTGATGAATGACTGGCCTCAGCCTCTGTACTGTTTGATTAGCCTTACCTAGGCCGGCCCCATCCGATGGACATGTGGTGAGCCGGCAGGTGGCTCAGCAAGGCGTCTCTTGGGACAAACTCAGCGATACCCTGCCTGTCGACGACCCGGTGGGTGGGTGGGTGCGCAATGGATATGCCGGCCGCTGGGGCAGGAGCGTCGTCGTCGTCGTTGTCTGCTCAGTGCGCTGCAGCCCTTCACTCTCCTTGCTTCCGCTCTTGCCACTTCTCTCCGCTCTGCAGGCCGTGAGCCAGCTGAAAGAGCAGCAGACGCTGGACGGCTCATCGGTCGACAAGATCTTCTGCAGCATTCGCTTGCCCGAGTGCCGAGTGCACCACAAGATATTTCTCGAGAGCCTTCGCCGAGTCGTCCAGCGCTGGGACCACAAAACGACAACCATTGGCGACCGCATAGCCAGCATGGTGAGTAGCGTGTCAACAGCGGCCTCTGCCTCCGCTGCCACCACCGCTGCTGGTCCAATCTCTCGCCAGCGGCATTGATCAGCATCGCAATCTCTTTGCCCCTCTCTTCTCCACACCACCAGCTCCCCCCCCCCTTGAGCACAAAGGAAGAGGTCGGAGCGCCTAGCCGAGCTCGATGTCTGGCAGCAAGGCTGGTGGCCCCTGAGCGAGTGTGTTTCGTCTGCTGCGGAGGAATTATCCTCACTCAGATGCTCAGATGCTCACGGCGACATAGGCGGCCTGGTGCCTTCTGTCGGTATCGCCCGCCAGCCCCCCTGGCGCCCCGCTGGCCCCCCATGCCGGCTCTGTCAGCCGGCTGCTGGCATTGCTGCCACCCGTTACTGCCATCCGTGTTGCTAGGCGTTCGTGCTATGCGTCTTGCACTAGTGCCCAGGGCTGCTCGGCACTAGTGCAGCAGCTGCTGCTGCTGCAGTGGCATTGGCCACGCCACCAGACCGAGGCTGCTCGAAGAGTGGCCACTGCACTCGAGGAAGGCTGTGCGTGCTCAGATCATTACGGCGAGGTCGACCAGTACAGCTAACGATTCGCACGAGGTGGCAATCTTTGCGTAATTGACAGAATCTGACATCGGTTCCCCTATTCGGGCTACTTAGGCACATTCGAGCTACTTATTCGAGCCGAGCCACGGCGGCGGCGGCTTCCGAGCGTGGTCGACTGCAGCGCTGTTGCAGGCAAGATAATGCGATGCCCGTACCCGATGTCATCATTGCCGGCCGTCTATGGCACGCAGCACATAGAGAATTCGATACGGCGGCCAAGAGTTGGTCCAGGCATGCATTCATGACAGCACGTCTTGCTTGCAGCGACGAGGCACACTCGCAGATGACGACAGTACTACTTTCTTCTTACCTTGCGACAACTGCTCTCCTGCTGCCGGCTATGGCTCTATTTATCGTAGAATTTTGTGGGTCCATGTGATTTGTCTTGTGTGTGCTTATGCATGCTGACACCGTGAATGCTGCCACTAACCATATTTGTATGCTGACCCTGCCCATGTCACCTCTAACCAAGTTCTGCTTGCTATTACTGCCATTGAGCAGGCTACCACTAACCATTCGATCGTGCTTCCTTTGCAGCAAATGTAGTGCCTAGAAAGAGATTGAGTTCTCTGAGGGTGCTATATCAAATGTATTATCATTACTATTATTGGCCTTACTCTTACGAATGACGATTCCGTACAGAGTAAAGGGCAGTAAAGTAGCAGCAGGGCAGCTGCTTCGGTTAAGATGACTGACTCTACAGCTAGCCATCACGTACGATCTCTATCTAAGATTACGAATCATCTTCTGCAGTGGCCTTTAAATTTTTTTTTAGCTAGCTCCATAGTTCTGTCTTGGCTTGGATTATTGTAATTCCTTTTTGGCTTGGCTACCTAAAAACGCCACTAGGCTACTGTAGCTGGCTAGCATTAACATGGCTGCAACGCTAGTTTGCTAAGCCCGGAGGTTTGATCATGCGTCTCCCTTTGCTAAAATAGCTAGGATGACTGCCGGTTGATCACTGGATACAGAGCAAAGTTCTTACGCTGACCCACAAGGCCCGCCACGGCTTGGCTCCACCACACGTAGCTGAACTGCTGCACCAGTTTCAGCCTCCTGGTGCCTCAGTCCGTGTCCTGTATAGAAAATAAATTAGCTGTTCCATTCCTGTGCTTAAAGACTGCTGGCAACAGAAGCTTTAGCTCTGCGGGTCCTTGACTGTGGAACTCCCTTCCGCAATTCTTAAGCAATGTCAACTACTCTCCTGCTGCCGACTATGGCTCGTTCTTTCCAGCGGTCCTGAGCTGCTACTTCCATGCTACTCACTACCTCAACTGCTCTCCCGACTCTGCTAGGCTTCCCACTTTCTCTTTGTTGCTTGAGACGAAGGTGAGCTGTGATGGCACACTAGGTAAGGCGGTTGCTTTCAAGACCTCGGTGCCGAGGTCGTGGGTTCGATTCCTGCGGTGGGCGACTCTTTATCGCCACTGCAAGCTGTGGTGATAGCCGTAAAGGCTCTTCTGTCGCTATACAAAAAAGAGGCTGTTTAATCAGCTAGGATTTATTATTTATTTATTCTGTTGGCTACCGAATGCGTGCCGAAAGCCGCTTAGGCTGTGTGTTGCGCTATACAAAACTCTCCTGCGTAACACCCACGTGGTCTTTATGACTTTGTGGAGTTACAGCCATTAGTTGCTACGTTTATATAGGCACGTTTCCCTCGCTTCCTGGCTTCCTTAGCTATTCGTCCTCAGTGTCTCGCTGCACATGCAGCTCGACAAACGAAGTCCCGGCTTTGACCTGCGACCGGATCTTGCATTCACTTAGGCTGAATGCAGCCATCCAGCCTAAGTGGAAGTCACGTGGAAAGGGACCGCGAGCTAGACCCGAGTAGCTCGCGAAAATAGTCGCCGGCATCTCGGCTGCTGCTGCTGCTGCCACGGTGGCTCCCTCTCGTGGCCGCGGCTGCTCTCTGTCACTCTTTTCGATAATGCAGCATCTGACTGCAATCGCCTCCGTTCGGCAGCCCGAGCTCTGGCTTGCCGCTCTTGACGAAGCAGCCATTTCCTCTCTCCGATAGAGGATGCTGGAACTTGGCTTGACTGACTGCTCGATCGCAGCCCGCCTCACCTTACCCCTACCCTCCCCCACGAGGGTTATAATAATAATAATAATAATGCACTTGATAAAGTGCCCTCAGAAAACTCAATCTCTTTCTAGATGCTTTAAATTTGCTGCAAAGGGATGTGCAATTGAATGGTGAGTAATATCATGCTTGATAAACAAACAACATGAATAGCATGGTTAGGGGGTTGCGGGAGAGCCTGCTGCATCGCTTGCTCCCTCACGCGTGCTTACAAACGGTGGCAGAAATAGCAACCTGCCGGTGCCGGTAGCTGGCGTAAAAATCAGGTCAACTACTCGTCGAGATGGTCGAGGCAAAGATTTCGACCTTTCTCCTCGGTCTTCTCTGGATCGCTGGAATTCCAGTAGAGGCAAAGCAGTACAGGACATCTTAGAGCCTCTCTTTGCCTAAAGCTGCCTGCCTCACTCTCCTCTTTTCTAACCTCTTTCAGTTGTTCGAATCGAGCGATCGCTTGTTGTTTTTTGGCCCTGCTGCCTGCTGGAAGCTGGGCAGAAATCTCTCGACGCAGAAAGATACCAGAACGTGCCAGATCGGCCCTTCGAGCATAGGCAGCAGCGCAGCAGCGCGAATAGCCACGCCCATCAGCCGGCGCGAGGGGAGGGGGAGGGGAGCAGCCCTCTGTTGCATGTCGGTCCGAGCGATGGGAGCGATCAAGGGAGTCATGCCAGGTTCGACGGCAGGCAAATTGTGGAGGAATGCAACGCGAAAACGACGGGATCGCTGCCATCGAAACGCATGCTCGGGCAGCTTTTGCATGACACGCTTTGGCACTGGGCGATGATGGCTATGCATAGGCTGTGTGGCCTTGAAGCAGCCTCGATGCTCGAAATGTGAGGTCGCATCCTCGACGAGCCTGAAAAGCCGCCTGCCGTAGAAGCTGCGCCGCCGGAGCGCTCGACGTGCGTCAGACTCAGGCATCAGATTTAGCCGAGTCGGGAGCCGGGCGGCGTCATCGGTCGCGGCACGTGATGACAAGCGCGGCTCCTTTGAACGTCTGCCACGGCAGCTCATTGCAGACGATGCATGCGGCTGTCGGGGCGCAATCAGCACGAGCGCCTTTGTATGAGCTGATCGGCCCTTTTAGATGCTGCCAACCGTTGTTGCTTGCCATTGTGAAAGTCACCCAAGCTTGTCCGGATAATATGACGGCTGCTGAATGACACTGTGGCATAGCAACAATGGCGGCCTCGGATTGTGAGTGGGAATGCTTCGATATCTGGGTCGGATCTCGAGGGGCTGCAAGGGCCAGGCTGTACGATCGGCGATGGGTGCATGCCCTGCTCTTACTGCAACTGGCCTAGGATGCCTCTGCACAGGATTCTCGTGATTCTCATGTAATGCAAAGTAATTTAATGCATCTCTGTTTGTAAGTCTACAAAGACTGTGTGGATCTTTCACGGAGGTGAGTTTTGTATAGCGAACTCACAGCCGAAGCAGCTTTCGGTATGTATTCGGAAGCCAACAGACTTCATCTCACACCACCAAGAGAAAGGGGGAAGCACACGCAGCAGAGTCAGGAGGAGAGCAGTTGAGGTTGTGAGTAGCATGGAAGTAGCAGCTCAGGACGGCTGGAAAGGATGTGCCATAGTAGGCAGTAGGAAACTAGTTGCCGTTGCCTAAGAATTGTGGAAGTAATGCTCGACTGCAATCGCATTGTGAGGACAGCCAGCAGCAGTAGTATAAGATCATGTGATTGAGCCCTCGCTCGGTATTACCCTGCACAGCCAGGAGGCTCTGCTGGATCATCTCCTGATTATTGACTGCTTCCTCTCTCATCTCTCTCGCCCCTCTCCGTCTGTCTGTCTCTCTGTCTGTCTGTCTCTGTCTCTGTCTCTCTCTCTCTCTGTCTCTCTCTGTCTCTCTCTCTCTCTCTCTCTCTCTCTGTCTCTCTCTCTCTCTGTCTCTCTCTGTCTCTCTCTCTCTCTCTCTCTCTCTCTCTCTCTCTCTCTCTCTCTCTCTCTCTCTCTCTCTCTCTCTCTCTCTCTCTCTCTCTCTCTCTCTCTCTGTGTCTCTCTCTGTGTCTCCTCATCGCTCTTCCTCCCACCCTACGTCCCACCCTACATTCATCTCCCTCTCTCTCTCTCTCCCTTGTAGCTCACTTGCTCACTAATTTGATTTCTATTATTGCTGTCTCTCTTCCCATCTTTGAAGATAAATGTGATGGCCTGGGTTAGCATAAGGAGCAAGATGCATAGCACAAGCGAAAGTCCTCGAAGCTGAATTCAAGCAGGGTTGGCACTGAGCAGCACTGTCAGTAGATGTGCCAGCACTAGATGAGTGAGCACTTGATGAGCCTCGGGTGCGCCAAAGTTTGCTGTGGGGGATGGCTGCAGAGGTCTATGCTCGAAAGATAGCACTTTGCATGCTAGCAATCTGGTAGTCATAGAGAGTCTTGGGTAGTCACACAGTGTGCACGTACAGAAGAGTGCACGAGTGGGAAAGATGCAAAACTGACAGCCAATTTAAAGGTGTTTTCGTCAACAGGCACTACACGCAAGGAAACATGAACTCATATATATATATATATATATTTTTTATATTGCCCCAAGAGAACAAAATCTCTATTCAGGCGCTTCACATATGCCTCGGGGCTCGAGCCCACGACCTCAGCCAGACCTTAGTCGGGTGCGAGCGCCTTAACCTCTGGACGCATGCACGGCCACAAATGCACATTCGTGTGCATTTTCCGTGTTCTCTGTCGTTTGGACGTCGTGCTGCTTCATCCATATTTGATAGCATAAAGAGAGTGTGTCAACACTGCAATGTAATGTGCGTGCTTTCAGAGGCAGCAGCGGTGCAGTTCGACGATGTGGTGGCAGCGTCGCATTGCATGCCGTTGCAGTTCTCTAGTCAGTCGGTGCTGGAGAACTACCTGTCATACGTGGCAAACTGCAGCAAAGCCAAAACGAGGCTGGAACAGGCGTTCAAGACCAAGCCCAACTTTTGCAAGTTCGACGATGTATGTATGCTCTGCTCGGGAGGGAGGTGGTGTGACAATGCTGACAGTGCAGAGCCAGTTCTGCAGCAGCTGCTGCTGCTACGGTTCGGTAGAGTGCCACACTGCAGCCGAATACTGTCCTCTCTGACTCTGCCTCTGCCTCTGCCTCTGTTTTTCTCTGTCTCCCTCTATGTGTCTCTCTCTGTGTCTGTCTGTGTGTCTGTCTCTCTCTGTCTCTCTCCCTGTCTCTCTCTCTCTGTGTCTCTCTCTCTCTCTCTCTCTCTCTCTCTCTCTCTCTCTCTCTCTCTCTCTCTCTCTCTCTGTGTGTGTGTGTGTGTTTGTGCGTGTGCGTGTGCGTGTGCGTGTGCGTGTGTGTGTGTGTGTGTGTGTGTCTGTCTGTCTGTCTGTCTGTGAATCTGTCTGTGTGTCTGTCTGTCTGTCTCTCTCTCTCTTTCTATCTCTGTCTCTCTCTCTGTCTCTCTCTGTCTCTCTCTGTCTCTCTCTGGCTCTGTCTCTCTGTTTCTCTCTGTCTCTCTCTGTCTCTCTCTCTCCCTCTCTCTTCCTCTCTCTCTCTCTCTCTCTCTCTCTCTCTCTCTCTCTCTCTCTCTCTCTCTCTCTCTCTCTCTCTCTGGCTTTGTCTCTGTCACTGTCTCTGTCTCTCTCTCTCTCTCTCTCTCTCTCTCTCTCTCTCTCTCTCTCTCTCTCTCTCTCTCTCTCTCTCTCTCTCTGGAGTACTGTAAATGCAGAGCCATACCCCCTTAATGATAATAAAAATAATACATTTGATAAAGCTCCCTCAGAAAACTCACTCTCTTTCTAGCTGGTTTGGTCCAGTGGTTAAGGTGCTCGCCCCGACCAAGGCCTGGCTGAGGTCGTGGGCTCGAGCCCCGAGGCATACGTGAAACGCCTGAATATAGATTAAGTTCTCTTTGGGCGCTATACAAATGAATTATCATCATATCATAGGAGCTTTACTGTGGCTGCAAAGGAAGCAAGATCGAATGGTTAGTGGTAGCATGCTCAATAAACATAAAGAATAACATGGTTAGTGGTGACATGCACAGGGTCAGCATGCAAGTGTGGTTTGTGGCAGCATGCAACAGTGTCAGCACGCATAAACACATAGAGGACGAATCGCAGGGACCCATTAAATGCTGTCCTAAATAGATGTGTTTTAGTTCCATCTTTAAATGTGGACAAGTCATGAGATGTCGTGAGGCGTGTCGCATCCCTTGATGTGCCCTGGGAGACTGCAGCCAATTGCTGCACCTGCATTCGTCTCCGAACAACGAACCTCAAAACCGTTCGTGACCTCACCTTTAGTCCCTGTGTTTCTAAAGCCTAGAACTCACTACTGACGCACGTTACAACCACACACACACACACACACACACACACACACACACACACACACACACACACACGCATGCACGCACACACACAACACACACACACACACACAAAGTCGCAAGCGCTGCTGCTCCGTGCAATGGCAGCATTCCAGTGAGGCTTTTTGGCCACCGCTAACTTGCTGGGATGGAAGCCACATACCTCGAAGCAGCCGAGCTTTATTTTAAGCTCGGCCAGCGCTAGATCACTGCATTTGGATTGCATGTGCACATGAGCTGCGCGCTGCTGCGCACCTGACGATAAGGGATTGGGAGGGAGCAGCAGATGGTGGTGCTGCTCTGTCTGTGCATTTCCAGCAGCTCAGAGCTTTTGGGCTGCACATACGCACAAGGTGGCAGAGAGGGCAACGCGTCATGTTCGTATGCAGCTGCAATGAGAGACTGCTGCAATTCACGCCTCTCACCTCAGTCGAGTGTCACGGTGTGCAGTTGCTACTGGGAGCTCTGGGAGCAGTAAAACTGCTGCTGCTGTTGCTGCCGCTGCTGGCTTACTCAACTCAGCCGGACCACATTGGCTGCCCACCATATTCCCCCCCCCCCAACGGGTAGGGGGTGCAGATGGTGGGAGCAGAGGACGGAACAGAGATTCAGAGCCGGGCTGGCAGACAGAGGCTAGCGCTGCTGCTGCTGCTGCACCATGCAGCGGCAGCCCCGGCTGCGTCCGGTGCTAGCCATTGCCGAACCACGCCTGGCAGCTGGTACTGGCGGCTACTAGCAGCAAGCGCTGCGGGGCTAGGCAGCGTGCAGCGACCAGCCAACGTGCCGACGAGCTGCGGCCGGCAATGCCGACCGCGGGTCGGTTGCTTGCCTCGCGCTAGGAGCCGTTCGTTCTCTTGCTCTATCGATGTCTGTCCGTTCGCGCCTGCAGAGCTTCAGACGCAGCAACGTGAGCCGCCAGGATCTGAGGGCCGTCCTGACGCTGCCTGCCAACCATCTCATCAGCTATCGCTTCTTCATCGAGGTGAGCCAGGAGAGAGAGAGAGGAGAGAGGGAGAGGGCAGCCGCTGCTCTCGCTCTTGCCGCTACTGCGCAAGCGCTCGATCAGCCGTAAAGCCTCGGCACATTGCTTCGCAAGCGAATGCGGGCCAGAGCATCGGTGCCCACCCGCACACCCACGAGCTCTCGGCGTCAGGAGGAGGGCATACCCACGAGGCTCTAATGCCTTCAGCAGAGTCCTAGCCAATATGCTGGCAGCTCTGCGGCGCGTGTCGCTGAGGCCAGAGAGGTGGAAGTCACCGCTGCTGCTGCTGCTGCTGCTGCTGCTCTCACAGTTAGCATTCCTGAAAGAGCGACCAAGATCTGTCGTTGAGATGCCTTTTTTTGAGAGGAGAGTACCTGGCACATCCCATAAAAATTCGCTTTGGAATGTTCTGATATGTTACGAAAAACTATCCATAGGAAACCAAAACAGTTTACAAAACCCTCTTGAAGCAGTCAAACAATATAATTTTGCATGTTTTGTCTATGTAACACACACACACACACACACACGTGCACACACACACACACACACGTGCACACACACACACACACACACACACATTCACGATCTTTAGCTGTTACCTGTCAAGCGGGAGTGGCACATCAAATCCTAGACTGCTGTGCAAGTTTGCCTGCATAAGCATAGTCACCACTCAAGTTATTGATATTTTAAGCTTTTACTGTGATAAGTGTGGTTGCAATCTAAGGCTGTGCCAGCCCATAATTGTTGCAGTTTTTGAGGCATTGGAGGCTAGCTTGTCCGAGATGGCCTGTGGGTAAAGTGTCCGCTCTTCACGGTGCAGCTCAGGGTTCCAGTCCTGTAGCAGGCAATACTTCATAGCCTGCTACAAGCAGAATGAAGTCCTGGTTTGGCCCAGCGGTTCATGCGCTCTCGCCTCTGATCACGCCCTTGACCCTTGACGGCCGCTGACTGCCCCTCGGTTCTGTAGCGGATGCTGAAGTGCACGTCAGACGACCACCCTGACCATCAACTGCTGAAGAAGGCCAAAGAAGTGGTGCTGGAGCTCCTCACCAAGGTCGGAGCTCAGGACGTCGGTGACAGCGAGGAGACGGTCCGGACGTTAAAAAAGCTCGAGGCACTGCTCTCCGTGCAGGACGTGCGTGCTCCGCCCGCCTGCGCCGCATCCGCCGCCAGCTGGCCGCTCGCGCACGTCAGGCTCAGGCGGAGCGCGCTTCCTCCGCCGCAGCGCTGCTGCGGCGGAGGAAGCGCTGCCGTAACAAAAGCGCGCCGCTCTCCTTACTCGCTGTAGCTGGCCACAGCCGACCGGTCGTACATACGCAACGACAGCGTGGCCGTCAAACAGGTGAGAGCGCAATGAGAGCGGCCGCTGCAGCACTGCCGCGCCAGTTGGTGCCGCGCACCGGCTGCTGCTGGTCACGTGGCTTCAGCACGCTGGGATACGGGCGTCGCTCGAGCCAGCTAGCTGCAGCCGCATCAGCGCCCCCGCCGCCGCCGGCAGGTCGGCGGCGGGGCGAGCAAGCAGTGCGGTCAGCGACGCAGTTGCCGTTGCAGAACAAGCGCGACCGCTGCTGCATCTGGACATTCAGCGACCTCGTTCTCGTCACCGTGCTGAAAGGCGCTCGGAGCGGCAACGGGAGCGCGGGCGGCGCGAGCGCGGGCAAGCTAAATCACTCACAGCCAAGGCGAGGCTCGATGACCATGTGAGCGGGCAGCACTGGCAGCCGAAGCAGCAGCTTCCGACACCGCTCTCGCTCCTAATGCTGCCGCTGCAGCAGCTAGCTAGCTAGCTGTCTGGCTCTTGTGAGCTCTCTCTCTCGATGAGTCGGTCCGATCGCGGCTCTGTAGCTGCAAGTGTGTAGCTGCTGCCATGAGCTGTTTTGCCTTTTCGTCAGCGCATCGCCCCGAGGGCAAGAGATCGTCGAAAAGTGTCATCACAAGCTCTGGCTACGACTGGGCCTCGAGGACGTGGACGTGCAGAGCTGTGAGTGTCTGCGGTCGCTGCACGGCTGCTGCCGCCGCCTGCTGCCATTTGGCTGCTGCTGCCTACAGCAGGCGGCAGCCGTGCAGCGCTTCCCGCAGCTGCCGCTGCTGCCACTGATGATTCCACTTGTGTATGTATGGCAAGCCGCTTTGGCAAGGGGGTGGAGGACGAACGAATCTCCATCTGCCTAACCGGATGCTTACAGTGTGGTCGCGCCTCTCCTGCTTCGGCTGACCTATGACGAGTCAGAGCCAGTTCCGGGGGCAGCAGTGTGCGCGTGGGCGCGCGTGTGCGAAGCCAGCGACCAGCACGGCTCTGCTAGCAGGTTCTGCCACCACCCTGCTCACCCAAGCAAAAGGCGCAAAGCGCGTGGAGACGAGACAGGACTACACGGCTACGCGGGGGCCTTTAGGGGGCGGCTTCCATCCAAGACCTGTCGGCGGCGGCAAGCAGCTATTGAATGGACCCTGGCACTGTAGGTATCGTTGGACTCGTAATTAAGTTATTGAGAAGACCTTTACGGTGGCTCATCAAAGTTGAATTAAGAACGCCAGATCCACCGGAAGCTTGAACGAGCACCCCGAGCGGGTATTTTCTCCCTGAGCTCGGTCATCCGTGCACGGCTGCCGTCCGAGCTGCTGCTGCTGCTCGGAGGAGTCGGCGGAGCCACGGCACGTGGTGCAGCAGCAGCAGCAGCTGCTGCTGCTGCTGCTGCTGCTGCCACTGCTGCTGCTGCTGCCACTGCTTTTGCTTCCTAAGCAGCAGCTGCAGCCTCGCTCACGAACTGCGCTGCTCACAACGAGGCGATGCAGACAGAGGCTGACTGACTGACTATTGGCCACGAGGCGACTGAGGCTGCTGCTCCAAACTCCGCGGCTTCCAAACTGGATGCGCCCAGGTAGCAGGAAGTGCGCAAGGTAGTCCTGACCGGCTCACCATTAAATAATGCCACGCTAAAAGCTGCAGCAGCAGCCGCTGCCGCTAGAAGGCTCTGCCTTGACCTCTTATTCTTCAGATCAATCGGAGATGCGGCCGGCGGCGGCGGCAGCAGCTGTGGATCGCCCGCCTGCCTGCCGCCTTGTGGGCACGACACTCCCGTCCGTGGCTCAGGCTGTGACACATCTGCGGTTGTTGCCACTAGAATCCTATTATATTCTCTCGCCTCGTGCCTGCCGTGCTGCCTCGTGCCTGCCCATACTAGCCAAGGCTCGATGTAGGGTCCAAGCGATTAATGGCGGTGCTTAGTACCAGAGGCCTCGGCTCAGCCAGTCCCAGTTACTCAGCTTTCACCAGCTCTGCTTACGCCCCGAACTCGAGCGTCTGTCCCAGTAGGATTGAGACATTAAAGGATGGAACTACTGGTTGACAGTTTAGTTTGAACTCGAACCTGTGTGGCCACTATTGAGAACAGCATTTCTACTGTTTTACTTGTCCTAAAGTTCGAGGACTCCATTCGGTGCAAAGCGATTTGCTGATTCAATATCAGCCTCATTCGTGTGCAGCAGCAGCAGTAGCAGCAGCAGAGGCACTCTAACGACTATCCTTTATTGCCCACTTCCAGTGGGCATTAAAGGATGGCCCACTTCAGGGCTCGAACCTGCGGCCAGAGTACCCGTGAAGAGTGAGCACCATATCCCTCTGGGCTGAGACCAAGGGGTTAAGCTCTGACGTTGGTCTCTTGAGGGGGACAGATTTGTTCTTCATGCGACTATGCCTCGCCAGGCGTTAGCTCACATGCTTGTATCGAGGCCATTCCGGCAAGCCAGTTTTCATTAGCAATGGCAGATCCGGTTGTGCCACACATTAAATCTGATACTGTCTGCTGTGCAACTTTGCTCTACTCATTCAATGGGGTGACTGCTCCTACGGAGACTGAATCCCCTGATAGACAGAAAAAAACACCTCACCTGCCCTGCATTCTTTGGCTAATGGCCTAATTAAAGCCGGCAAATTGCCTACCATAAATCGGCCACAATCAAACAAGTGGCACTGCTGCCATATAGAATTTTTTTAGCCATTACCTACGTGCAGGTGCCAGTGAGCATTTAGCTCATCATCTGTAGCACCTTTTGCCTCTCACAGTACCTCACAAGATTCCAGTGCCACACGGGGATCCTACTACCTCACCCTGGATCAATGTACCTCATCGGTTCCCAGTACAAGGGGATCGCTGTATCTCACTAGATTGCAGAACCTCATTTGATCGCTGTGGGCCCTGCAGCAGCTGTGTCTGCCACTATTTGAGATGCGAGAGCATGACTCCTGACTTTGACATGTGTAGACGACGGCGGCAGCAGGCCAGACAGCGCCACAGCCTTGGCCTTCACCGGCTCACTGGTCTTTCTTGTCCCAAGACTGCTGCACCGGTCGCCACCCCGATGGCAGCAGGCATTTCGCCCTGTTTCCGCCTGGCTCTCCTCTGGTGACCGTCTGCCTGTCGCGAGCCCGCACCGATTGCTCGTGGGGGCCGTGCTGGTGGACGGCCACGGCTAGTGCGGCCGTCAGCTCGCGACCTCTCCGCTGCCACCGTGAGGCTGGTCGGCCGCTCGCTGGCAGGCAGGCAGGCAGGCGGCATTGCAGCAAGCTGCTGCTGCAGTCTATCTAGTCCTAGTGCGCCGACGTCGATTAGTTTTATGGCACTCCGTGGAACTTTGGCTGGTGGCCATGCCGCTGTGCAAGGCGTTTGGAAAATAGCTGCCGCCGAAGCTGCCCCTCATTGCAGCATCCGGCATTTCGGGAAAATGTCAGCCCCTGCCTCTTCTGCCCCTCTCGTACCTGGCCCAGCTCAGGCACACGGCAGCGCAGCTTGGCAGGCGGGTGGGGGCGGGCGGCTTTCGTTGGATCGGTGTCTTTGCTTCGAGGTTGCAGGTTAGCTCGTGCAAGATAGCTCGTGCCCACATGCACAGATCGGCATGTGTGCCTGCTCCTGTCAAATTAACCACTGCACTCTGATGGCACAGTGAACTGGTACAATGGTCACGAGCTGCTTCCTAATGAGCGTGACCTTCAGCAGCTGCTAAAAGAATTAGCTGCTGATCGAATCTGCATTGCTGGAGTTCTCTGCAAAACTGTTTCGAAGAATGCAGCCAATACCGACTGGCATAAAGATGGCACGTCCAATGGCCGAATTCATCTCGAATGCTCTAGAATCTGCAATTCGGTTTTTCTTTCCATCAATATTATCCTTGCAGTCTATCCATCTATCTTCCCCCACCTCTCCGTCCCCCTGCTCCCTGGCGCCGGCACTCTCTTGTTCTGCTTATCCTGCTTAACTCTCTCGCTGCGCTGTGTTGCCGTCTCATTACCTAAGTATTTGTCTTCTCTTGCTCTTTTCCTCTCTCTTTTTCTCTTATATCAGTGTTTATGGTCATCCTCTTACTCTTTTCTCTTTCTTTTCCTTCCTCTCTATTCTCTTTCTCCCTTCCTCTCTCTATTCTTTCTCTCTGTTATATCTCTCTTCTTCTCTCTTTCTCTCTGTTCACTCTCTCTCTCTCTCTCTCTCTCTCTCTCTCTCTCTCTCTCTCTCTCTCTCTCTCTCTCTCTCTCTCTCTCTCTCTCTCTCTCTCTCTCTCTCTCTCTCTCTCTCTCTCTGTTCTCTCTCTCTCTCTCTCTCTCTCTCTCTTTCTCTCTGTTATATCTCTCTTCTTCTCTCCTTCTCTCTGTTCACTCTCTCTCTCTCTCTCTCTCTCTCTCTCTCTCTCTCTCTCTCTCTCTCTCTCTCTCTCTCTCTCCTCTCTCTCTCTCTCTCTCTCTCTCTCTCTCTCTCTCTCTCTCTCTCTCTCTCTCTCTCTCTCTCTCTCTCTCTCTCTCTCTCTCTCTCTCTCTCTCTCTCTCTCTCTCTCTCTCTTCTATCTCTCTCTCTCCCTCTCTCTCTCTCTCTCTCTCTCTCTCTCTCTCTCTCTCTCTCTCTCTCTCTCTCTCTCTCTCTCTCTCTCTTCTCTCACTCTCTCTCTCTCTCTCTCTCTCTCTCTCTCTCTCTCTCTCTCTCTCTCTCTCTCTCTCTCTCTCTCTCTCTCTCTCTTACTTTCTCCCCTCTCTCTTTCTCCCTCTTTCTCTTCTCTCTTTCTCTCAGTTCTCTCTCCTCTCACTTTCTCTCTCTTTCTCTCTCTTTCTCTCTCTCTCTCTCTCTCTCTCTCTCTCTCTCTCTTAGTATTGACCTGTGCCAGTGTCTCTGCCTGTCTATCTGTCTGCTCATATATCTTTCTCTCAAACTGCCTGTCTGTCTGTGTACGTGTGGGTGTCACAATTGCAGGTATTGCTACACACCACAAGTAGATGTGTATATTTTGACTCGGGGATCAGGTGCTCACCTTTGAGTGCCGAGGTCGCAGGTTCGAGCCTTTTGGCATATGTGAAGTGCCCGGATAGAGATTACGTGTTGTCGTAGGATGCTAAACAAGATGAGTTATATATTTGTATTTCACACACTCGTATACATTGCAGTCAGTTATTCTCTGTCACCTATTGCTGCTGTCCTCCCATCATTCTTTAGCTGCCTTTGGTGGCAGATACGCAAGCATTAATGACACTCTCCCCACTTATGGTCTCTGCTTATGGGATGGGTTCGTCTATTCCTATACTGTAGCGCACCCTGGTGGCAGGCATTCCATGGTCGTGTGGCCACGCCCAGTGCAACGCCGGCGGCTCGCGATGCTAGCGACCACTTGACCACTTGCCGCATTGACTTTGCAGCCATCTTGTTTCTCTCTTGAAGCGCCAGAGGTTGAAAAGCGCGCCTGCGCTAAGGAGATGGAGCAGATCGAGACCGATCTCGAGCGGCTGATCAAGATCAGCGACGAGACAGATGCACTTGTCGTGCAACACGAGGTCAGCCTCGGTCTGGCGCCGCCTTGCCCTCGTTGCTGTGACCCCTCTCTTGTACGTGACTCCGCCCCTTCCTACCGGGACCCGGTGCATCTGCTGCTGCCGCCGCCGCCGCCGAGGTCGGAACTCGGATGGAACTCGCGCGTGAAGCACTCCAGAGGCGTCGGCGCTAGCCACCCGCCTGCTGCCGCCGCCGCCGGAGTTTGCCAACGTCACTCGTCTTCCAGAAGCTCCAGAAAACGCTGCTCGTCATGACAGAGTCGTGCAGCAAGGAGCTCGCCGAGGTGCGCCGGCGGCGCAGTGCCGTTGACATGACAACGCTGCAGCTCGTTGCTCACGGAAGCAGGTAAGAGTCAACCAAAAGAGCAAAGAGCCTCCTGGGCGATCACGTGACTCTCGGTCAGCCGCTGGCAATGCAAGCGTGCCTCGGCGATGCGTCCCATTGCTGCACTCATTCCACCACGCTGGGCCGTGATGGCTCGCACTAGGTCCTAGGCGGTCACTTTTCGGTCCCGAGGTCGCGAGGGTGCAAATCCTGTGGCGGGCGATCCTTTAGTGCCCGCTGCAAGAGGTGATGATAGCCTTAAAGGCTCTTCTGTCGCTATAAAAAAGAGGCCGTTAAATCAGCTAGCATTTTTTGCTAACACGCAGCAGCCACTCACAACACACTCACGCACGTGCCAGCATACACACACACCAACACACACCCAGACACACACACCAGCACACACGTGCTTGCTCGCAAGCGTATGTAAACTCACACGCATGGATGCATGCACGCACGCACGAGTACCCACACATGTGACATGCTGGGACACTCGTGCACACGTCAGCTTGTACTGACTCCCGTGCTCTCAGACATGCGTACATTTATGCACGAATGCACTCACGAATGCACGGGTACAAACGTGAGCACGTGAGCCGGTCCACGAGCCCACGTGTAAGTGCTGATCGGCACGTGCTCAAAATGCACGTGTGTACACACATGCGGGCATGCATGTGTGCAAGCAAGCAAGCGTGTGTGCGCACGCACACCCATACAGGCGCACAATGTGCAAGCGCCTTCACCCCGACCTGTTGTACTGTTTGTGGTTGCTAGGCGATGCCAGGGCAATGAGAAAGGCAGCCTGATGGGCCGTGCCTGCATGATTTTTCTGGGCTCGAAGGACAGCCCAGTGTGCGTCAAGGCTATGGACATGTAGGCATGCCAGGCAAACTGGCTTGCTATCGAAAAATTACCGCCTGACGTCTGCGATTCGAATGCAGCATGCATTCGAAGAGGCGGAGATTGAAATGATGGCTAGGGTCAAGAATCATCCAGTACCTGATATGTCTGATGCTAACTCAAATGGCCGAAAAATTGGCTAGGTGCAAGGGCATGTTTTCTTTTTAATACATTCACCCGTTATTGATTATTTAACGGGCCAAGGCACTGGTGATTGATTATTTAACGAACCTGCAGTTCACCAGTCTCGGTCAAAAGCAAGCTGGGAGTGTCATCGTAGACTCGACTGAGACAGCTTGTCAGCATGTACTTTCGGCAGCACTTTGAAACCTGGAGCATAGACATTGGAGGGGCCACGATTATGAAACGTTCTGCAGAGCCATGATCCCAGCGCAGCTGACCTGACAGAATTTCCCGATGTTGTTGGGGGAGTACGAAAAGGAATATGAATCCTTGACGGTGCAGTTCTCAGCTACGGTGTAAGGTGCCGCATGTAACTGTGAATGTGATTGGCACGACCATCATACTTTAGTAAGAATAATAATAATGATTCTCTTGTATAGAGCCTTCAGAGAACCAAATCTCTTTCTAAGGCACTTTGCATGCGGTCTAAGTGAATGAACCGTGTCAATATGGTTAGTAGCATACAAATCCGTCCACGTGTCAGAAATGCTTGTAGCAAGTGAGTTGAGAGAGCTTGACTTGCTGGAAGGCTGTGGGGGGGTCGTCAAAGCATAGCTACAGTGGTGTGTTATCTGCATAAAAATAAAAGCCTTGATTGTGCTTGGCAGTCCCATCGGCAAGTGGGAGAGTGTACGGTATGAAAGAGCATGGACCAAGCGTGAAGCGCTCAGGTGAGCCGTATTCATTAAGAGGCTCCTCGGATGATAATTGCCAGTTGACATTGATGCTATAGAGTCTCCTATTGAGAAGGGACCCAAGCCATTGTAGCACAGTGCTCGTTATACCCAGGAGAGATAAGAGGTGCGCAAAAGGCATTATGTGATCGAATGGCATCAAAGGCTGTAGAAAGATCAAGCAAAGCCAGCGAAGAGACCATATCTAAGTTGGAATTTATGAGTACATCTTTCTACACTGGAATTAGTGCTGACTCTGTAGAGTGATTAGCTCTAAAACCTAACTGAAACTTCCTTTTCAGGTTTGAAGTTTTGATGTAAGAGTTGAGTCAGAGTCTGCCACTTCACATTCCAGTGTCTTTCATAGGAACGGCAGTAGGAAGACTGGGCCGAAGTTAATGAAGCTCTTCTGGTCTTGTTTTGCCTTCTTAATGAGTGGCCTAACAAACGCCATTTTGAAAAGTGTCAAGACCTAAAGCTAAGGACATATTTACTAAGACAGTTCTGCACGGCAGCAGCTGATCTATGCATCGTAGATGTACGACAGCAGGTATAGGAGCTATAGAGCTAGTGATTTTCTTAGACTGTGAGATTATCTTGAAGATAATAGCGCTATGAGTACCTGCAGAAACTCGGACCAATTTCAGGGGATGTGACCATTTAGTGGTCCACTACCAGTACGCCTTAGCCATCGCTGACCCAGGTCCCAAAACCATAAACACTTACTACTCCTACCTAAGGATCGTCTCGTGGACAATATAGTGCATAGTCTCTAGCCAAAATCTTGCCTTTCAGAAAGCAAAACCGGCCAGCACCACGTGCCTGCCGAAGCATTCACTGCAAACTCGGGTAAGGTCACTCCTGTCATCCTTAAATGTAGAAATCGAGTTAGTACACGGAATTGATGGACAGGAGTCCGGTGCTGCTGTAACTGGGGGAGAGAATTCCAGTGGGGATCTTGTTCGCTTAGAGATGGACTCTCTGAGAAGCACTCTGCCTGAACACAGCAGAGATCACTGGGTAAGGTGCTAACTAACCTGGAAGCAGTCAAGGAGATGGCTGGCAGGTGGTCAACGCTAGCGTTTTTATTATTAACTGCAACCATAGTACGTTTGCAAGCACCCTCAGAGCGCTCAATCTCTTTTTAGTCACTTGTTGGAATGTGCACATGTGATAGACACATTTTTTTTCTAGACCCGTGTCTTGGCCTTCGTTTGGATAGGTTGGCACAACCTGCAGCGCCAATCTCACCTGTTGCCACCGACCACTCGTTGAGACGCTCCGTCGTCTCCAGTGGGGGAAATAAAAGTAGGAATCGCCGCTATACGTTTGCCCGCTTGGTCTAGGTGCTCAAGGCCGGCTCTCGGTCTAGAGCACGGTGGCCCGCCGCCTTTGGCTGGTTGTTTCTGGAAAGCAAAGGCATGAGGTGAGAGCAGACGCAGGAGTTAGCCGGACAAGCAGCGCAGACAAGCACGCGGCGACGGGCCGGGGCGCACACAAGCACGGGCGGCTGGGCGGTCGTCTGCTGCTCTGCTGGGAGCCCCAGAGGGAAACAGATACGTCGCCGGCTGGCAGCTGAGCTGGGAGCTTAGCTGGAGGATGTACTGACGGTAGATTGAGCTTGCTAGGGATCGGGGCTGCGGGTATTTTGCATCGCCGTCGTTTACTCAATTCGTGCTCGTCTGCCCGCTCAACGCTTGCCTCTCTTTCCCCTTCTCTGCCCTTTAGTCGTTCTCGCTGTCGCACTCTCGCGAGATAGCTGAGCGACCGGGCGAGTGCAGCTTGAAAAAAAATGAAAGCTTCGATTGCAGCGACGTGCCGATGGAGCTCACCGTGCAGTTTGAGAGCTCGGAGAAGCGCGCCTCGTGGGAGGCTTCGCTAGCAGAGGCCAAGCTCAACCTAGAGACGGCCTTGACAGAGAAATTGCCACCAGAATTCAAGGACGCCGTGCCGATAACAAAGACGAGAGCAGGCATGCAGGTGAGCTGCTGCCGGCGCCACGGCTTGTCGTCGAACCCGGTGCATGTGACTTCCGCCAGACATGCAAACCTGTGGCCCACACTAGTTAAGGTGGTTGCTTTTCACGACCTCTGTGCCGAGGTCATGGGCTCGAATCTTGCGGTGGACCATCCTTGCTTGCAGCTGCAAGCAGTGGTTATAGCCATAAAGGCTCTTCTGTTGCTATACAAAAGAGGCTGTTGAATCATCTAGTGCATATATAAAAATATATATATATATATATATATATATATATATATGCCGCACCTTAGTGGCCTCAACAGAAGGTCACTATTGTGCTAACTAGCAGCTGCCTGCCACCGTACAGCTGGTGATATATATATATATATATATATATATATATATATATATATATATATATATATATATATATATATATATATATATATATATATATATATAGTATCAAGCGAGTAGAGAAATCAGCTCGATTTCAAACTAATTAATTTAAAACTAACATTGGAAAAAAAACAAATATTAAAAATTAATTTTATTAATTAACTAATGTTTTGCCAGGTTTTCACCCAGTTGCTATTGTCATGATCAAATGTATCTTCTTTCTTGCCGATAGACTCGGTGCCTAAGTCGGCAGCACTGGCAGTTTGCCTGCCGCAGACACTAAAAGAAAAGCAAATGTCAAGGCTGATCCAGCAGCCTAGTTCATGTGGTGACAGAAGAGCCTGAGAGCTAAAAGAAAATACTAGCCTACGTAACGGCCTCTTGTTGCATAGCAGCAGTAGGGGAGCCTTGACGGCCACTTGCAGCGGCAATACAGGATCGATCGCCCACCACCGGATTCCAACCCACGGGACCTCGGGGGCCCCGAGCTCGTGGAAAAGCAACCACTTTACCCAGTGTGTGCCATCGCGGCCATCAACCTCGCATGCAATGGGCAATAAAGAATGGCTGCTGCTGCTACGTGACTCGATCTCACAGCGCGTGAGAGCCGAGCGTCTTGCCCGCGGGCTAGATTAAGCTAGGTCCCTGTGCCGCGATGTCTGGCTCATTTTTCTGAAAGGATTCGTCCCCCTTACAATGGGTATCGCCCGCCCCCTCTTTCTCTCTCCCCCGGGCCGCCCCCTGCACGGAAGGCACGCTGCTTCCGGCCGCCGACTAGCGTGCTCTCGCTGGCTGCCCACCGGCTGCATCGTTCAGCAGCGCGTCTTCTTCCACCGTGTCGATTTGCTGCCGACTTTCAGTTCTCCTGCGCCACGCCGGTGGAGGGCGCCGGTCCGCACGACGTCTGGGTGTGCAACAGCGACAGCTACGTCGGTCACGTGTGCCTGCTCAGCCTCCTGCCGCAGCCGGGCGTCACGATGACGGCCACTGTCCCGAGCTGCACGGCGCGCGTTGTGTGTGCATGCTCCGTGCCGGCGGCAGCGCCGGCGGCCGCTGCGGTGTCTGCCTCGCCAAAGCAGCCGCCGTCATCGCCCGGCTCGAGCGCCGTCTCGCGACGGCCGCCGAGTCGCCCGGGCCATGCCAAGGCCTCAGCCTCCTCTTCTCCTTCGTCGTCGTCGTCGTCGTCGTTGTTGTCGTCGAGAAGCGGCCAAAGGTCGGGTCGCCGCACGGGCAGCACAGGCGGCGGCGGCGGGTTCGGTGACGGCACCGCCCTGGTTGAGGAGGAGGAGGAAGAGGAAGAGGAAGAGGATGATGAGGATGCCGCCTCCGAGTCGAGCAGCTCGGCAGTGGCTGCTGAGTGCTCCACCGACGGCTCCAGCAGCGACCGTCGCGAGGTCGACGACTCCGACGGTGAAGACGGCACCGCCTCGGCCGTCGAAGGTAGGCCGTCGAAGGTGCCGCCCGTTGCTAAACCACGGGTGTGACCTTGACCGCGATGGCCTTGACCTCGGCGTCGAGTGGGTGACCGGCAAGCGACTACTTCGTCTGTGCTGCTGCTGCTGCTGCTGCTGCTGCTGCTGCTGCTGCTGCTGCTGCTGCTGCTGCTGCTGCTGCTGCTGCTGCTGCTGCTGCTGTGGCAGGGTTTCGGCTGGCTGCGTGCAGATACGGCGGCCGGCGCGCAGATACTGTTGGCGAAGCGTCCTTGCTCTCCTTCCTTCTTCGAAGATCTGTGCATACACGAGACGACCAACCTGACGAGGAACCTGGTCTGGCTCGGCACGGACGACGGATGCGTTCTTATCTTCAGCAGCGAGGAGAACCTGCGCACGAGCCGCGTGCGTCCGGTCCGAATCCAGCACGCCGCCAGCGTCCTGTGCCTCGTCTACCTCGAGCAGGCGGTGTTCGTCTCGCTGGGCAACGGCAGCCTGGTCGTGTACCGACGGGCGGCAGGTAGAACGCCCCCTCCCTTCCTCCTCCTCCTCCTCCTCCTCCTAGCTCTCTCCAGCCGCGGCTGCTGCCGCTTGCATCTCCGAGGCTTCGTGGGCTCAAAGTGTACGGCAGCTTGCTTGATCCGTGCACGCGAGCATGTGTATAATTCACTTGCAAAGCCTGGTGTAGACGTCGAATCTTGCTTCCTACCTACTCGAGTTTGTAGGAGGTTTAGGCGATAGCTTTGCTTCAACTCTGGCTTCCTTACCCACTGAATGGCAGGATGCATCGGGAACGAGGCTGCACACAGTTGAACAGTTCGCCTCCTCGCTTCCTGCTCTGCTTCTGCTACTCTTCTTACAGCTCTGCAGTCTGAGGCGGCACTTTGCTCTTTGGCACCGACGGTCGTCTTGCCACTGCCGTAGCTAAATAATCAGAGCATTAGCAATCTAATAATCAAATAATCTAAACGCACTAATAATAGCTCAATCAGAGTGAAGCGGACCTCGTGTTCGTCGAGCTATCCTGCCTGCGTCTATCGGCTGCCATCGCATGTGATGCCTGGATGTCCGGTAGAGCGCCAATAAGCTGCATCCCCTGGTTTTTGGCCGCAGTGCACGCTGACAGAGGAGGACTGATCGCCCTGACACGCCTCCCATAGGCGAAACATTCTTTTTTTTTCGATTTCGTTTTACAAGGAGGGGCGTTGCCTAAACGCAGCCGAGTTTCTCGAGACCCGTCTGCCACCGACACAGGGCAGCTGTCCCTCTCACTGATCAGCGTGGCACCGAATCGGTCAGTCGCAGACAGCAGAACGACCAGAAGGCTGCCCACCAGAGGCTTTGCCCTCTGACCTCTGCTGATCGCCAGCCTATGAGTGCCCTGAATCCAAAGTCTGCCGACTACCGTGTCAGAGGAGGCATGGGGGGGGGGAGGGCAGTGTCCGTCATCCTAGCAGGGTTCCCGTGCTCGTGTTTTTCGTAGGACTTTCGTTCACTATCACTTCTCTTCAGTCTAAGCAGTCGCTCGCTCGCTCTTCTCCTGATTCACACAGCTGATTGTGGCCCTTGGCAAAGTGCACAAGGCTTTCGGCGGCCAATCCCGGACTGTCAGGCTCGCACCTACGACCTTGCTTGTGAAGCACACGTGACAGTAGGGCGAGGAGCAAGTGGCGAGCTAAGATTTCCGCCCCTCGACCTCAAGCTATAAACGTGCGATCGTGGAGTTTGCACAGCATGCAAGTCGAGACTTAAAGCCCCTTTCGAATCTGCCAATTAGTGAGAATAGCAGCGACAATACTTGTATCTCGTTCGATGGCTAAGACAATGGCCGCCAAAGCAGCCTACATTTCGGCCAAGACTAAAACTGCAAAGTCTACCGGTTTGCTGAGAATTGGAGTCGTATTTTATGACTTGCAGAAATAAGTTTATAGCAATGCTTACAATTTTGTGCAAATCACGTTAGCTGTTCCACGCCTCTGCTTACAAACCGATGGCGACAGAAGCTTTTGCTCTGCAGATCCTAGACTGTGGAACTCGCCTCCACGAATCCTTTCCTCCGGCGGTTCTGAGCTGCTGCTTCCATGCTACTCACTACCTCAACTGCTCTCCTGACTCTGCTATGCTTCCCACTTTCTCTTTGTTTCGTGAAATGAAGTCTGTCGGCTATCGAATGCGTCTGCAAAAGCAGCATCAGGCTGTGAGTGCGCTGTATAAACTCTCATGTGCAACACCCACATAGTCTTTGTGGCTTTGTGGAGTGACAGATACATCACATTACTTGCAGCCGGTCCATCTACGCAATGCAGGCTTGCCACATCTGCTGGCCGTGCTGCTGTGCCATTCACGTTCGCACGTGCGCATCGCCGGCGGACAGGACTGACGCCAGATTCCTCGCGCGCATTGTTCTCGTTCGCTCAGACGGAGGCTGGAACCTCGATGCTGCCGAAACTCCGTCGATCGGAGGCAGCGGCGGCGGCGGCGGCTCCCCGGCGCCGCTGCCTATTAGCAAGATGCTCGCTGTCGGCGGAAAGCTGTGGTGCAGCTACCAGAACGAGATCATCGTCCTCGACCCGCGCAGCCTGAAGGCCGAGGTTCGTCCCTCCCCCTCCTCAGCCCTCCTTTCCTACCCCCTCTGCTCGCTCCTCCATCGCTAGGCTCCTTCGGCAGCAGCAGCAGCAGATGCTGCCGCTGCTGCTGCTGATCACCCGCGATGCGAGATCACGTGATCACCGACTCGCGAGATCTCGAGACCAGCGACGACGGCAAAGGGTTCGTCTCGCCTCCGTCCTGCTCGCCTCCTTTACCGCCGCCTGGGCACGCCGCCGCCTGTCAGCTGTGTCAGTGGCCCCGTCCCCTTCCGCTTAAGATCTCGTTTGCCGTAAGCGGCGACAAGCAGCGCACGGTGCAGTCGATGGCCTGCTCGCGCCACGGCATCGTGGCAGTAGCCGTGACGGGCACGTGCGACGTCAAGCTGTTCCACGCCGCCTCGCGAAAGTTCCTCGTCGAGCTCAACGTGGCCGCCGCGGTCGGCTTGAAGCTGCAAGGCAAGGCTCGCTGCAGTCTCGCAGCGGCGGCAGCAGCGAATCGGCGCTGCTGCCGCCGCCGGCGGACGCCCTCGCGGTCGCACATTGTGTTCGGCGGCCGGCAGCGAGCAGCAGCACCGGGAGCAGCAGCTCCTCCCGCCGGAAGGAGCTGCTGCTCCTGCGTCTGCTGCTCGACGAAGCGACTCGGTGGCAGCTGACGACGCGATGCTCTCGAGATGCTCGCGCGATGCTCGCTCGAAGCTGTCTGCAACCTGTCTGCAATTTTGCAACCTGTGCTCTCGTCGCTCTCTTTGCAGCCTGCGATGACATCATTCGACAGCACAAGATGTCCTGCCTTAAGATCACGGTGCTGCTCGCTTGCAAGGACCTTCTTTGGGTGGGCACGACGGCCGGCGTCATACTGACCGCGCCGCTGCCCAAGATCACTTCGAATATGATCACGTCTCGCGAGCTAACGGTGCCCGTGCCGGCTGTCACAGGTGGGTAAGCCATCCACCTTACAGTGGTGAGAGGGTAAAGAAGTGGAAGGGACTTGCAAAAATAGCTTTATAGCAATGTTTAAGATCCGGTGCAAATCACGTTACCTGTTCAATTCCTCGGCTTACAGAGCGATGGCGACACCAGCTTTGGCTATGCAGGTCCACGACTGTAAAAGTTGCTTCCAAAATTCTTACACATCGACAACTACTCTCATGCAGCCCACTGTGACACGTCCTTTCAGGCCGTCCTGAGCTGCTGCTTCCATGCTGGTTGCTACGCCAACTGCTCTCCTCACCTACTGCTACGGTTCTCCCTTTCTCTTTGTTTCGTGAGATGAAGTCTGTTGGCTATTGAATGGGTGTGCGAAAGTCGCTGAGGCTCTGAGTTTGCTATACAAAACTCTCCTGCCTAACACTGACATAGTGTTAGTGGAGCTACAGGCAGAGATATATTACGTTATATTGTCAACATTATCAAGCTCGGCAAAAATTTGCTTTTCAACTATTAGTGCTGGGGCGAATGGTAGCCGAGCCGGTTTGATCTAGCGGTTAAGGTGCTCGCCCCGACCACGGTCTGACTGAGGTCGTGGGCTCGAGCCCCGAGGCACGTGTGAAGCACCTGAATGGAGATTAGGTTCTCTTGGGGCGCTATGTGAATGAATCATATAGTTTTATATATCTTGATTTGCCACGATACAGCATCATTTAGCATGATACGCGATAAAGCTAGAATACCAAAGCACTTGAAGCGACAGAGGCCAGTTAGCCTACATATATATATTTGCCTGCTACTGGACTCTCGAGTCCACTGTCCACAATCAGGACGTACAGACGCCAGAAAGCTGCGCTTGTCACCTTTCTTACTTGAGATGCAGTCGGCCGGCTACCCACCCTATTCATGCCGAAAGCTTGCTTAGGATTCGATTGCTTACAGAAAGCTCCAGCCTGCCTTCAACCGTCCCTAGAGTTTCCAGGTGACAGCCATTTACTTGCAGGCCTACCAGTCGGACACACTGGTAACGTTCGATTCATCACAAGCACCGACCAGCCACAAAAGAATCACAGCATCAGTGGCACCACGCCTTCACATCGATTACCGACAGCCCACACCATCGCAGCCAAGCTCTTGGTCGTGAGTGGGGGTGATGGCTACGAACATTTTGACGAAAGCCAAGCAAATGACACGGCTGCAGGCAGCAATGACAGTGTCAATCACCTTCTCCTGTGGGAGGTGTAGCTGACTAGTGTGACGAGCCAGTTTTGATCAAATGTGCAGCATGTTTTTTACCTCTCGGGTGGCACGTTGTGCCTGTGCAGTACAGGCTACCGTGTAAATACATGATTTCGTTGTGCAGCTAACCTACAGCTGCTCTACAACCTGCAGCACTGCCAGCTTTAAGCATAATTCATTCCAAGGCTGCACAACAGGAGAAACAAGTTAGCCAGCACAGCCTTTATTGTCACGATGTCAGTGTGACGCGACCTGTGCACGATCAGAGCCTTCTATTGTGGCACGGGTGCCTGCTGCACAGCCTGTGACTGCAAGCCGCCAGCAGCAGATGCAGCCGGTGCGCCGGCATCAGGCTTAACGCCTCTGGTCTCACTGTACGGTGAGGCAGGAACAGCTTCGTCCTTGGGCTCCACGATGTTAACGTTATCTGGCAACGGCTTCTTGGGCCCGTTCTTTCCAGTTGCATCGTAGGGAAGCATAATCTTCACCTGGATGCCAAGCACACCTGGAAATAAACAGTTGTTCTGTGACAACAATAATACATTCACAGAGTGCCCACTGAGAACTCAAGCTCCTTCTAGGCTATTCACAGATTCCGTAATGGAAGCTTGATCGAATGGAGATAGCGAGTCAACAAGCAACCCGGTAAATCAAGCAAACACATTTGTTCCCTGTGTACGTATACCGCATGAATGTGTGTATGAGCAGAGCCCAAACAATGATTATACATGCTTGCTGTAATACTAGGTTGCTATCGCAACCTAAACAAGAGTGCACCAACGAACCAATTTGGGTTGTTATAGAGCATACTACCTTCATGTCATTCCTTGGACCCTCATGAGGATATAGCCCGAGCGTATTAACGATTAATACACAAATAAGTAATATAAAAGCCAAAAGATCCATTTGACTTCTCCACAACACGAGGTCGGAAAGTAAAACTATCTAGCTCTAATCTAGAAGTTAGATTACGCGACAAGCAAAAACTCGCGACGCGCTACTTGTGAAACTACGGGACAGATCCGTAGCCTACGAGGAAGGTCGTCTGACAGCTCGGACAAGCCAAAGCAAACTACACAGTCAGCTCGCAAGTCTTTACGCAGAAAACGCTCAGCTGTTCCTACAATCACCACACGAATCATGCAGCTAGAAATAAATGAAACAGAGAATGTGAACGTCAGATCACAAACTCTCTCAAACTCAATCTCAAACTCACAAGCTTACCTTGACGAAGCAGTACGTGCCGAACCGCCTTATCGACAAACTCGTTAGGCGGATTCCCGCTGTGTATCATGAGGCCATCAACAAACTTCATTGATTTGGCCCGCTGGCCACGAAGCTTGCCGGACACGACAACTTCGCATCCCTTGGCTCCACTCTCCATTATAAAACGGAGCACCCCGTAGCAAGCTCTGCAGCAGACAAGTTACACTCGATGAGTTCGTGCTACCGCAATTACCATATCAAACAAAGATGAACGCGAGTAGCCACGTTTAGCTGCTGCTAGCCGATAGGCAAACGAGCCTACAAGCTTCACCTAGCTAGCCTTAAAGGGTGACTATTGTGAGCCAGCATTCTTATCACAATCCGTTGGCACAATGAATCGGGGACATTCAACAGACGTTCTAACACAGCACGTGCGCTCGTGCCATACCTGATTTTGCACCAAGCCAGCCAGGCTGGCATGGCATGTCAAGCATTAGAGCGGCTGAATACAAAAGTATTACGAGATGACCCGATGCAAAGTACATCCCAAGTTAAGGACACGACACTACACATGGCAACTTTTGGATTGGCAACGACACAGGATATTCGCTCACTCGTGAAAAGGACAAGAGCATTACACAAGATGACGTTGCTCTTATATATTTGGTCACTGTGGCACAACGGATCACTCGTGCCTATTCGGCATCCGCGTTTATGAGGTAGGACAATTTTCGAGAGCCGCTGCAGTTTCGGTCTCCTCACCTTCTCACAGCCAATCCGCCGAGGAGCTTATACCGCAGGCTTTCGCATTGTGCAATAGCACAGAGGCCACGGTTACCCACTTTTTCCGCGTATAACTGAAACATACACGCAAACGAGTGCTGCTGTAGTCAATGCTCCTTCGATGGCAGCCATAGTGATAGTAGTGAACAAGGCTGTTGGCATGCACATTGGGCAGTGCAATAACATTGTTGACTCTACAGTGAGACTCGGCAGGCCGTAACGCTATCGCGTTTGAATCGCAACTAGTTTGGCATGCCGCTATGCAACCAGAATTGTGGCGAATACAAAAGCCGGCTCTCGAAACGCCGCGGTGTTTCTGACGTAGTGTCAATCGCAATCTAGCACTTGTGCATGCACAGACACGTCGAGACCGGCAGGGTCGCGATGACCGACTCCTGCCGGCGCTCTGCCGTCAGTGAGTACCAGCAGGCCGAGAGCAGCGAGTAAGAGCAGGCCCGTGTCGCCTGGCTAGTCGGATAGCCGCCGCACGCCACTTCGCAAGCGCACACATACGGAAGAAATATGCAGACGCTGAATCCGAGCGACAACAAATGCTCTCCAGTTAATGGAATTAGCAAGTCTGCGGCGCTATGACGGTCGCCAGGCGATGCGTTAAAAGAAGGCAGGCGCGCGTAAAGCAGCGGACGCGCCGATAGCCTCAGAATATCACTAAGCTTGCCACTTCACAGCGGTAGCTCGGCTATGATGCATCATCACAGGCTTGACGGGCAGTCTCGCGGTAAAAACCGTCCTACACCGCGCTACGAAACGTGTTAAAACGCGTTACGAACCTCGACGGTATCCTCCGGGAAGCCAAACCGCTTCTGAACCACGGCAGTGAGCTCCCTAATTCGGCGACCTTTTTCGCCGAGCACGCTCTGGGTTCTCGTCGCCAGGATTATGATCTCAGTCCGCGTTGGCGTGACGCGGACCTCCACGCCGGAGTATCCGTCCTCGGCAAGCTCCCTCATTAGGAAATTGTTCAATTCGGCTTTAAACAAGCCGTCCGCGACGAACTGCAGCGGCACGGTAAGGGAACGAGTAGGGTCAACGGGTAGCAGAACATCGCCTCAATCGAGGGACGAGGCACGGCATCAGACCATCCCGGAGCGCTAATGTTATCGAGCACAAAACAGCGCGTCAATCTGCATAAAAAATAGGCTACGATCAGAAGCCATGTTAGCGAAGACTGAATAACATACCTTGCGCTTCTTGGACACTTGCGTCGCCATTCTCGATTCTGGTGAAAAGGAAGTTGGCGGAATTGTGGGTAATATGATGTTCTTCCGGAGAAGGCGTGGTGAGCGGCTCGCGCTGCCGAGCGATTGCCGTCGTCGTGCAACGTAAAAGGTTGACGTCGCATGTTTGTAATTTGAAGACACTTTAATTATTTGAGTGGCGCCGCCACAGAGTTTATCTGGCTGTGCGGTCACCAGGCCGCTGCAGCGTGGCACCATTCGCTCGTCCCGGGTACGACGGCGGCGGACGCCCGAGCCGCGAGTCGTCTGCCTGCGACGACCGGTGGTACGTTGTTCCGATGCCCTCACGCTTCTGATGTTCTGCGACAGAAAACGAGATCTATTTTTCCGTAGATGCGTTAATCTGTTGCGACATTGTGGCCAATAGACTGACGCGGTTGGCGCAGCCCCGTCTTGACTGAGACGCTGCCAGTTCGACTATTAAACGCGAGAATTCAGGCGCGCAAGAAGCTCAGAAGTCGAGCAAACGTCCATTTGAAATCTGCATGCAATCCGGTAAAACCATTTTTCTTGGCTGTGTAAGTCGAAGGTTTGTGAGCTCGCCTTTGCGGTCGTTATTCAAAAAGGTGCTCGCCTCGACCAAGGGCAAGGTTAACGTACTAGCAGACAGGTTGTGTGCTCCACCCCGTGGTGTATGTGAAGCGCCTGAATAGAGATTTTTTCTCTTAATGCGCTATACGAATGAATTAGAAAAGTATATATATATATATATATATATATATATATATATATATATATATATATATATATATATATATATATATATATATATATATATATATATAATATATATATATATATATATATATATATATATATATATATATATATATATACTCGGCTCGTTCAGCGGAGCTTGTGTTAAGTTTTAGGCACGGCGGCCGAGACGTCTGGGTCTATTGCGGCTTTGTTGTCTGCTCGCTGTCGTTCGCACTAGGCTACTACTGCCTAGGACGGTTTAGTACCCCTTCGATTTAGATGCTTGCAGAAGTGGTCTCAAAGATTGGCTTTGAAAGGGTACATTGATGTGTAGCAAAGGACTGAGGGTGAGGAATAGATTGTGTCCGTTGACGTAGTTTTAAGCCCACCGCAGCAGGTGAGCACCGCCCACCATAATGCGAGGACTCCACACCATGACCTGGGTCGTCAAGTGTTTAACCTGTATATATATAAATGTGTGTGCATGTATATATATATATATATATATATATATATATATATATATATATATATATATAGTGTGTGTGTGTGTGTGTGTGTGTGTGTGTGTGCGCGTGTGCGTGCGCGTGCACGTGCGTGTGCGTGTGTGCGTGTGTGTGTATATGTGTGTTTTGTGGCACTGAGTCACCCCCTTTTGTTACTTTTCCTTGATGTCTTCGGTATTGCATGTTTTTTCTGTTTTTTGTTTCTAATTCGTGGCTGTAAAATTTCAATGCACCTCAGTGGAAACTCCACTCCAGTATATATATATATATATATATGTATATATATATATATATCACATCACAAGCCAGCAAATGCGATACACAAGAACTCAAACGTAAGCTATGTACACAACAAACTGTCACATATATATATATATATATATATATTCTTTCTAAATACCACTGTGTCTGAAGTGAAAACAGTGGAAAGTTGGTGTATGCTTTGACGACAACTTCATTTCAGGATGACGATTGTGAGATGTCGGCATCACAAGATCAGCACCAGCAAGCAGAAGCTACTATCGCTTCACACAACATGTTACTTACAGCCACAGCCTTGAGTTAGACAGCCACAGCCCTAGTCACTCGGAGGATTGTGACTCTTGTTTAAGGGGCAGCCGAGCGGCCACAGTCTGGGTGAAGTTCTAAACTTGCTAGCCGAGCAAGGGCTATCCTGAGTCAAGGCCGTCCATCAAGCACAGCTGCTAATACTTGCCGCTCTACCGATGAGCCACCAGCCACAACAGTGAGTGGTGATGCCACAAAGTCACCCGTCAAAGTTCTCCTCGAGATGATTGCCACAGTGACTCAGGCAGAGATGCCGCCATGTATTTGACACGATCGTCACCGCGCGAACGGCCTCTCATGAAGCTGGAGTTTTATATAAGTTGTTCAAGGTACATTGGGGCCGCCATCTGTAATTGATGTCCCCGTTGTCGAGATCGCAATGCCGGAGACCCATAGTCCGGCAGAGCAGTCCGGTGTTGAAAAAAATATCAGGTCTATGTTTAAGGTCCTCTATCACCTGTTGTTGATTCCATCTATCGCTGCCTCTTGCCAATTTTAATGCCCCAACAGTATTAAAGTAAGCGCTATTTTCAGCATGGGCTGCCTGTGCTCGTTTAGAATAATTATTGAGGCATTTATTGCTAGTGGCGAATGTGCTGGCATGGTGAGCCGGTGCTCGTTGGTGCAGCAACAGCCTCAGAAATACCATTCCTATCCAGGAAATAGTTGTGAAGAAGGCAACACGCTAGAGTAATTTGTTCAGCAACCGCTGGCTTAGCAGCAATATGAGTGTGCAGCATCGCATTCTGTTTGCCAGGATGCCAAGCTCATGTCCAAGAACTTGCCAAGCACGACTCAAGCTATACTTATTGACCTTCTGCCCGCGAGTGAGCCGCCGTTTCGTTGAGTGGCTACATCAGGTTTTCCTTCCGAGGAAATGCCCTATCGGCAAACATTATACAAATAGTTTAGGAGCACTCATTCCAGACAAACGTCTGGGAGCAGGTATGTTGAGGCTTCCGTTTTACGTTAACCTCGAGAGCAGTGAATTACGAAACGCTCCCCGCCATTACTAAAACGGCCGTTGCAGCCCACATTCACGTACAGAAAACGACAGCTGGGGTCGATCGGAGCCAACAAAACAATGCCGAAGGTCTGCGGTGGTAGCAGAATGAACAGCTCCCTGCGGGTTTTTGTAATCCTTCGTGCTCGCCAGCCAGTGCGCTCAAACGATCCCGGAAGTGGTACGTGCTAAGAAATGTAAAAATGCAGCATTAATCGTGCGTACACCCGGCTGCGAGCCGGCTGGCCCAATGTCTGCACTGTTTTCAGTGGGGTGGAGAGGGGCTTACAGGTGCTTGCGTGCGTGCTTCCTGGGGTCATCACCCTAGTGCCGACGGCTCAGCCTAAGCTACGGCGGCTTCCGGGTTTTATTAAGGGGGCGGTGTATACCGTTAAAGAGAAACAGTGGCAGGCTAATCAGGCAGCTGCAGATACAATCAACAGCGATACCTAGGACGCACCCGGCAGTTGCTCAAAGGCTATCGTAACTGTGAATTACAATATAAATAGTATAATTACACCCCTTTTCATTAGATCCCGTGATAGCTCAGTTGGTAGAGCGGAGGACTGTAGAATGAGCACCGTGATCCTTAGGTCACCGGTTCGAATCCGGTTCGCGGGAATTTTTTAATGCAAATACTTTTTAGGATCCAACCAAGTTTTAGGTTTCGGCGACCTGCACCGGCACTAATGTAGGAACTAACAAGACTAGACAGCTGAAGTGCAGCACGTTCTACATGGGGCAGCAAAACGTGCTGGAGCGTACATGCTTACACTACGCCTGCTGCTTGCTGAGGCTATCACCAAACATGTGGGAATGCTCTCTATGCTGCATCTACAAAGTGCCTAGAGTGAGATTTAGTTCTCTGAGGGAGCTGCACAGATGAATTATTGTTACTATTAGTATTCTTAACGCAGAGCGGGAGGCCGGCTGATGCATTACCACGAGCTGCCGTGGACCGGAAGATACGCTCCGTGCTTCACTCGGTGCTAAGACCGAGCCTCCAAAGGCCTACAACGACGGTCAGGCAGTTTCTCGTCGCTAGTGACTCGTAGCCGTACGAGTGGCATGCTACGAAGCTGAGTAGCGGCTGGCAAGTCTGTCTCAGGCGCCAGGCCCCAGAGATCTTACAAAGCAAGCAGTACTCGTGTCTGGCATACGTGAGGAGAGAGACAGAGAGAGAGAGAGAGAGAGAGAGAGAGAGAGAGAGAGAGAGAGAGAGAGAGAGAGAGAGAGAGACAGAGAGACAGAGAGACAGAGAGAGAGAGAGAGAGAGAGAGAGAGACAGAGACAGAGACAGAGACAGAGACAGAGACAGAGAGAGAGAGAGAGAGAGAGACAGAGACAGAGACAGAGACAGAGACAGAGGCAGAGGCAGAGGCAGAGGCAGAGGCAGAGGCAGAGACAGAGACAGAGACAGAGTGGTTGTGTGGCTGAGCTACTTCACTCCAACAGCTTAGGCACACAGCTGCCGCGGCTGCTGCTGCTCCTGTTGCTGCTGTCCGGCGGAGCACAGTCGTGATAATTACTGGCGGGCTCGCTGGCATAGCTAGGAATTTGAGAGTGTTTGATGTGATTACAGGCATGGGGCGATCGCAGCATAGGTACAGCTGCGTGTCGTCGGCATGGAAGTGAAAGCCTAAACAGTGCTCATATACACTTGCTACTACAACTTGTGACTACAACCTCCGCTGCATGTTTAGGACTTCAATACTCCTGAATGGAAGCTGATTTGGAGCCCTGTAACGGGAGAGCAGTCAGCAGAGGGAGATGAAATTATTCCGTCTCGCATAATGCATCACTGCAGACTTGATCGTAGATCACTCGCTAGACCTCATGCACTAGCGCTATTTCAGACTATTCATCCTACCAGTCGTCTCATTTCAAGCTGAAACAAGCTAAAAGCTTGATACAAGCATGTAGCTTTGGGAGACGCAATTAATTATTTTCCCAATTGCGGAGTCACTATTAACCACTTAGCTAATACCGCGAGCATTTATTTGTCTACGGATATCTAAAGATGTACTCAACATACAGTGTAGGATTAATGCCTGAACAGTTGGTATGCACTGCGAGTAATAAATAAATATATATATATATATATATATATATATATATATATATATATATATATATAGCAGTAGAAGTAGAAATAGTGTACAGCCGTGTCTACTCACGCTCGCGCCCTGCTTGTTAGCATGCTGGAGCGTCATATGTGGAGCGTCATATGAGTCTGCCGCCGTTTAGACGGCTAACATTTGCACGCATACGCTGGCCTATAGTTAGCAAAGCATGTTAGCCATCATGTGAACGGGCAAGTACTAATACTTGGGCGTTTGCCTATTGACATGTGGAGTGCTCAAAATGTGGGTCAGCGATCAGAGGCTAGAGGTCGGCGCAGGGCGGAAAATGAGAACCCTCACTGCAAAAATAGAGGAGCGGTGTCGCGAGCTTTACGTCGCGTTTACGCCAGTGGTTATGAACTATGAGCTTGGTCACTGACGCTGAATTAAAAACCGCTTCCGCTCACAAAAGAATTGGAAAAGCTTAGCCTTATGAGAAGTGCGATATTTAAAAGGCAACCATATTAACTTGCATGACTTCCGGCTCGGCCGGTATATAAAACGAGAAGCTGACCACAATTGGTCTGTTTGAGCGACATTTGCTAGTCGGTGAGTCGTTTCGCTGAACGTTAGCTGCTCTAGCCCGTAATGACGTTGCGTGAAGTCTGCTGCGGTACCGGAAGCTGTAACTTTTAAGCTGCAATGTGGAGGCAATTCTTTGCGCCGACGCTCCTTCGGCAACGTTCACTGCGCTGCTGTGTGCGTGCGTGTGTTTCGAGCGCTTCGTCTTTCCCGCGTCGCGTGGTGCGAGCGTCAGGTCTTTGGGCGCTTCGCGCGCTGCCCCGAAAACTGAATTAGCGAGCGCGACGTGCGCGCATATTGCCGCCTGACGTTGAGATGGATTCTTTGTATTTCGCTGGTCCTTTGCATTTTGCCAAATCGTTGGTCGAAATGGCTGACCGTTTGCAAACATCCGGTACGGTTATTCGTGCGGCCACGGCAGTCAGCTAGCGCTCAGGCGGACGCACAGCTGCATATCGCAGCAGCAGAGTCCATTGTGACGACACGACATCGCGTACCGGAGGATTCTCGTACTCAGCAGAGGCGAACGGGTTCGGCGAGGAAACTGTAGCGGAGTATATATATATATATATATATATATATATATATATATATATATATATATATATATATATATATATATATATATATATATATATATATATATATATATATATATATATATATATATATATATATGTCTTATGTCGGAGCTAAAGTGAAGCTAAGGTGGCAGTTTTGCATGTTGCATTCAACCGGAAGTCTCGGAGACAACTCGTATCTTGTGGGAAAAGACTTTACGTTCTTGAGAGGCTGACCTCACACGCGTCGAGGTTTTTGAGGATAGAGATTTTGAGTGCCAAAGAGTGTCGCTCTTCTGGTCTCGTGTTCGCCGCACAGTTCTTTCCATCTACAGACCGCGCCAAAGACATGAGTGGCTAAATATTGGGCTTCGCAAGGTAGCGTTTCAGCATAAAAACGGGCTCGCGACGTCTATAGACGACGGGCATAGAAACGGCTCGGCGAAACGTGACTCGGCGACGTCTGACCAGTTAGGCTCCAGTACTCTCAACTTAACCCTTCTAAGCGGATGGTGCGACTCCTCAATTTCTAAGGAAAATTTCTTTGTTTACAACGACGCTTTTGGGTAAACGTAATGCCGAGTAGTCGTGAGCTTCCGCAGCTAAGCGGCGTGCCAAATGCCGCAAGCAGATTAGATTAGTGGCGAAGGAAGTCGCTAATCTCGGCGGCAGCTTGAGCGGGAGCCGGCGGCTCGAATAACTCGAACGAGAGCAAGGACGCGCGCAAAACGGCTGCCAGAGCTGAGACCGGACAGCGAGCCGGAGCAACTGCTACTGCAGCTCAACAGCCAGCAGTTGTAGAGCTGCATCGGATTCTCACCGCGCGGGCCTCGAACCGCATCCGTCACGTTCCCTTTTGAAGAGGGCAGACAGCGTTCCCCGCCTTAGTAAACAGCGTGGTAAACGGGCGCAAGCGCGGCGCCCACCCCCACCCCCCCCCCCCCCCCCGCTCACCATACGAACCGGGCTGCACGTCCTCTGCTACTCGCTGCGCGGTCGTCTGAGCGATTTGGCTGCCAGCTTTTCTGGGTTCGGCGGCGCTAATCTTGTTCCCCAGCAGCGCGGCAGCGGCGGCGTCGCTGGACGTTTCCGCCGTGCGATCGTCCTTTGTAGCGCGAACTTGAACGCCGAAAATCGGGAGCGCCATTTGAACGCCACCGCAGAAGATGAGCGGACAATTCAAACACGGTCATTCGGCTATACAAAGCTTGCCCGACTGTATGCTGCAGAGGATGAAGCAAGGTGAGCTCAGGATGCTGAGCGGCTCGGCGGTGGGGGTAGGGGCTCGCTTTCTCGGCTATTTGGAGCTCGTGACTGATATGCGCCAACGCGTCGCTCGCGGCAACTCGTCGCCGCAACGCGCCGGCGGCCCGACGGAAGGTTGAAGCGCTCGCGGGCCGGCGGCGCGCCGCCTCGCCCCGCCTCGTCGAGCCGCACGTCTCCGCCTCGCTGTAGGAGGCACGTTCATTCCGGCGTGTCCGTTCTGCCTGTACACTGCGGAGGTCGCGTCGAAGCTGCCCATCTTCGACACCTGTCCGAGTTGCAATATCTGTAGAGGCATTCGGCCGATGGGAGAGGTGCCGATATTTCACGAGCCGCCGCTCGACAGCTCCGCGGTGTACTCCCGGAGCCCATTCGACTCAGTGTACTCCCGGAGCCCATTCAACTCGCCGTGGTCGCCGCCGTGGCCTATCACGGCGAGGTCTCAGCCGCAGCGTCAATCGCCCCGGGACAGCCGCCCAAGCTCGCGGCCGCCGCGGCAGGGGCGACGCCGGCGGCAACTCTCGGAGAGATAGCCAAGGTCGCCAAGGAAATGGAAAAGCGTTGGGAGGCGGCCGTCGCCATGGAAATGAAAGCAGCCCACGGTGGCGCTCGGCCGGCTCGGCCATCTTCGTTCGAATAAATGCTCTGTCGGCAGCTCGACTCGGCGTCAATTACCAGCTGAGCTCGCCGGATGCGTCCGTCCCGTCGCTAGCGTGCTCGCGTACGCGGTCGCTCGCGCATCGGGCCGCTTCAGCAGATTTACGGCGACCGCGGCGGCGAGCGGGCAAGCGATGGGGCGAAATGAGAGAGTGACTCGCCATTGTCCGCCTTTGTCTGCGATTGTCCGCCATTGTCCGCTCCCGTGCGATGCAGCTGATGAAGGAATAGAGCTCGGAAATTCCATGCGAATAGATGGAATGAATAGTAACATTATTGTATAAAATTACAATACGATAATATCATCATATTGCAATGCGATTCGGCATTGTCACAACAGTGCCCTGCATTCCGAGATCCGCATGGGAAGGAGGCGACATTTCGTCGCCGTCAGAGCAAACTGAAGGAGCCCAACTCTCGGATGACCTCCGCCCGCCGCCGAAAGCAAGCGCGGCGGCGCCTTTAGCGAGCGCCTCGACCGACGATGCGCCCTGGCCCAGCGTTTGAGTAATAAGCCCAAGGTAGATGACGAGTTTCGATCTCGCGAGATAAACACTGCGTAGACCCGATCGTCTTTCAGTGAACCCCGTGTATACACACACTGTGCTGCACTGTTGTTGCAGACCACTCACCTTTATCAGCCCTGTTCCGGCTAAAAGCACGTACCGAGCTTTGAGCTGAGCGCGACGCGCGCATATTGCCGCCTGACGTTGAGATGGATTTTTTGTCTTTCGCTGGTCCTTTGCATTTTGCCAAATCGTTGGTCGAAATGGCTGACCGTTTGCAAACATCCGGTACGGTTATTTGTGCGGCCACGGCAGTCAGCTAGCGCTCAGGCGGACGCACAGCTGCATATCGCAGCAGCAGAGTCCATTGTGACGACACGACATCGCGTACCCGAGGATTCTCGTACTCAGCAGAGGCGAACGGGTTCGGCGAGGAAACTGTAGCGGAGTATATATATATATATATAATATATATATATATATATATACTATTATATATATATATTATATATATATATATATATATATAGATATATATATATATATATATATATATATATATATATATATATTTATATATATATATTATATATATATATATATATATATATAATATATAGTCTTATGTCGGAGCTAAATGAAGCTAAGGTGGCAGTTTTGCATGTTGCATTCAACCGGAAGTCTCGGAGACAACTCGTATCTTGTGGGAAAAGACTTTCCGTTCTTGAGAGGCTGACCTCACACGCGTCGAGGTTTTTGAGGATAGAGATTTTGAGTGCCAAAGAGTGTCGCTCTTCCGGTCTCTATCCGCTTGTCGTTCTCTCTGTCTGTCTGTCTGTCTGTCTGTCTGTCTGTCTGACGGACTCCGTATGATTTCCTCTGTTCGGCGTCCGTCTTTATTCGCCCTCTCTTCTTCCTCTGTCTGCCATTTCAGAGTCAGCCTGTCTCGGAGAGCCTCCCTGCCAGCCACGCGTGCTCTCAGTTTCGCACGCACGTCGCCTATTTGGCAGTCTCGCTCTCCCTGCCACATTTCCACTCGCTCTCCCTCACCTCCCATGTGACTCTTAGTCACTCCAGATCGAGTGCAAAATTATTGGCGAAGCCACCTAAAATGGCTGCCGGACCCACACAGTTCAGATTCTGACATAGTGCAACATCTGTAATAATGCCTATAAGTAAAATAACTCTAGGTGACATATAGGAAAAGGTTCAGCATAAGTTTATCAATTCGTTGCGCTGCAACGAAGTTACACGGTAACAGTTAGCAACCTCACGGGTCCGGTTGGGCATAGAACAAACTAAGCAGTCGGAAACCTCTGGCCATTTCCATTCTCTTAAGCATGACAGGAAGCAATAATATTCTTGCGGAATTGTCAATTTCAAACCTAAGAATAAACAAGTTAAGAGCAAACAGTACAAGGTACTGTCTAGTCGTAGCAACGATATAAGGTTCTGTCCTTGTAATTGCAAACAAAACAAATATGGTCATCGAAACAAAATCTATAAAAAAAATGCTGTGCCTCACAAACACACCGCACACACTCACGCAGCCTGCGATCCGAACAGATTCGCGGTCCGACTCATAACTCTGGAACTGACGCTAAAACTCAAAACCTAAAAACTAAGCTGTCCCATAAATATTGCAATAATATTGATACCACATCTAATACAATATATTTTTAACTATACCATGCAGTATTAATAAATATTAGATAATTTAACAGCCTCAATTGTATAGCGATAGAAGGGCCTTAACGGCTTTCACCGTCAATTGCAGTTGGCAATAAAGGATCGCCCACTGCAGGATTCGAACCCGTGATCTCGGTCGTGAACAGCCAGCATATATTATATATGATATATTGCTCCATAAATACATTTTTGCCGGCATGGAAAGTTTATAGAGGGGTGGGCGGAGCGCTCGGCCGGACGGTGTGGAGAGCTCTTTGGCGTAACGCTCGCCCCGACGAATGGATGACGAGCTGCGGCGCTGTCATGAAGAGTTGCTTGTTCATGCTCTTCGGTCTGCTGCTCTGGGGCGCTCTTTGCTAGCAGCAAGGGCTGGCAGATCTTCACGGCATCAACCACTCTGACCTTTGGCCGACGTGCGAAGGTCAAACGTGCGGTTCGGCCAGCGGTGCGCTTGATCGAGCCGCGAGCGTCGGCTACAACAACGTCTCAAGAGGCGAACGCATTCGAATGCACTTGCGTCGTCGCTCGCAGTGACGCATTCTACTGTGCCGACGTCACCGCGAAGTGACACATTCTCAATGGACGCAGCGAACGAAGTTCGATGCCGACTGCAGTTGCGTCAACTCGCCGCTGAATCTGTCACACACACACACACAGGTATCGGTGACGCGCTACTTCGTGCGGCTCGTCGCCAAACTCCGTCTCCCTTTCTCTTCCTTTGCTCCCGCCCCGCCCCCCCCCCAGGATGAGGCTTTCTCCATCTTGTTCTGGCGCTCGGCGTCGCGCCGTCGCCGAGCGCCACCTCGCGGCCTCTTGTTTCCAGCGCCTGAGGGGCAGCGGAGCATAGCAAAGCCGAGGGTTCTTTCACCGCTCCAGATCCTTCTCAGTGTGCCGGAGAGAGAACGATACGAACAAGCTTATTAGACTTAGAGCCTCTCCGGATACGGATGCAATAGAGTATTTACCAATTAAGGCGTCGCCCAGTACCATCTCTCGGTCCTATGGTATTTACCACTAAAGGGGGCTCGACCGTTTGCTAAGCAGGCGCGATCTACGGGCACCAACCGTAGCGCGTAGCGAATAGCGTTGTCAGCAGTCACATCGGCGTCGTTTCTAGTTCTTTAACCCCCCCCCCGCTACATTTTAAATGGGGTTCGTCGCTGGCGAGGAAAGCATATTTCACCCTTGATCTGCATTTGCACCGCCAACTCTCACGCAATGTCCATAATATTTAAATGCATGTATCAATATTAATACACGTACATTAGTAGGGTACCCCAGAAAACTCAATCTCTTTCTAGGCACTGTACATCACATATAAAGTTTCAAGAAAAAGCTCTCTGTGACGCTATACAAATATATTATTATTTATATTCTCATACACCCCTACTCTGCCTCGCTCTCGAGAGGATGCCAAACTAACAGCGCTTATTTGGTTTAAAAAACAGCCTAATAAGATGCGTGCCACCAAGGAGGAAGCGACCGCTCGCGCAGCGGAAGCCGATATTGTTTTATTCTTAAGTTCATGTTATTCCCCAGGGTCCGACTAACCAGGACCCAGGGCGTATTCTTCTGTGATTTTGCATGCTCGTCCAAGTATTGACACTTAGCTTGTCGTTACATCATCACTTCTCCTGCACCGAGTCGCAAAGCGCCTGAATGCAGATTTAGTTCTTGCAGGGCGCTATGTAAAAGCCTTACATTTTATTACAGCGTCATCATTATTTCTATCATTACATGCAAGAAAACTGGTGCACCACTTGCGACGCTCCGGTAGCAGTAGTAGGCGATCATGGGCTATGAATCTCTGTCTCTCTCAGTCTCCCCCTTTCTCTCTCTCTCTCTTTTCTCTCTATCTCTCTATATCTCTCTCTCTCTCTCTTTTCTCTCTCTCTCTCTCTCTCTCTCTCTCTCTCTCTCTTCACTCGCCCCGAGTGCAACGGAGTGTAATCTAAATCGTTCGGCATTTAGGGTCCCAGCTGCAATTGGAATTTTGCAAAGATGCCAAGCTCTCACAAGCTAGCAGCGAACTGATGAAGCATATCTCAGCTTGAGGAGAGCTCTCTTGTGCTGCATTTTACGCGAATACAAGCAGCCAACTTAGCCCATTAATCGGCTCTCACTGTCGCCGCTGATTGACGCCTATGTTTTTCATCAACACGTAACGGGAGCAATGCGTCGCTAATATTTAATTCTTCACATTGAACATTTGCCACTATTCATACCTGCATGCTGACCCTGTGCACATTACCTCTAACCCCATTATGCTTGTTGTCGTTGAGCGCGCTACCGCTAACCATTCGATCATGCTTCCTTTGCAGCAAATGCAAAGTGCCTAGAAAGTTCTCCGAGGGCGCTATAACGAATGTATTATCATTACTATTACTCTGCCTTTGCTCGGAGCTTGACTAAAATTGGGAAGCCATATTTGCAAGACCTCTGGCGCCAATAGCAGCAGTGAAGGCAGAATGGCTGCTTTCGGCGAAGCCAGCGAGCACTTCGCGCTCACGTTGTGCTTAGGGAAATCGGCCCTGGCGCGCAGCCGAGCTGGCAACTTCCGTTCACTCCCACTCGACGTCATAACGCCCCCGAAACTGCTGCCGCTGCCGCTCTGACACCGAGCACGTGCCGGTATAAAAAAAAAGCCGTAAGGCAGATACCGAGGGGGTGCTTCAACGCTGGTGCATTACGTCAACGCTCGCAGCGTTTACACTGTGCAGCCGTTCTCTCCCCTCCGTCCTGTTTCATTCCCACTGCCTGCACCTGTCCAGGCAGTGACTCACCCATGTAAACCATTATATCATTCAACCGTAATCCCACATAACCCATAAACCAGAAAAACTATAAACCCGTAATAAACCATAAACCACAGCAACGAAACGCAACGCTGCCTCTAAATGCGGGATGTCGACATTGATGTAGGTTGCGACGCAAAAGGCGCTCGCACGGAGCATTTCACAGAAAAACGACCATGGAGAACGGAAACCCAGTTCAACCGCATGAGGGCGCTGCTGAAGTTTCGCGCGCGGACGGGACGGCCGAGGCGCAGGCGACTACTTCCGGTAGCGGCTCAAGCGCTTCTCGGTCAGAAGCAAACTTGCCAACTGGCGAGGCACTCACGCGGCGTTCAACGGAAGAAGGTATTTCAGAATTCGAGCCGAGAGAATCTAATTCGTAGCCGTCGGCGAGCTGGCTGCTGGGCCGATAGCGAGACAAGCCGCTTGGAGTTGAGCTCCGGTGAACATTTCGAGCGAGCCAATGCTTTCTCTTTTCAGCAAACGCTGCACCGCAGCTCTTGTGTAAAGTCTGCTACGAGGAGCCTATACGAGTCATGTTTCAGCCGTGCCATCACGTGGCCTGCGGGGAGTGCGCTATGACGCTGCTCAACGATATGAAGTGTCACATGTGTAGGGCTTGGATTTTTGGCTTAACAGTTATTACACTGTAGGTCTATCGGTCAATTATAAAAGCAGCATTTAAGATAGTTGTTTCGTAAATAAATATGTAAATTCTTGTTGACCATGTCTTTCTTTCCATGGTGACCATCATATTCATTTGCAACTTAAGACGTTGCGGTTTCTTTACCTAGCCTCAAGTCATCGTACAACCAATATCACACAACTATCGGATGAATATTAAATTAAATTGTCTATTTCATTTTATCAATAGTGTTATGGCTAAACAATTCAGAAGGAAAAGCTATGATTTGCGGGAGAAAGATCAGTTTGGATTTAAGCGCGACGCCATTTAATCAAAACCGTCCTCTTCCACGATAAAAAGAATAGTAATGCCTTTGTAGAGCGCCCTCTAATAACTCCACATCCTTTTTTCACTTACTGAAAAAGAAGCATGAGTGAATGGTTAGTGGCAGCATGCAGCAGTGGCAGCACTCATATAAGCACACAAAGGACGAATCTCATGGACCCACTAAACGCTATGATAAATAGATGCGCTTTTAAGCTTTTAGATTAATGCGGTCAAGTCAGGAGATGTCGTGATGCAAATCGGAAGTGAGTTCCAGGCTCTGGTACTAAGAGCTAAAGGCGCGGTCTCCAAAGGGTTTGAGGTTTGTACGAGGTATTGGTAAACAGATTCTGAAAAGCGGGTGGTACGATGCTTGACCTGGTGGGGAGAGTAGATCTGACAGATAGGCTGGAGCCAAAGAATGAAGGGACCTAAAAGTGAGTGACAAAACTGCTGCTTGGCTGAGCCAGTGACGGTCGGCGATAAGTGGTGAGATGTAGCAACTGCGACGCTCATGACAGACAATCCGAGCTGTAGAACGTTGTACAAGCCGTAAGCGCCCGATTACAGAGGCCGGTACACCAGCGTGCAGTGAGTTACAGAAGTCGAGACAGGATGTCATAATAATGCACGGACCAACTTAGATGTGGTATTCCTGACTTAGCAAAGCCGAATCTTGGCAACGTCGTGCAGCTGAAAGTAGGCAGACTTGTCCGAGGACCTCAGTGGGAGACTCCCGAGTACTGACGTGAACGATAAAAAGGTCATCAGAGGAATCGCTGAAGGATGTGGTTCCTCGGGACACTGTTTCCATAAAAGATACACGCTGATTTGGCAGCCTCTCTTTGCATAGCGACAGAAGAGCCTTTACGGCCGTCGCCGCCGCTCGCAGCGGCTCGCAGAGGATCGCTCGCCCGCTGCAGGATTCGAACACGTACGACGTGTTTGTAACACGTAACACGTAACACGAACACGTGGTACGACCGCGGGACCACGGCGAAAAGCCGCCGCCGCCACTTGCCCGCCACTGTGCCGCCGCCGCCGTCCCGGCTCACCGGGCAAGACTAAGAGCAGAGAAGAGCTTGTCGCTCCTAATCTCCTCGAGCTCCCTAATCTCCCTGAGCCCGAGTCGGATTTTCGGCTGCGTTCGACACCAGTTCGACGGTCAAAAAGAGCCCTCGGAGAGACTGGGCGTCACGTGCACAGCTGAGCACGCGACGTGCACTGGTCCGATGCTGTTCGGCCAGCGCATCTACGACGGAGTCGTTTCCCCACTCTGAGCTGGTCAGACATGCTAGATCTTGGCACGGTCGGATTTGGCCTTGCCTCGAGCTAGAGGTGGGTCAGATGTGTCCGTCTAAGATTAGGAGCTGTCTTTCTCGGTGGCTTGCAAAAGACTTCACTGGCTCCCTGGTTCTGTCTCGGCTAGATTACTGCAGTTTCATTTTGGCCGGGCCACTGAAAAAAGCCAATGCAGGTCACCGCCGCTCGTGGTAAATATGGCCACATGGCTAGTTTACAAACTCCACAGGTTTAATCACGCGTCACTTTTGCTGAAAGACCTTGGATGGCTGTCAATTGAACAAGGGTTGCACAGTAAAGCTCCTGTGGTGACCCGCAAGGCCCACCACGGCTTGGCTCATTCATACCTAGCTGAACTGCTGCACTAGTTTCAGCCTCCTCGTGCCCCCTCGACCTGTATGTACGATAAAGTAGCTGTTCATTCCTTCCCTTAAAGACCATTGGAGACAGAATACTTTGCTCTGCAGGTCCGAGACTGTGGAGCTCGCTTTCACGATTTCACGATTTTTCAACGCCAACGACTCTCCTGCTGCCGACTGTGGCTCATACTTTCCAGCCGTCCTGAGCTGCTACTTCCATGCTACTCACAACCTCAAATGCTCTCCTGACTCTGCTATGCTTCACACTTTCTCCTTGTTGTACTTTGTTCACACTTTCTTTTTTTTCACTTTCACTTCACACTTTCTCTTTGTTCCGTGAGACGAAGAAAAGTCTATTTGTTACCGAATGCGTTAAAGTCGCTTAGAGTTTGAGTGCGATTTGCAGGAAATCCCCTGCGTAACACTCACCTAGTCTTTGTGAAGTTACAGACGGATGTACACACACAAACACACACACACACACACGTGCACGCACGTGCACACACACACACACATACGTTCGCACACGAACCTCTAAGAGAGACTCGAGTTGCACATGAAGTCGCCGGTTGTTTCACTCACGGATTCTGATTTCAAAATACCAACATTCTAGAGTTAAACGAGGTAGATCATCTGAAAAATGAGATCTGTATCGAACGAACACGTGCACCATAATGAAGACAATGTCGGAAGACGGACGTTTGCACGCTGCACCTGAGACGCAATCATGAAACGAGGCGTGCGTGGCGATGTCGTTTCCGAGATGACTTATTCAGATGCCATTAGTTAAATCCCCATGCTATCCGCAGTTCAGCTCAGCTCACCCCACATGGCTTCCTCGAGATTTTAATCACTCAGCGGCACTCTGGGACTCACGTCCTTGACTCACGTCCTTGACTGCAATCCTGGCTCCGGTACACTTGCAGTCATCTCACTTTTGTACGCTTTTCTCGAGCGACCAAGCTGTTTAATTACCGTACGCGCACCTAATGCTGTCAACACTTTGAGCTTTGACTTGATTATGGCATTTTTTCTAATGTGCCGATGATTGGATTGAAACAAAGCAAAAACTCGGGCTCGCGATCGTTCGTAGAGACTGAAAAAGAGGGGAGAGATAAAGAGGGGGAGAGAGAGAAAGAGAGAGATAGAGAGGGGGAGAGATAGAGAGAGAGAGAGAGAGAGAGAGAGAGAGAGAGAGAGAGAGAGAGAGAGAGAGAGAGAGAGAGAGAGGGGGGGCGGAGCAAACTTCCTAGTCGACCTCGCAGTAACCGAGGGCGTCGATTTTGACACGACTCGCGGAGATGACAGCGGTCGAGTGGCATTAGGAAAATCCACGATAAGACCTGCGCTCGATGAGCGGAGGCTGACGTTCACCTTGTCAATTAGCCAAAGGATTATTAAAGAGATTATCTTTGCCTCTCAACCGGGCTGGACCGCCGGCCCCCGCCTCGAGCAGATCGTCTCCGAATCGTCTTTTTAGCCGGCTAGCCGGGGACAGTGGGGAAAAACGGAAGAGATCTGCGTATCCCTTCGCACGCAGCGCCTGCAATCCGTTTACGCTTTGAGAGCTGGAAATGCAGCTCATCAGCAGCGTGGAGTCGGAGCGCACGGCATGGCCGACGCGGCCCGGAAAGTGGCCAGCCAGCGCCGGCGTCAGAGAAGCCGCGCTCAGAGGTCAGAGGTCAGACGCTGATCGATCGGTAGGTGGGGCGTCGCAGACGTAGCCGACCGAGTTGGCGCGCCGTTGCAGAAGACGACGGAAACGATCGGTTTCTTCGGCGCCGCAGAAGAACCCTGCCTGAATGCCTACTCCCGTCGAGTAGTTTCTAGACTTCTCCGATTAGCGAGCGAGCATGCATTACGGCACGCGTCCTGATGTGGCGTGCATCCCGGCAAGCAGCCGAGGGGGCGCGAGCCGGCGACAGTGGATCCCGGCCGCACCGCCAGCCGGCCGCTCGCCTATTGACCAGAGCGAGCGTCCACTCGATAATGGCCGCTGCTCGCAGGCTGCGGCCAGTGGCCTGCGAGCAGCGGAAGCGTTTGATATTAAAGGGCATCGCGCAGCAGCCAGTTTTGAGAGCGGCCTTGAGCCCACCCAGCGTGCATCTCAAGGCCATCCTGCGCGACGCCCGGCTTGTCGCTTGCTGATAGGCAATCGCTGGTCTCAGCCTCGCGCCCAATGCCGAGCGAGTAGCTCGATTTGCCAGCGACGTTCGGTCGCTGGCCGCCCGCCAAGGATTCTGCGCGGAATTGGATTGCAAGCGATCTAAATGGAATTGCGCTTGCGTTGCGCTTGTTAGCGGCAGCGCGATAACTCGATTACGTCCGCCGCCGCGAGGCGTCGAGATCGTCACACCGGCGAGCGAGCGTGCATCCCGGCATGCATCGGGATGCCGGCCGCGGGCCACCGTCGCCAGTCGCGGAGGCGAGCTAATTTCGTCGTCCCCTTCGACGTTCTGCGGCACGCGGCGGCGGGCCGCAGTCGCTACTACGCCAATTCTCCCGTCACGCTAGATTTCGTGCCGCCGCCGCCGGCTCGCGCCACTTTCTCTCGCTGTCGGTCGTCCGAGCTTGCGGCAGCTTTCGGCTGCTCGCCGCTCCGTGACCTCCGTGACCTCCGGCGTTTCCTACGTACGGCTGCTCCGAACTTTCGTGGATGGACATTTTCGCACCGATCCTGGGCCGTGCGAAAATGCTCCCACAAGCGGAAGAGCGTATTTCACATCGAAGCACAGTTTAACATCGAGGCGGCACTGCGCTCGACCCGTTCGTAAGGAGGCACGTCCGAATCCAAGAGATCATTATTGTTGATAATATAAGAATAATAGTATTATTTTCATTATTATTAAATTGCCGCATGAGGAACCTATAATAGATATATACATATACATATATATATATAAGTATGTATATATATATATATATATATATATATATATATATATATATATATATATGTATATATTTATATATGCACATGGCAAACGACAGAAACGACAAAACGAAAACCGATCGGCCATCGAGCGTAAATTAATTACCCCTACCCCTCATGAGTAGGAGAATCTCAGACAGTAAGCTCCTCGCATTTGCTCTTCCTTGAATTGCTCCGCTGCTCCTGCTCTTGCTCCCGCGCCTCCTGCTCTTGCTCCCGTACCTTCGCTGGAAGCTGCCAGAACATGAAACCGCCGCCGCCCTCCCGAAATGCAAGCTACAGCTTGGGCAAACAACATGCGGGCGCCGGCACCATGCTGGTGCACCAGGCTCGCCTTGCCGCCAAAGCTGCAACCGCTGCGGGCACCCGCTCCTTGCCCGTTCGATTGGCTGCTCAAATGCGGGGCAACGCGGCGCGTGCGGCGCGTGTTTTTTGCCTTTGTCTTTCGCGTCGAGTGGCAAGTGGATTTCTCCGGTCTTCTTCATTCAACCTCTCGCCCAGTTTAGCTCGCCGTCTGCTGCTTTTTGTACTTGTCGACGGCTGCCGGGTCGTTTTCGCGTGCTATCCTCCATACGTCTCATTTCGGACTGCTCGGTGGACAGCTGAAGGGCGTGACAAATCCGGAAACTTGCTGACGGCGATCGTCTCACCCCAGTACAATGGTCGATATACGATAAACGATGTACAATATCCGAGCTGCAAGTGTTCCTCGTGGCTCGAAGAATAAGACTGCGATCTAATCGCTGACAAGTAATTCACTGAAACAGCTCACTGACATGCGAACATGGACACCTTGTTTGCTGCGACAGCCTTACAGCTACTAACATTCCATAACTTTTCTAACCCCTGGGAATGGGTCCTCCATCGGATGAAAGCTGCGGTTCAATTGCATTTTGGGCCACTGATCGGAGCACGGTTCCGTAATTCTAGTTCCGGTTCGGCAAGTCTAGCCCCGGGTCCGTAATTAAAGTTGTGGTTCCGCAAGTCTAGTTCCGGTTCCCATCGACTGCCGCGATTTGAGTCTGGCATCCTGCACGACGCACGAAGGCTCAAAGACGTACTGAGGCTCAAAATACTTGTGCAGTCACTCAAAGTAGCATTACTCGGACGGCTGGCGTCGACGCCGTGCGATGGCTGCCTACTCGCATGCGTTTTCTCGAGCATGCTACCGCTAACCATCCAATCTTGTTTCCTTTGCAGCAAATATTAGGCGCCTAGAGAGAGAGAGAGAGAGAGAGAGAGAGAGAGAGAGAGAGAGAGAGAGAGAGAGAGAGAGAGAGAGAGAGAGAGCGAGATAGATAATTAGTAAAAGCTGCACGTTCTCGAAATCGTCACGCATCTTAACGCTTAATTTTTCGAGTGAGTTAATTTAATTTAATTTAAATCTTAATTTGTCGACTGAATGCGGCGTCGATTCTCCCGTATTTGAAACTACCTGTCGGACATCGCCAGGCCTGGATCAAGCTGATCGGAACGTTTGCTAGCATTTAAATTAGCCTTTAGTTTTAATTTAATTTTAATAAATAAATAAATTTAATTTAAATAAATAAATTTACCTTAATTTAAATGTAGGGTATTTACCCTACAGGCTCGTGGCAAGTGTTAAAACAGCGTGTCAGTGGAGGTGATGTGGATGGCCAGCTGCCGTAACTGTCGCTCGACCTCATCCCGCGAGAATGCTCGATCGGTTCGAACGTCACGGAGAGTGGACTCGAGCCAGTACATAACCACCTCGCGGGGAGAACTTTTAAAGCAAAGCACTCCGCTTTGGCAGCGGCATGTTTTGGTTCATCGCCCTGCTGGAGAGATTTTCACCTAAAAAAAATAAATAATTTAAAATAAAAACATAGTCACTCGCTGGACGGGCGCTATCCTAGCGCGGCGGCATTTCTCGTACTTAATTGGTAGGCGTCGCCGAGGCTTCGGATTTCGTTCTCTTGGCTACGAGAATCTTCGCGCTGAATCTTCCCTTTGCTGACCGAAAAGCTTTTCCCGTGCGCGGAAACGGGACCGTTTTGTGGACTCATTCGCGTGAACGATCCATCCACTCTTGTGTTGCCGACTGCGGCGCACTCTTTTACAGCAGCTGCTACTTCCGCTGTAGCTGCTGCTTCCATCTTCTTCTTTACTCATTCGACTTCTTTCGCCCTCAGCTTCTGACTCAGCTTCCGCTTCCGACTTCTCTTCACAGACTTCGTTGGCTGCGATGGAGTCCGTTGGCTACTGAATGCTTACTGAAAGCCGCCGCTCAGGTCTAGGTGCGCTACAGAGCACTGTCCCGTACAGATTTGCTCACAAAGTCTCACTGCGGCTCTCTCTCTCTCTCGCTCTCTCTCTCGCTCTCTCTCTGCGGAGATTTACAGACAGAGATGCGCTCGACTGAATCGCGCGGGCGGTGTCGCCTGCTCCGGGCGCGCGCCCGAGCCACGTCGCGCGACCTGACATGCGCGAGCGTAAAGACTACGGCAGCTGCGGAGGCGCTGCCGGAAAGCGATGCCGAAAAACAGACAAGTTTGCGGCACGTCAGGGTGCAGCTGCGTAGCCAGCGCGCGGAACACCGTTCAACGCCAGGCAGGCTGGCAGGCAGGCGGCGGCGGCGGCGGCGGCGGCGGCGAGAACGAGTCGAAGCGCCGGCGAAGGCCGCCAAAACGGTACCGGATGTCCCATGATGCAACGCCACCGGCGGGACCTGCACGTAAACAAGTCCGGGCGAAGTTTCGCACCCGGCGCTCGTTGCCGCCTGCGGGCGAGCCGCCCGCCCGTCCGCCGCGTCCGTCCGCGGCTTAAGTGATTCTCTTGCGCACAGGAGCGCCCGACATTCGCTTTTACGTCGTCGCGTCCGTACGACGCCGCCTCAAGGCCGCGCAGGTCGGTAGCGCGCCGCCGCCCGCTCCGGCGCCCACTCGCCGCCGGTCGCCGCGAAGGCGACGACCGGCGGCGCCGCCTTCGCGGCTTATCTGGCCTTGAAGTGCCTCTCGCTGGACGGCCGCCGCCGCCGCCGCTCGGCGTATTTGCACAAAGTCGGGGCTAGTCTTGTCCGCCGCCGTCGATCGTGGCTCCATCGGCGCGGCGATCGGCCGTCAGTCGGTCGGACTGCTGCGCGAGCGAGCGAGCGCGCAGCAGTCCGACCGACAGCTGCAGGACTCGCCGTCGCTGCGTCGCGGCCTCTGCCGCCGCGCCTCGCGAGCCGCGGGCCGCCGCGCGACCGGCGTCTCGAGATTCGCGCCCGCAGCTCGTCCTACCAGGAGGGAGGCATCCGATCGTCGGCGTGCGCGGCAGCGGCCGCCGCGGCCTCTGCCTCGCGCAACGCGCCTCGGCGAGGCGAGCGAGCCTTACCGCGCGCGCGCGTGTGGGTGTGGCGCCGCGAAACGCCGAGGGGTTCGGGACTCGCGTGTCGGCTTCCTCCTTCCTCAACACACACCCCTCGTGCCCAGCCGGCTCGCTGGCGTCGCCTGGAGCCCGGGGGGGGGGTGGTGGTGGTGGTGGTGGTGGTGGGGTGGGGAGGAGGCGCCGGTGGGTTTTTCTCTCTCTCTCTCTCTCTCTCTCTTTCTCTCTCTTTCTCTCGCTCGCTTGCCCCTCCCCACATTCCCTCCTCCCTCCCTCCCTCCCTGGCTCGCTCTCTCCAGATTCTTGCCGGTAAGAGGCGGCTGCGGCTCAAAGCGACAGCACAAAGCCGCATCGCGCCTCGGCCGAGGTCGCACCTGCGGTCGAATCCGGCTGAGCCCACACTGGCGCCATGCGGTCGGCTACGAGAATCTCGGGCACCGGTAACAACCACCGCGAACGGGTGCCGCTGGGGCTTCCGTTCCCTTCGACGGCCGGCGCTGGTCGCTCGAACCGGCGACCGATGGCAAGTCGGCGGCGGCGGCTGAGGCGAAGTGGCTGCTGCTGCTGCTCCTGCGGAGGAGGAGGAGGAGGAGGAGGAGGAGGAGACTTCTGCCGCGGCCGCCGTAGTCGGTTTCTCCGAGGCCTGGACGACGAGCGTCTGCAGCTGTAGCGGTTTCGGCAGCGGTGGTGGATGACCATGCCAGGTCGGCGGTTCTCCTTTGTCGGCTTGCTATTGTATTAGAGGTCGGCGTTTCTCGGCCCGCGAGCTGGCTGGAGCCAGCAGCCAGATTTGCTCGCGGTCGAGCAGGAAGTAGTGGGGGGTCAGCCTTGCATGTTACTTCGTGGGCACTGACAAGGCAGGAGTGGCATCAGATGACTCCATCTCGGACTGTATGAGCTTGCAGCTTTAGCTGTACGGCTATAGTTGCGAATCCGCTAGGCTGCGACTGCCCCTTGCTGGGGCACCGGGTGTCCCCACTGCCAGAGCCCTGCAGTCGCTGGTAGGTAATCGTGTGGCGACTCATCAGCTGATCGTCTGATGTTCATCATCAGCCGGCTGATCGAGCCAAAGCATCAGGCAGCTGCGACAGACCGCCTGCTGCCGAGGCACTTGCGATTGTCGGATGCATCGACGTTAGGGAGTCCTCGCGGCTGCCCGGTTCGTCTGCGACCGGTTGCACATCTGTTGTTATCGAGTCGTTGTCGAGAGAGAGAGAGAGAGAGAGAGAGAGAGAGAGAGAGAGAGAGAGAGAGAGAGAGAGAGAGAGAGAGAGAGAGAGAGAGAGAGAGAGAGAGAGAGAGAGAGAGAGAGAGAGAGAGAGAGAGAGAGAGAGAGAGAGAGAATTCAACGCCAAGTCTCCCGGCTGTCGGTCGGTCAGTCGGTCGAATGACTTAGCGGCATGGCTACGAGCAAATTTGACCGAGCGATGGGGTTATGAACTAATTGTTCAATGATATTAATACTAAGAACAATTGCATGTGTGTATTGCCCCCTAGGAGAAAATGAAATCACTTTCTGAGACCAGATCGCCGCAGGAGTCTGCCGACAGAGTGCATCAATTCGGAGCGCCTGCCTCAGCTCAGCGACTGTTAGCCGATAGTCGATAGAAATGAGAGACTCGTGAAGCAAAAGCAAAAGCTGGAAGTCAGAGCCTCAGAGGTCTTAGCCGAGTCTTTGTTTTTTTGAAGGCTGCCTGCCAACGTCTGAGCATTCTTGGAGTAGCTCGTGAGGGACCGAGCGAGCTTTGATCGCCTGCACCAAGTTCCCGAGCACGTGCTGGCGATGACGTATGCTTCCTGCCTCCCCGGCTTCTTAGTCCAGGGTAGATAGATGCCGAGCGATGCCAGTTGGCCAGGCTATGCCGGTGGCAGCTGAAGCTCATGATCCATCCTTCTTCAGTGCCCATCGGTGCTTCATCGGTCTTCGTCGTTTTAGGAAGTTTACATGGTCGGCTTGCCTCCGTCTGGTCCCCCGGGTCTTACTTAGCCCAGCAGTGAGGTCATACTTACTACCGGATGCTCCCACTTCGCTGGATCCAGGGTTTGAGTCTCGCAGTGGGCGAACCTTTGCAGGCCACAGCAAGCGGCTGCGCCGCCAGGCCTGTCAAGACCATTCTGCCGCCGCTATAGGAATGAGGCTGTTGAATCAGCTGGTCAGCCAACCGTTCTCCTTGCTTCCTACACTTGCTCCACCCGCAGGCTGGTCATTTAGTCAAGTTGCTTCCTTCGAGAAGGAAATGAGACGATAGGAAACGGAAGCTCTCCGCTCGACGCTCCTCCTCCAGATGAGTGTGAACCCATTTCCGCGATAGCCTTTGTCGTGATTGCTAGATTTTAAGAGCTAATAAGTATCCCATAAGCACGGACTCTCTTGTGCAATGCATCGATGATTTTGCTGGTCACGTGTCCGCCGTGTCTCTTGAAACAAGAAAGAAGGCGTGTGCGGTGCCGATCGGATTGGTCGGTTGATTGGTCAAGGTCTCGGTTTTGGCCGCCCAGGTAGTCGAGCCATGCATGCTGTCAGCAGCTCTGTCATCCATCAATCTTGGACGGGCCCATCCGCTCCACCCCCTTCTTGGCGAGGTATGCAGCTAAGGTGAAAACGAGGCCGAAGCAGGACAGAAGCAAGACCGACCGTGTGCATGCCGGCTGCTTGGGCACAGAACGAGTGCCTCACTTCCCTCCACCCACCCACCGACCGAGGGCAGTTCTGCCCTCTTTTTTTGCACCGATTGATGGCCATCATGGGTGACTCCAGCCGGGCAGGCTGCTTGTCTGCTGCGGTTCACTGCTGGCTGCTCTCTCGACGACGGCCGCCACCGCAGAGGGCCGTTTGCAGCTGATTGCTGGCTGCTGCGTGCCACTGTCCTCGGGGTTGCAAGGGAAGACCCGCCTTTCAGCCTCAGCGGTCGACGCGATGCAGCGCATCCTTTTGCGCTCTCACCTATTGGAGGAGGAAAGCCGCCAAAGTCCACAGAGCCGCCGACGATATCGTCATGCTCCGAGGCTACTGCCGCCACCGGTTCACGTGCACATTCTGTGCAGTTGTTTGTTATTTTAACAATTACGGCCACGAATTTTTTATTTGTTGCTTTATTATTTATGACTATGAAGTCTCGTTCGAGCCTCGCGCGCGCCAAACTGGCTGTCCCCACGCCGTCGGCATAGCGGAGCCGCCCGCAGCTGCCTCGCGAGCCGAGTGGTTTGTGCGGGCCACAGCCGCCTCGCGCACCGAGCCGCCGCCGAGAAAGAGCAGCTTCGCTGCTCGAGGCGCTTGGCCAGCCCACCCGATCGCTCTCCATGAGGGAGGAGCCGTAATGGCCACCACCGTCGGATGGATGGGCACCGGTGGCACTCGACTGTGTCACGTGCCCAGCACTGGCAGCAGCGGTGGCAGTGATAACCCGTTTTATTTTTCGGCAGCAGCCTTCTTCCCCTCCCCTTCCCCCACGCCCCCGTGTGGTGCAGCAACAGCGGCCAGCGATGATACGATCCCTGTGGCCGTCGCTGGTCGCTGGCCGACCTACCTTTGGTCACCTAAACCGCTAGGATCGCTGTGCATTGAGAGGAGTTTGCCGGCGATTAGTGCAATCTGAAGCCACTCTCAGATTGCGGCGGCGGCAGTAGGCAAAAGCCCACCAAATCTTCGGTGGGACCGAGTAACTCGACGTGACCCAGGCATTGTGCCTCGGCTCACTGCGCCCTCGGGTGGCTGGTGCCGCAGTAGGGCGTCGTCTTAGGCAGTCATTGCAGCAGGACATGTGGTGCTACAATGGGCAGTGGTGCAGAGAGCTTGTGTGCGTGCTGCACCCGCTAGTGTGAGGCATCGCGCACACGTGTGCGCATGCGTGCGAGCGTGTGCGGTGCCTCACACATGCTCGCACGCAAGCCCATGTTCTTGCAGTGGAATTCTATGGAGTGGAATGCAAGCCTGGAATTGTGTGCTTGCAGTGGAATGCTAGCATCTCTTTGCCAGGCCTCTGCCGCCTGCCGGTGTGTGCATGTGTGCTGTCAGCGGCAGCGCTGTCCTTCGGAACAGCTAACGTAATAATTGCTCTCAATTAATCCGAAGGCCAGAGCCGGCCCGGGCTGTGTGTGCCAGTGCTGCTGTGTTTGTCTGTGTTTTTCTCGACTGCTGTCTGGCTGCGCTTAGCAGACGAGATTCCTGCGAGATTCTTGTGTCCATTCGTTAATCTTTGCCCACAAGCCGTTCCCCTTGCGCCGGATGGGTGCCGAATCGACGTAGTACCGTTCGTTGCAAACGAAACTGGAGTGAAATTAAAGAAAAATAAGAAAGGACCGAGTGAGTGCGAGAGGACTGCTCTGCAATGGTTGCTGCTGCTGCAACCATTGCAGCAGTCCTCGTGGCCAGCCGAAGCCGATCGAGCCGGCTCGATGTGGGAGCACCAGGCAGGCATAGCCGCACCTGCCGTAGCCGTGGCTGCCGTGGCCGGCCAGTTGATGTCGACAGAGGGTCAGCTTATCGAGTGGAATCTGCCTCCCGGCTCCTTCCATTTGCGCCCGATCGTTCCCGGTCGTGCGTGTCATAGAGGCAGGCAGGTGGCATACAGTTGAGCTCGTGTGTCGGCTTCTATTGATTGGTCGCGGCTCTGTCTGTCTGTCTGTCTGTCTGTTTGTCTGTCTGTCTATCTGTCTGTCTGTCTCACTCTCTCTGTCTCTCTCTCTCACCGAACAATGGCAGTGACGTTTTTCTGCACCATGCTTCGTAAGCGGGCAGAGAGAGAAGGAGAAAGTAAGGGAGGGATACTGCTGTTTGTAAGCTTCCTGCCAGTGTAGTTTCTGATCGATATGCTACTGCCGATGCTTCTGTTTTGCAGCTTGACATCTGCAGCAGTCAGCACCTGCTGCTGCCCCTGCTCTCCCTGCACCTGCTGCTGCCCCTGCTCTCTGCTGCTGTCTGCCTTCCCTCGTGCCTCGTTGCTACTGCTGCTTTCTACTGCTGGTCACTGCTCTTGCTTGCTCGGGCCCAGCCGTCACTCTCACTCTCACTGTCTGCTTGTTCCTAGCATCCTTTCTAGGATCTGTCCGTTTCTAGGATCCCTGTTATATAAATGCCCCCTCCTTCAACGGGCAGTTTGGTCCTTTGATTTTGCTCGGCCTCGTTTTGCTGCCTTCTTCCGAATCGCGCCATCCAGTCAGGCAGGCCAGTAGTGTCGGCGGCGTCGCTTGGCATCGAACTCGCATGGCTGCCGCTCTCGTTTCTCTCTTCGAGTAGTTGTAGCCTCGTACTCGTCCGTCCCTCAGCAATCAACTTTCGGCCAGATTCGCTGTGTGAGAACCGGGAAACCGCTGACCGGGTCGTGCAGACGCAGACCCAACCTCCCGACATCCATTTGTAGCACTTTTAGTGTTCAGCCGGAATTGCCTTGTGTCTTGCGAGCCATCTTGGTGTCCCCTAGTGATGGATATTGTCATCTGTGGCCAGCAAGTGAGGCAGCTCTGAATCGGACTGGCGCCCTCAAGTCGACAGGTGCTTGCCTGTAGTCAGCGTGGAGTTCGAGCCCGATCTGTCTGTGTACCTGTGTGTGTGGGTGTGCATGTGCCTGTGTGGGCGTACGTGTGCTGTCACTTGGAGGCTGCCTTCTCTGCTGCTGCTCAAGCCTTGCATCCCGGCTGCCTCTCTTTGCTTTGCTCAAATTCTCCTTTGTGAGTAGTGGTCGCTCAGCACGAGCGAAACTTATCATCACGTGCACCCACACCCACACACACACACACACAGATGGTCTCTCCCTCTCACTTTCTCTCTCATCCTGGTTTGGCCTAGGGGTGGGGGCCTTAAACGACCAGGAGGCTCCAGCCCTGCAACATATATAAAGCACAGGAGTAGAGATTTAAGCTCTATACAAACGAAGGAGTTTTTTCATATCTCTCCCTCTCTCTCTCTCTCTCTCTCTCTCTCTCTCTCTCTCTCTCTCTCTCTCTCTCTCTCTCTCTCTCCCACTCTTAAGGGAGATTGTGGCACTGTGACATTCCAGCCACACCCCTTGTCGGCCTGTAGCCTTAGGTCGGCCTCTTTTACCACCAGAAGCAATCTCTCCAGTCTCATTTGCTGGTGATGAAGATGATGCCGATGATGATGACTCATTGCTCCGAGCCGGGGAGTCGTGATTGGGAGTCATTTCAGGGCCTCCCTCCGGATTACCAATTTCCCCACTCCACCATACTTCCACCCACCCATCGGTCTGTACGAATTTGGGAGCGTGGCCGCACGAGGACTGTCCTGCCCCTGCGATGGCAGACAGTGAAGTGACTGATAGTTCACTTCGCAATTTGCTGGCGCCAGTGGCTCATGCTGGGATGGGCAGGCTTTGCAGTAAGCTTCATCAACCCTGCGACGACTTGCTGTCTGACTAGAGGAGGGTGACATGCTGCCGCTGGACTTTTGCCGTGCACTGCACCCTCTGTCTTGTGCAGCTCACGTTAGCCCAATGCTCGGCTCTGATGGTCGGTCGGTCGGTCAGGATCCTCAGCAGATCCTGGCAGAGGGCGGTCGGGCAGGCAGAGAGGGATTACCACACGCACGCACGCACACACACACACACTCGGCCGAGCATAAAAAGGGAGCACCTGTTTCTGATGACCGATTGGGTCAAGCAGCTCCAGGCCCTGGACAGGACGTGCCACGCCCCTGTGAGCCCCTACTCTCGGCCGGCCGCGTTTGTCCTAGTGTGCGCGTGCATGTGCCGCGATGCTGCTGGGCACCGATGCAGGTACGGTCGTTTGCAGCCGGAGCATGCGAGTTGCAAGCTCACCTCCTTCTCATCTTTCTCCTGCTCCTCCTCCTTCTACTCCTTCTACTCTTTCTCCTCCTCCTCCTCCTTCTCATAGTCCTCCTCCTCCTCCTCCTACTCCTTCTCCTCGCTACTGTAGCAGCTTGTAGCTGCTGTGCATGGCTCCGGCAGTGCCCGGCTTGGTGGCATGCAAGTTCTCCTTTCTTATCTCTGCCTTAAAGATAATCTAATCCGTTATCGTTCCTACCATCACATGACATGCTTTTTCGTAACACGCCCTTCGCGGCAGCCGCAGCAGTCGCCATCGGTAGTGCGTGCCGATGTCTAGCCAGCGGTCATGCCGTCTCGCCGGCTTGAGTAAGTCGATCTTGCGCGCACCTTCGCTTGCCCCACGAGGTCGTGCCTCGACTGCCCTCGAGGCCTTTCCTCGCCAGCTGCATAGTGCCGCCGCCGCCGCGCAGACACGTGGTCGATTTTTGCCTTTGCCTCGCTGCCGCCACATGCCGCAGGTCGGTCGGCGACTCGTGCGTTGCCTCGCAACGAGGCTGCGCAGTCGAGCGGCCTGCTCGGACTGGCCTGTACGCTCGTCGACCACCTTCCGGGAAGCCTGAGAGCTGCCAAGGCGGAGAGCAGTGCGCGGCTACCTACTTGCTTCCGGTCCTTTCTGACTCGACTTGCCAACTGAACGACTGACTCTAGTCAATTACTGCCTCTTCACTCGGTTATCGATTTGCTCTTTTTTCCCCAGCCAGCCGCAAGCACGCGCTCGGTCGCTCGCTCTCTCCGGCTCGCCCCCTCCTCCTCGCTGCCTGCCGCCGGGTCGGGGAGGCTGGCAGGGTCGCTCGAGAGTGACTCTGTTCAAAGTGTGTCTGTGTCTCTTGTCTTCATTCCCTCCAACGCGCCGCCGCCGCCGCAGCAGCAGTTCCCGAGCTCTAGACCGGATGCTGCCGCTGCCGCCGACGCGCGAGCTCTCGTTGCTTCGAGCGCCGACGAGCTCGCCTGTCGCCCACCGCTGCAGGTGAACATGCACATGCTGGCCTTCTACTGCGACGAGCATTACAGTCCTGGTGACGACGGCACCGGCGCTCCCGGATAGGGCGGACGAGGAAAAAAGAAAGAGAGACAGACAGACAGCGCACGCTCCGCCGCCGCCGCCGCCGCTGTGCGGTCGCAGACTCGTGCACGAAGCCGAAGCCGGCGAGCTGCTAACGTTCGCGGCCGAGACTTCGACGACGGGGAATGACCAAAATGGCGCCGGCGGACGGAGGAAGCGCTGTTGCGAGCTCCGTCATCAACCCTGCCACCGTCGACGTGACTCGATTCGAGCTGGCCATGAAGGCGACCAGAACGGCCAGCGTCCCTGTGGCCGTAGACATTTTCAAAAGGTTCGCCTCCGAACGCGAGCGCACGCTGCTGCTGCCGCAAGGGCGCGGCAGCGCCGCGCTGCCGCCGCAGCAGCAGCAGCATCAGCTCGCTGTGCATCGTACGTCGTGATTGCGGAGGCGTCCTGCCGCATGAGCGCCGGCTACAGGAGCTGCCGCGACCGTCGCTGCTTCGGCTGCAGGTGTCGCCATGTCGGGAAGGAATCTCGAGAGCGATGAAGCTATCTTACGAAACCAGTCGACTCTCTCTGTCTCTCTCTGTCTCTCTGTCTCTCTGTCTCTGTCTCTCTCTCTGTCTCTGTCTCTGTCTCTGTCTCTGTCTCTCTCTCTCTCTCTCTACCTCTCTCTGTCTCTCTGTCTCTCTGTCTCTCTGTCTCTCTCTCTCTCTCTCTCTCTCTCTCTCTCTCTCTCTCTCTCTCTCGAGCGGTGCCCTTTGTATGGGCGCGCGAGGCGTCGTCGTGCGACAGCTGTCGCCTTTGGATGGGTGTGGGAGGGTCGGGGATGGAGTTGGGATAGAGGAGCTGAGGGCGATCTGCCGTCGTGATACGACGGCCAAGCTGGGCATGCCCGAGATTGGCTCTCCAATTGTCTGTACACGTCTACATCCGTCATCCGTGTGTGTTACTCGAGCGAGCACTGCGATCCCTAGCGCTGTGCTGCCCAGCGCTGACCTCACCCGCAGGCAGGCAGGCAGGCGATGCTCGTGAGCATTTTACAGCCGAAGAAGAGGTAGCAAGCTCTTTGAAGCTCCGCCGGGCCTCTCCCCCCCACTCAGGTGATGCTTCGACCAGGTTCGACCGTGGTTGCCGATTTTGTACAGCATCGGTCAGTGACTTACCGCCCCAGCCAGCCAGAGGGGGCGATGCTGGCCAGCGTGCTGGGGGGCCCGGCTGCCTTATTGCGTGAGCACGTGAGACGTCTCGTCGAGACCATTCGATCGGTGCTGATCGTCCGTAGAGGCATGGGCGTGGCTGAACAATCGCCGAATTGCCCGTCGTTCTTCGGAGCGCAGAGTGAGATGCTCCATCGGCTGCTTCCTCTCACTGGCGAGAGCGGAAGCGGCTGTAGCCGGCGGCAGCGCAACGGAACGAGCTGCAGCAGCGAGGACGGTGGATTCATTGGATTCCAGCGTGCGCGAGGCACCGCTGCAAACCTCTCTGCAGCGCCGAGGGTGTTGCTTCGAGCGACGAATGGGACGTCGGCCAATCAGGCGGCGCTCAACTGCTTGAGCGGTCACTTAGTCGCCTGTCTGTCATCGCTCGTTTTCTCTTCCTAAGAGACGCAAAGAATGAGAGTGCATTCCTTGGCTACCACTATCGTCGCCCCAGACCCGTGGACCAGCCCCCCTCAGAGGTCAGAGTGGCAAGCTGGCAGCTCTCTCGGAGAGGCGCTTCTACCGGCCGGCAGAGGCTACCCAGATTGCAATTAGTTCCTGCCGTGGGCTGCGGCACCGGTCACGTGCATTGTCATTATACCTGTGCGAGAAAATCTAGCTATCGATGAGTGGCTATAGACAATGCTTTGGGGCCGCCGGCCCCTTGACGCAGCTGCCGGCTGCCACACACAAGTCCTTATGGAGCCGTCTGGCAGAGCTGTCTGCTGCTGCTGCTGCTGCCCTGTTTCACAAGTCCTTATGGAGCCGTCTGGCAGAGCTGTCTGCTGCTGCTGCCCTGTTTCCTGCTCTACGGGCAGGCTCAGTGGGTGCGTGCGCGTGCATGCGTTGGACCGTGACATGGACAGCGCCAGTGGCCCTTGTCCAAAGTTGCTGCAGTAGGTGCGATCGCCGAGCGCCGGTGCGATAGCTTGACCGTCTGGGCTTGCCCGAAAGTGCTCATTCACTTAATCGGTGGCATCGGATGTCGTCTGCTTCGGATGTCACCATTGTGCAAATCGTCAAAGATGCTGGCATTCGGCAAAGTATATATATATATATATATATATATATATATATATATATATATATATATATATATATATATATATATATATAATAGCAATACCAGCATAAGGCTATCACGAATATCGACTGGCTTGTCAGACCAGCATTTGGAAAGAACCGCACGTTCCAGGGGAAGCTGTTGCTGCTGCTGCCGCCCTCCAAGCACAAATCTCGTACTCATTCTCAGTGCCTGAGCACCAGTGGCAGTGGCGGCTTTGCCGACGACAGGGAGCAGAGGAGTATCTGACGTCCTCAGCCCCTCGAGCTTTCGCTCGGCTAGAAGCAGTGGGATCTCGGGACTCGTCCGCCAGCGGGCTTCCTTCTGCTAGCGCTG
>WPIO01000040.1:1157500-1162500 GCA_009760855.2 Cristatella mucedo
CTTCTGCTGCTCGCTTGCTCAGCGACGGCCGCCGAGCCGTCTCACGTGGAGGTGCCGAGAACCAGCCAGCCAGCCAGCGTTGGTTGAGCCGTCGGAACAGGGGGCAAACCCTTAACCGAGCTCACACAGGCGACGGCTGGCGGTTACCCTCTGCCGCCCTCTGGTGCCATCCGGCACTGGCACTCGGTTCCCTCCACTGGAACCCTTGCTCCCGAGTCATGAGAGACAGGCTCAAGGCGACCGTGGATTACTGCAGCAGTCTGCTTAGCATCAGGTACACCGTGGCTGCGGCAGCAGCAGCAGGCAGGCAACTGGGCAAGGCTTGGCGACTGTCCAAAGTCTCGCGTCTCTGGGGCCGCCGGTCGTCGACTGTTGCTGCCGCACTTCCGCTGAGCTCGCTTGTGGCGCAGCAGCAGTGACTCGACCTGCGACTGCTACCTGTGCTGCCCTCGGTAGCCTGCGGCCTGTGCAGAATGAAAGCACGGCCGTGGCAGCGACCCGGCGCCGTTTGTTATCGGCCGCATTGCCGAGCTTGCTCGGTCGGCGTCATCGGCCGCCACGGCTGCTCCTAGTCCAGCAGCTCTGGGACGGCGCCGCAGCATCTGCTCCGCAGCGTCTGCTGCTGCAGCAGCTGCTGCACTCGAGTGCTGCCCTGCTCACAATGTGCACAGCCAGCCATGCTGTGCACGACGGCCGCCCGCCGCCACTACTGCTGCTGCTGCTGCCAGCTCCAAAATGCTGGGCTCACTCACTCGGGCCCGTCGGGATGTTGCCGCCACCGTCGCCGCTGCCGCCGCTGAGCAGCCTCTCTTTGATCGCAGCCTCTCTTTGATCGCAGGCCGTTGGCATCCATGGACGCCGTGCGGACGGCCGTGGAAGTCCACGACATGGACCGCCTCAAAGCGCTGCTGCGAGCCAACGACTGGCCGGTGCAGCACGAGACGCGCTGCGGCCTCTGGCGCCTGCTGGCCTTCGGCTCCGCTCCGCAGTCCGACGGAGTCTTCCGGGAGTACGCCGCCAAGCTGTTCACTGCCAGTGGTGAGCGAGCGATCGAGCGCCGCCCGCCGGCCGATCGCCCGGCAGGCGCTGGTGCGACGGCGGTTGCATCCACCGGCATCACTCGCTCGCTGCAGCAGCGCGGCGGCGGCAAGCTGGTCTCGGCCGCCCGGTTTGGCATTCCTGCTGGAGAGTCTTCGCTCCGCGCACCGCCTGCCTCCAGTCTTGTCTTCTTCTTCGGCGTCTCTGCCTTGAAATAGTTCGGCACCAATCTTGCTTCGCCCTTGCCAGCTCTCACAGCTCACTGTCAGCGATGGCCGTTTGCTGCGCAGTGGCCTCGACGCCAGCCGATTGCAGTGCAGCGGCAGAGGCCCCATCCACCTCGGGAGCCCCTCCCCTTCCGCTGCCGAACCGATCGGCACCGGAAGAAGCAGACGCAGAACAAAACAGGAGAACAGAAAAAACGGAGAAAAAGATCCCAAAAAAAAGAACAGAAGCAGACGCCGCGCCCTCGAAGGCCTCTCTGCAGGCGTCCGGTCGTGTCGTACTGATCAACTTCTGGCCCGGATGCCCTGAACCCTGCTCGCTCAGGACGCCTGCAGCGTTTCAGACTCTCTCCTTCACGTCGGCTCGTGCTCGACCCCGGCGTCGGGTCGGGTCGGCAGCGTAATGTGCTCGCCTGCCTTTGACGACCGGGGTCGTGGGGTCGAGCCGTGCTGCTTTTGCAGAGCGCCTAGATGGAGGTGAATTTCTCTTAGGGTTCAGTGCGAATACAAATGAAGCTTGTTGCATGTTGCCACTAACCATTCGATCATGCTTTCTTTACAGCATAAGTAAACGGCCTAGAAAGAGACGAAGTTCTTTGAGGGCGCTATAAACAAATGAATTGTTATTATTATTATTATTATTATTGTTATTGCTGGGTTGGTCCAGCAGTTAAGGTGCTCGCCCCGACTTAAGGTCTGGCTGAGGTCGTGGGCTCGAGCCCTGAGGCACATGTGAAGCGCCTGAATAGAGATTAAGTTCTCTTGGGGCGCTGCTATACAAATGAATTATATATTGCTATTATTGAGCACGAAAAACTCGAACGAAGAAGCTCCCTCGTTGTAGACGCATCGCCTACGGGGGCCGGGGGCGAGGTTGCCAGGACCGCGTCGGCTTCTGTGATGTTCGGCGACGAGTTCCGAGCCAACTACTACCTCAGCGGCGACGGCGTGCGCTCCGTGCAGCGCGTGCTTCGCGTGCTCGGCGAGACGAATCCGCACATCCGCGAGTTCACCTTCCTGCTGTACGCCTTCACCAGCGCGCTGCTGCACTATCTGCCTGAGGAGGACTGCTTCGACAGCGTCTATTCGCTGCTGCGTCGCTCCAAGACGGACTACTTCCTGGCGCCCAGCGAGCTGTCGCTGCACGCCTCGGCGCACGTGCTGCGCGACCTCGCCTTCCGCTACGCGGTACGTGAGTTCCTTCCTGCCCCACCCCGAGCGGGGGGGGGGGGGGGGGGGGGCGGCGTTCTGTTTCTTCCTCCCTTTTTTTTGGCCAAGCCTCGACGACGACGACGTTGATAGTCGCAGGTTTGCGCGCGCGCACTCGTTCTTTTCGTACTTGCGCCGGAAATCGCTCGTTTCCGTGCTGCCATGGAGCTCTGGATAAACGAAGACGGCTGGCTAAAGTGGTGCTGAAAGCAGCAGGGGGCGCTAAATTCTCGCTTCGTTCAACGCTGCCCGACATCCCACTGTATAGAGCTTCGATGGAGCTCAATTTAAATCGGTGTCTGTGAAATTTCTGTAAATGTGTGCAGCGCGTCCGTTGCTTTGGGCTGCCGTTTCACTTTACTACAACCAGCTAACTGTAGAGCCTGTTTGACCGCCATTACATGGACGATCGCTAGGTGCTGTTCTGGGACTTTATAGCCATCACTAGGAATGTAATGTAATGCATCTCTGTAACTCCACAAAGCCACAACGACCGAGCAGGTGCTACGCTGAAGAGTTTTCTACAGCCTCGCTGTGAGAGCCTAAAAAAAATGTTGCAATATAATTCATTCGTACAGTGATGCCGTAAGAGAACTTAATATTTGTCCACGTGTGCTTGCTCATAGGCCACAAGGCACACGACCTTGATCGTCAGCGGGGAGCACGGTCACCCCTGGCGCCAAACCCTGAGGGTGGCGGCTTTCGGTGTGCATGCTGTAGTCAACAGACTGCATTTCACGTAAGAGAGAGGAAGTGAGAAGCACAGCTGAGCCAGGAGGGAATGTTGAGGCCAGGAGGGAATGAGGAAGTAGCACACGAAGGACGAATCACAGGAACCCATCAAAATGCTTTGTGCTTAGGTTTGCCTTTTTTAGGTTTACTAAATAGGTGTGTTTTTAAGTTCTTTTTAAATGTGGTCAAGTCAGGGGATCTGCTGACGCAAGTCGGGAGGGAGTTCCAGGCTTTGGGAGCATACGAACTAAATGCACGGTCTCCAAAGGATTTGAGGTTTGTATAAGGTATTGGTAAACTGTTGGATTCCGAAAAGCGGGTGGTACGATGCTTGGCCTGATGGGGTAGTAGATCTGAGAGAAAGGCTGGAGCCAAAGAATGAAGTGACCTAAAAGTGAGCGACAAAACCTTGAAGTCGATCTGTTGCTTGACTGGTAGCCAGTGCAGGTCGTTAAGAAGTGGTGCGATGTGGCAACTGCGTCACTCACGAAAAACAAGCCTAGCTGCAGAGTTTTGCACAGTTGTAATCGCCTGATTGCACATGCAGGTAGGCCAGCAAGCAGCGAGTTGCACAAGTCAAGACGGGATGTCACAAATGCATGGACCAACTTAGACGTGGTATCCTTATCTAAACAAGCCCGAATTTTAGCCACGTAATGTAGAGCTGAAAGTAAGCAGACTTGATTGTGGAGCTGATGTGGTCGTCTAACGAGAGGTCACTTTGGAACACGACACCTAGATTTCGAGCTGATTCAGCAGGAGATATGCTGGCAGAGCCAATTTGAGCTGCAGCCTTTCCAATTTCTGAACCACACTGGGTTTTCTCATAACTAATTAGTTAGTTTTACCATGGTTCAGTTTAAGAACATTCGCTGCCATCCATGTGCGGATGTCATCAATGCATGCAGCAAGGGAATTGAGAGAATTCGAGGTGCTCGAAGGCTGGGAGGAATCAAAGCAAAGGTACAACTGACTGTCATCTGCATAGAAGTGAAAGCCTAGATTGTGCTTGGCAATCACATCGGCAGTAGGGAGAGTATAAACTGTGAAAAGAACCGGACCCAGCATGGAGCCCTGAGGTACCCCATATTTCAGAGGTGCATCAGATGATCTTTGTCCATTCATGTCAATACTATGGAGTCTCTGATAGGAATGTTAGGAGGGAGACTGGGCAGTAGTTGCTTAAGTTCTCTTGGTCTAGTGTCGCTTTCTTGAGAAGTGGCCAGACTGCAGCTTTTTTGACAGGTGCTGGGACCTGACCTGAGGATCATGACATACTAAGGATGTTAGTTGTGCATGGCAGCAGCAGATCAATTCTACAATTAAGAATTGAAGTTAGATTGGAAAAAATCTTAAAATGAAGCAAATTGTGCTTCTATGATTACGAGCTTGCTAGTGGGCTTTGCACAAAGATCCCCCAGATCGAGTATTTCGATGGGACCACAAGGCCACGTGTCCGCCGCTGCTGCTTGCACTTGCTGTGGCTGCAGCAAGTGCCGACCAGCTGATCCTAACCCGGTTATCTCCCGACTCACTTCCGGCCTGCGGTTCGGCACACTCATTTCAAACAGAACGCTGAGGCGCAGTGAACAACTCGGCGTTTTCTATTGTACGCAGCGACTGCTCCCACTGCTGGGAATTGCTCTCTCCGAGCTCTCTCTGCTGCACGTTGGCAAAGGGAGCCGATCATTGAGGTTTGCGGAATGGGACCATCGGGCGATCATGCAATCGGCCGGCTGATCGTAGAGCTGAGGCTCTGAGAAAGGAGGCGGCGAGGCACAGTGCACTGCTGTGCCT
>WPIO01000040.1:1170000-1195000 GCA_009760855.2 Cristatella mucedo
CCTTTGTATCGATCATGCTGGGCTGCAGGTCAGAGTGATTGACTGCTACCTGGTGGAAGGTTTCAAGGTCCTCTACCGTATCGCTCTGGCGCTGATGATCCTGTACCACAAGAGCAGCGGTGAGCCAAGCCAGCGGCTGCCTGCTGCGAGGGTGGTGTGCCCCCCATTTTCGTCGTTCGGGTTGCGGTGGCCGGTTTGCCCTCAGCGGTCGGCCCACCGACTGTAATTCCGTGCCAGCCAGCAGGCCCTGCATTTTCCAACATCTCTCTGCTGTTGCACCAGCTCGTGGTGAACCGCAGGTCCCACCGTTGGCCGGCGGCACTCGCGGTGGGTGTGTTGATTAGCCGCTCGGTCGAGCAGCTCCCGTCATTTGTCGTGCTACTCTCGTCCGATTGTGCACGTGTGCATTACATCTGTCTTCACTTCTGTTTACCCTTGATCAGGTATGCGATGACTCGTGTTTTGCCTTACCCACGTCACTGCCTTCTTTGCCCTCTCCCTACTTCTCATGTCTGTCTGTCTCTCCTCTCTCTCTCTCTCTTTTCATCTCTTCCCATCTCTCCTTTTCTCCCTTTGCACCGTAATTTCTTCCTTGTCCTTGGCTGAGCTGTTGTACTGCCGCCGTTCGACTACGTTCGATGCCGTACGACTTGTACATGAGTACATGTACATGGGCATTGTTCAAATGATTATTGTAGGCAAGCGTACTGATTTCTTCGACTCCACCAAAGCTGACATCGGCATTAAGAGGTTTTGCGAGGACATCTACAAAATGGTTTCCATCGATAAGCTGCTGAAGGTATGTTTGAAGTTGGCTGCCTAGATAGGGTACTCTCTCTCTCTCTCTCTCTCTCTCACACACACACCATAGACTGTGTCATCACCAGGAGCGCTGTTGGTCAGGTCAGTTATAGCATGACAGCACGGTCAGCCAGGCGTTGTTGAACTCGCCCAGGCGAGCCCGCGAGCTTCTTGCCTCCCAGGCGGACGCTTGCCGCTGTGAGAGATATGCCGGAAATGCTGTCCGACTACGCCTCGCTCTCACTTCTGCCTGTGAATGTAATGTAATGTAATGAACGGCTGCATCAGTTTCAGCGTGTTCGCGCCCTCAGGTCCTGTGTGGACAATAAATTAGCTGTCCCATTCCTCCGCTTAAAGACAGTTGGCGACAGAAGCTTTGGCTCTGCAGGTCCTAGACTGTGGAACTCGCTCCCACAATTCTTATGCAACGACAACTACTCTCCTACTGCCGACTATGACTCATCTTTTCTAGCGGTCCTGAGCTGCTACTTCCATGCTACTCACTACCTCAACTGCTCTCCTGACTCTGCCATGCTCCACACTTTCTCTAGCCCCTCCTCGGCCAGAGAAGCCTGCCGGGCCCAGTGAGTGCCTTGTCAGCTTTGCACGAACCCCCCTCCCTTTCCCATGCAAGCAGTGTGCAGCAGCAATGTTCTGAGCGCGGCGCCGAGAGCGGTTCGGCACGTGGGCGGCGGCACGTGGGCGGCGGCACGTGGCCGTCGGACCGGCGCGCCGCTGTACGTAGGCTCCCCGTCGTTTCATAGACTGCCTTCAGCATTCGAGGCTTCACGAGGAGCGAGATAACGCGCTTGTTTGCCAAGAACGAACTGCTGCTGCGGCAGGCCGCCGCCAACGGCAGCGGCAGCAACTCACTGGGCTCTCGCCAGCAGCAGCAGGGCGGCGGCGGCGGCACAGCGCTGCAGTCGGCGGCTGCTGGCTCGCACTCAGCCGTGGGCGGCGTCAGCGCCGGCGGCAAGCAGCTGCGTAGCGTGGACAGGAGCAGTCGAGCTGCCCAGCGCAGCTTCAAGTTCGACCACGCCATCCACAGTCACGTGGACCTTGCCGCGCTCGGCTCCACCATTCTCGACAAGCCGTCGGTGAGCGGAGCGCGCCGGCTGCCACAGCAGCCCATTGCACGCTTTTACCATCGACCTCGACCTTTCTTCGGTGGCTGGCCGCGGTGGTCGGCGGAGGCGCGATTGCGCTCGAGGCCGCCGCCGCTGCTGCTGGCACTGATGGTTTTGCTGAGAACCAACCCCCAACAGCATCCCCGGCGTGCGATCGTGGGTAGTGGCTGTGCCAGTCTTAAGGTGAGAATGGCGGGCCCAAGTGAAAAAGCTCCTCTGTCACGTGGGGCCTGCAGAGCGAAAGCTGCTGTTGCCAACAGTCTCCCTCTTTCTTTCTCTTTCTCTTTCTCTCTCCCCTCTCTCTCTCTCTCCCTCTCTCTTTCTCTCTCTCCCTCTTTTGAGCTCAGGAATGGAGAGCTGGGGAGTAATTGTCAGTAGAAGTAGCTGGTCAGCTAGTCGCACAGGCCACGGTGTTGCACGCAGGCCAGAGCTGCAGAGTTTCGAAATATTTCACTGGATCGAGCGTGGTCGGCTAGAAAAAGGCCGTTTGGGATCAGGCAGGACACTCCGTGCGTAGGCTTCAGCGGATGTGCTGGCCGAGCCAATTTGTTGAGAGTCGGGCTGTCTCGTTTCCGACTGACGCCTGGTTTTGCCCATTACCACCAAGTTGGTTTTGTTGTCGTTCAATTTCAGGAATTTTCCGCCATCTAGTGTGAGTGCTGGCGAATTACCGGCAGTGAGGGATTTAAGTTTGGAGTGCAGGAAAAAGGCACGGAAGGATGATGCTGTGTGTGTGTGTGCGTGACCAACATGGAATGAGAGCAAGCCCGGTGCTTTCCTTTGATCTATTTGATCAGCCAAATGGAGCATAGTTTGCAAATAGAATGGACCTAGAACTAATCCTTGGGATGAGCCATACTTATAGGGTCACCTGGTGTCACTGTTGGCCTTTGGCATCTGTGCTTAAGTCTCCCGAAACGATCGCACTAAGCCGATGCAGTGACAACGACAGAGATGCCTGAGCCAGATAATAGGCACTTGAAAACTGGGTACGAGCCCTAATGCTAGATCGTCAGACGTTGTCGAGAGATCCATAGTATCTCTCTTTCAAAGAATCTAGAAAAATTATGTACCAGATTGCCGAAAGGATTTTCCTGGCAATGTGCGCTGACCGTCGCTTCATCGGCACTTTTGTCACCTTTTTGTTTTTGCACGTCTGTAATTCCACTTGTGTTTGCATAGAGAGGCTCGACTTGGCGGCCTTTGCAAAGATGGATTGGTACGACCTACGGTACGACCTTCATATGGCATGCCAGCCAATGTGCAGTTGATCACGATGTTTCACATGCTCTTTCAAGCTTGTGCCAATCTCTCGATGTGCGAGCTTGCACGCTCTCTCGATGTGTGACAGCCTGTTTCAAGGATGCAGGTAGAAACCGGCAGAGGCCGGAGACACGTTTATAATGCTAGTCACATAGAGCAGGCGTAAATCGAGGCACCTCACACAAAGACGACGAGTCTGGTGTGTCTAGAGTGCTAGTGGTCTTTCAGAGGCTGGTGGTGGGGGAGTTGAACTTGAAACGATCGAATCTTGCAGAATATGTGGGCCGCGACTTGCTGGGCAAAGTCCGATAGCACGCGGGCCGTCCTGCCCAAGTCGTCCTGCCCAAGTCGTCCTGCCCAAGTTTCAGGTTCATCGGATGAGAACCTCAACCAAGTCAGTGAGAGCGCCTTGCCACCGTCCCGTGCTGCTGTTGCAGCCCTGTCGAGCGAGCGAGTGCGAGAGCAGTGGCTTTGTGCAGGATCCTACCAGCGACGCGCGCTCTCAGCAGCAGCGCTCCGGGCGAGCGCTGCTTCCTGCTTCGACACGCCGGCAGCGCTGCGTGCACTCACCGTCGTTGTAGCTGGCACGCTTGTGGAGCTGGCTGCCCGAGCTGCAGGCCGTGCGCGACCCGGTGCTCGTCTTCACGACGAACAATCACGGCTACAGCATAAAGCGCTTCTACGAGCGTTGCGATGGCCAGGGCCCCACACTGCTGCTCATCAAGACGGTCAGAGGAGAGGTGAGCTTGCTCGTGACCGTGGTGCAAAAGCGAGAGGGAGGGGTAGAGGAGTGAGACCGGGAGTAAGAGAGAGACAGAGAGAGAGAGAGAGAGAGAGAGAAAAGAGAGAGAGAGAGAGAGAGATAGAGATAGCGAGAGAGAGAGAGAGAGAGAGAGAGAGAGAGAGAGAGAGAGAGAGAGAGAGAGAGAGAGACACACACACACAGTGAGACTGACAGACAGAGGTGACTCGATTCTGGATTCTGCGCTTGAAGAGAGAGGGGGAGAGAGAGAGAGAGACTGACAGACAGAAAGAAACTGACAGACAGATAGAGACTGACAGACAGAGGTAACTCGATTCTGGATTCTGCGCTTGAATAGAGAGGGAGAGAGAGACTGACAGACAGAAAGAAACTGACAGACAGACAGAGACTGACAGATAGAGGTGACTCGATTCTGCACTTGGAGAGATGGGAGAGCTATCGAGAGACCGGCTGGCTCACCGAGTGGAAGAGAGCCAGGGGACAGAGTGTGGAGGCCCGCGAGGAGCATGGAGGCTGCGACGGAGCTGCGTGTGTGTGTGTGTGTGTGTGTGTGTGTGTGCAGCCCCTGTCTGGCCTGCCCGCCGTGCCTTGAGTGGTCACCGCTGGCCGCGCTCGCCCACTTTTCCTTCCTCTCTCTCTCTCACTCTCTGTCCTTCCTCTCCTGGTGCCGCCCACAGGTCTTTGGCGCCTACTGCTCGGCCGACTGGTACGAGCGCCAGCGGAGCATCGGCATCGGAGCGCAGATCAGCTACTTTGGCACGGGCGAGTCGTTCGTCTTTGCTCTCGGGCCCGAGCCTCGTTGCCACTTCTGGATTGGTCGCACGGCGGCTGCGGCCGCCTCCGAAGCAGGCAGTGGCGGGATGCAGCAGCCGCCGCCGATGGCCGCCACCGTGGACATGTTCATGGCCGCCGACGGGACGATGCTAACGGTGGGCGGAGGCGGCGGCGAGGCGCTTCAGGTCGACGAGAACCTCAACTATGGCCACTCGAGCTGCTGCGCCACGTTCAGCAACTTGCCGCTGTGCAGCGACGGCGGCCAGTTCCAGGTGCAGACGCTCGAGGCCATTGCCTTCCGGTGACCGTCCGGCTCTGCGGCTCACTGCCGCCATCATTCTCTTCTCTCGGTCGTCTCTTGCCTCGGCGCAAGCTTGCCCGGGAAAGAGCGCGGACGTTGGTCGGCGCTGCCGCCCTTGCGGAAGGCGTTCCTGCCCGTGGAAGCGTGTCTGTCCGTCGTCAGGCAGCCGCCGGAAGTCTGCGCTCGAAAAGCATCTCCAACGTCTCGGAAGACGTTCCAGCGGAAGCTGCTGAGAGCCGGCTTGGCTGCCGCTTTGCTTCGAATCGTGGCGTCACCCAGGGGGGGGGGAGGAGCGGATTTCACACTCTACTGCTAGTAAATCCCGTCGGATGGTGAAAGGCAGAGACAAAGGCCCGCGGTGTATTGTTGTGACGTCATCGTCGCAGCAGAGTGACGACACCAGACTGCCGGTAGAGCTGCTGCGCCCCATCGGGCGTTACAGCGAGTTGTTCTTTTGCGCCCCCTCGGGCGTTACAGCAGCGAGCTAGCAGCTCTTGCTCGCTGAGGCCTCGTCACGTGGGGTTAGTGGCTCCCTCTGGCAGGCATCGCAGCACTGCTAGCTAGTCCTGCCCAAGTCGTTCCGAAATCGAGGTAATTAATTCTGCTCTGTCGCCTCTGCTCGCCTCGCGCCAGAGTCGGTCAGCTCCAGAGTGGAGTCACATGGAGAAGGGAGCCTGTGGCCATAGCGCCGCCGCTGCTTCACGTATGATTCAAGCTGCCGAGAAAAGACAGCCTTCCAAGGGCGGCTTAGAGCCACGATGGACGGCGATGCAGCTCGCTGTCCAGAGCAGGCTGCACGAGAACGAGGCTGCACGAGAACGAGGCTGCACGAGAGCACCCGGTCAATCGTCTGGACGTTGTTATTCTCTCTCGCTTCTCGGAAATTCTTCCATTTGCACTCGTGAAGCACGGATACATTCGTCTACACCGATGTAATTTATGTAGCCATATATGTAAGTGATTATTAAGAGACACATTATTAATATATCCGTACAATATATATTAATACATATATTATTAATATATAAATCAATGTATGTGACAGTTATCAATGATCGTGCACGCATGCTGCTGCGAGGCTGTAAATAAGTTTGAGTCGACGGTCGAATTTGTTCGGGTGCTCAATCTCTCTCTCTCTCTCTCTCTCCCCTCTCTCTGTCTCTGTCTCTCTCTGTCTCTCTCTCTCTCTCTCTCCTGTATCTCGAAGGCCGGCTGCTGCAGCAACCTCGGTATGTGTCGACCGGCCAGGGCAATCTGCTGAGCTCACTGTTTGCATCTGAGGCACATGTGCGAGTGTCTATTTGAAGCCGGCCGCACGAGCTTCCATCCGTTATACATGACGTGCGGTTTAGCTGTAGAGTCACCCCTACCAACAGCTGCTGCTGCCGGCTACAGAAAAGCGAATTCATTGCCAACTCGTAATAATAATACTATTATTATTAAAATGAAGCTATTATTACAATGTACATGGCGCCGAAAGAGAACCAAATGTCTTCTTAAGCACTTGACGTATGCAGGAATGGAAGTCGTATGCAGGAGAGGACATCTGTCAATTCCTTAGTTGGAGCAGAACGTGCGACTGTCGGACGGTCTCGCGATGTCGTGCTCCTAGCTACCGGCATGACGGAGGGACATTGTTCCGAGCCGCAGGCTGCTTGCCGCCAGCTCTGCTCACGATCTGTTGGCTGGTAATAACCAACTTGATGACTGCAGAGACGGAGGAGACAGACAGTGAAGGAGAACGGCAGAGTGCATCCCAATAAAAGCAAGCTGCTGAAAGAAGTATTTGGGCAAGCAGTCCTGCCGTCTTTCATCGTGCATCCTTGCCGTCTTGCATCCTTCTAGTAGGAAGGTTACGCGGTCGGGGCTGTCGCCTTCTAGCGGCATACTTGCTTGATTGACCCTTCCGCCAGGGGTCATGGGAAACTTGCTTTCGTTGGGGAGGTTGGAAATGGCCCTCCCCGGTGCAGTTCTAGATGAAATAAACCTTCCAGCGACAGCCTTTACAGGCCGCCACCTCATGATCTGCTTCCCATATGAAGAGTTGGTAGTAGCCCATAAATATGGACTCTTGTGACTCTCACCGAACACGTCGATGATTTTTGTCGTTCACTTCGTCCTTTATGCCTTTCAAAGCGATTAATTAATAAGGCATGCCCTCCGACGGCGCCCATGATTGATTTTTGGTTCGGTCTTGCCTCCGTCTTGGCCCATAGAAGTAGGGTCGTGCTCAGCTTCTCGAAAACTTGGTCGAGCATGTGACCCTTGATGTGAGTAGGGCTATGCACATGAGCCACAAGAGACAACGAGTCAGTCAGTGCACGAAACTCTGTGCTGAAGGCTGTCGAAATGAATGTTGAAATCACACACAGTGAGAAAAGATCGATTTATTGCACACCAGTCGAAATTAGATCAGAAAAATCTTAGAAAAGGGAAGACATAATATCTGGTGCTCAATAGACTACTGCCACCATCGGTAGCTTGTGGTCGGGTAAAATCAAGACAATATATTCAAAAGACTGCTTCGAGTGCACTGCAAACGGCTTGAAGTCGAAGTTCAAGCGTGTGATAATAGCGACTCCACCTCCAGTTTTTATTGATCTAGGGGTGTGAATGAAGGAGAAAACGCTATCACACACAAACGGTCAGCCTGTAAGAGTGTGCACACCACTTCGCTACAGGCATATGAGCTGCATTGGATGAATAAGAGACAATTTAAATACGATTTTCACAAAAAAGCTAGAGTTAAGAACCACACGGGTAAGGCGTTTGCTTCTGAGAACCTGCGTTGAATTCTTGCAGACGGCAATCCTATACTGCCCTCTGCAAGCCGCCCCCGTTATGGGTCTTCTGTTGCTCTATAAATGTGGGTATTTAGTCAAGCTGAACTTTTACTTCGGCGTTTTTTCTCGTGTACCATAGGTAGACGAACTCGTTTGCGAACGCAGAAAAACGTACATTAGTGACCTCTCGTTAGACGACCACATCATCTCCACAGTCAAGTCTGCCTACTTTCAGCTATATAACATAGCTAAAATTCGGGCTTGTTTAGACAAGGATTCCACATCTAAATTGGTCATTGCATTTGTCGCACCAGTCTCGACTTCTGAAACTCAATGCTTGCTGGTCTACCGGCTAGAGCTATCAGGCGCTTACACCTGTTGCAAAACTCTGCAGCTAATAATAATAATAATAATAATATTGCACTTGATAAAGCGCCCTCAGAGAACTTAATCTCTTTCTAGGCGCTTTACATTAGCTAGGCTTGTCTGTCGTGAGCGGCACAGTTGTCACATCGCACCACTTCTCGAACACCTGCACTGGCTCGCAGTCAAGCAACACGTCGTCTTTAAGGTTCTGTCGCTAACGTTTAGGGCCCTTCATTCTTTGGCTCCAGCCTACCTATCAGATCTACTCCCCACCAGGCTAAGGATCGTACCACCTGCTTTTCAGAATCTAATCATATACCTATACCTCGTACAGATCACAAACCGTCTGGAGACGGTGCCTTTGGTTCGTATGCTTCCAAAGCCTGGTACTTATTCCGACTTTATATACTAAATCTCCTGACTTAACCACATTAAAAAAGAAACTTGAAATGAATCTATTTATCATACCATTTAGTGGGTCCCTGTGATTCGTCCTTTAAGTGCTTAAGTTTGCTGACACTGTGCATGCTGCCAGTAACCACACTTGCATGCTGACCCTGTGAGTGTCACCCCTAACCAAGATGTTGTTAAGTGAGCACGCTACCACTAACCATTCGATCGTGCTTCCTTTGCAGCAAATGTAAAGTGCCTAGAAAGAGATTGAGTTCGTTGAAGATGCTATATCAAATGTATTATTACTATTGTAGCGATTTATTGGAGAAACGGCAACCCCTAATACGATTATTGAAGGTGCAAAGATCCAGTCTGCGAACCCCCTGAATGCCAGGTTCGGGTGGCTGTTCGCGGTAGCCCGGGCTGAGACTCCAGCCATAAGTTACAGCTCGGGTCCAGTGGCCCACACACGCGATAAATCGCCGAGTGCAGGGATTTTTGATACTGCAGTAGCACTCAGCTCATTTACTCGGCACACACATGATTCTTCGTACTTCTGCCTATTAAAGCATGCCGATCGTCCCTTTAGTCGCTAGCCGTTGCAGTCTAGCTTGGCCAAATAATACCACGACTTGTTACATCCGTGAACGCTGCATTTGAACAAGCTTCAGCGCTTACGAGTTCCAACGTCCAGCGTTCCAGCATCCGCCAATCAACGAGAGCCACAATCATAAGCTGGCTGCTTTATGATGAAGGCGTTTCCAAAGGACACTCAAGGCTCAAGCTGCACCAAGTTGCACCAAAGTCACCAAGTGCCCAAGTCACGGACTGGGTAGCCAGCAGAACTCATCTCACACAACAAAGGAAAGGCCGAAGAGGAAGTGCCCGAATCTACCGGCCTGAGACGAGGCCGGTCGGTACCTCGGAAGAACTGTGGGAGCAAGTTGCAGTCCACAGGGCACAGGGCAGACAGCTTTTAACCTTTGACCTCGCTTGGTTTCACTCAGCGGCACAGCCAGGCAGTACAGGCTAAGGCCCAGCAGCAGCAGCAGCAGTGCTCCCCGCGACTACTACTCACTCTCCAGGTATCTACTTACTCCTGCTCTCAGCTTGAGCTCCTCTGCTAGCAAGGCTGCCTAAGCGGGTGCAACTCTTCGAAAAGCCTTCAGCAGCCGACCTCTCTTTCGCATTCTCGAACCGCCGCCGGCCGAAGCGCCCGTGGGGGTCTTCGAGAGTCGCATTCCTGAGTGGGGCGTCCAGAAACGGCGCACCAGCCACCAGTTTATTACCAACGAAGCCAGCCAGCCACGCGCATATTAACGACGGAAAAGAAATGCCGCTCAGTCGCAGCCCCGAGAGCCACGTGCAGAGCAAGGGCAAAAGCAGTGCAGCCGGGGAGTCGCAGGCCAAGGGTAAGCAGGCCAAGGCCGGTCCGGTCATGGTCACTCGCGCACAGTCTGTTCCGGTCTCCGGACCCACTGGCAAAGCTGGCGTTAGCGCCAGCCGGCCAGGAATCGGTACGCGATGCGTCGATGCAGGGCACCTCAGGCGGCAGAACGCTCTTCTCAAAGAAGGAACCTGCGACGAAGCAAACGACAAGTGACATTAAAGTGGTGGTACGAGATATTGCGCGCGGCATTTTGCACACTTGGGCCGGGCCCAAAGAATGGAGGAGCAGCATAATGTGAGCAACAAAATGATCAGCAAAATCTGAGAATCAGAAAATCGGAAACTGAAAAAACAATCAGAAAATGAGCAGCAAAACCTTGAAGTCGATGCTCGATTGGGGGGAGGGGCCAGCTCAGGTGGTTGAGAAAAGGTGTGGCGTGGCAGTTTCGACGTCAACGACAGACAAAATGTAGCTGCGGAATTGTGAACCGATTGCAAAAATCTCATTGCACAGACAGGAAGACAAGCGAAAAGCAAGTTACAGGATTCTAGATGGAATGTCACAATGTCACAAACTAGGAACCAGTGGAGGCAGTGGCATGCTTGTCTGAACAGGCCCGAATTTTTGCACTGGCAAGTAGCTGGAAGTAGGCCGACTTGACCATGGTGCTGATGTGCTCATCCTAGCTGATTAAACAGCCTCTTTTTGTATAGCGACAGAAGAGCCTTTACGGCTATCACCACCGCTTGCAGTGGCGATAAAGAATCGCCCACAGCAGGAATCGAACCCACGACCTCGGGACCGAGGTCGTGAAAGCAACCGCCTTGCCTAGTGTGCCATCACAGCTCATCTAATGAAATGTCAGTTTGGAACAGGACACCTAGACTGGGTGCAGATACTACAGGAGATATGCTGGCCGAGTCCATTGTAAGGGTTAGGCAATCCAATGTATCAGTAACACCAGGCCCACAACTTGCATGCTGGCTTTATGGCCATTCAATTTCAGCAACATGTCTACCATCCAATGGAAAACGTCAACCATACAGACTGCATGTGACTAAAGCGAGTTCAACGCTATCAAACAGCACGGCTACAAGCACAAGCCAACCTGTGTGTCGTCAGCATAAAAATGAAAGCCTAGACTGTGCTTGGCCATTATTAGATCGGCATAAGAGAGGGAGCAAGAACATACATTGTGAGAAGAAGTGGACCGAGCAAAGACCACCGAGAACAATAGAACAAGGACCAAGCTCAAGGCTCAGGTGTTCCCATACTTTGTTCCCATACTTCTCTTCGGATGACTTCGGATGCCCGGTTGAAATCAATGCTCTGAAGTCTCCCACTAAGATAGGACCCAAGCCATTTAAGTGCACTGCCAAGGATGACCAGGCGAGACGGCAGATGCTCAAGAAGGCTCGGTGATCAATAGCATCAAATGCCGCCCAGACAGAGATCAGGCAGAACTAGAAGAGCAGAGCAGAAGGGAGAGAGAGAGTCAACTCGAGTCTGCATTAGAAGTGCATAAGCCGGGGCCACCGGCGACACGAAGCGGTTTTCTTTGTGGCTAAAGAATGGCGATTGGGGCGTTTATAGCACCTACACAGTGACAGCAACTGCCGTTTCGATTGAAAGTTTCCTTTATCCTTACCTGTATGGATAGCCTTGATATTTGCTCTTGAAGACCGACAGCAGCAGGCTGAAGAAGAACGCCACCGTGGCCAGACCAATCACAGCAAAGACTGCAAACGAGGCCCGCGCAAGTCACCCGATCACTTGCTCGGTCGGCACGAGGGGGCGCACGACAAAATGCAGCGAGGGCCGGCGGCGGCAAAGGCTGCTTCGGCGGTCGCCCGCTGACAAAGCATGACATGACAGTCGATCGATAGTCCAGCGAGCGTGTCGTCCTTGTCACGGGGGACAATGCACTGCTGCAGGCAGCATCGGCGGCGGCGCTCGAGTGCCATCCTGCCTGCAGCAGCACGGCACAGCTGTGCTGGGCCAGCAGCAGCAGCACACGACGAGAGCGGCGGCTCTGGAAATGGTCGAGCTAGCTAGCTGGATGGCTGGCTAGCCGGCGCTTGCGCCGATCTCGACTTCGCCCAATTTCGACTTCGCTTCGTCTGTCCTTCTCGTGAGCCTGTGTCGAGGGCTGCCATCAGTGTGCAGGCGAGCCATCCCCGTTATAATTTCTACTTGCTAAGGGCATCCTGCGCTAACTTCCGGCTTCTCACCACATCCGGCGCTCGCTCTCTGGCTAGCTCCCTCGACCGGAGAGCGAGAGCTCTCATTCGCCTCGCTCGGCTTAATCGTGGCCTTCGCAGAGTGGGTCGCAAATCCAGAAATGCCCTCCTCCCTTGCCTCGCAGACGAGGGCAGGACCCGTGAGCAACGATCGTGCCCCCCCCCCTGGCCGTCACGATCACGACAGTACCGCCACGTACCACCTGCAGCAGCTGCAGCAGCAGCAGCGTCAGCAGCAGCGTCAGCTCGCCTTTCTTAGGGGTGCCGCCCACTTTTAGTGTCGGCGTCTCGTTCATGAAGATGAGGCCGGTGGTGACGGCCCCATGCAGCAGCATGACGATGTACGTCTCGGCCACGAATTGCCCCTGGCTGCTGCCGTGGATGTAGTGGATGGCGCCCGAGCGCGGATCCTTGTGGGCAAACGGCGGCCCGCGAATCTGGTTCCACATCTGGCCCGACATCATGAGCAGGATGAACGACTGCAACAGGCGGCAGTGGCAGAGGAGGTCGTGAATGAAGTGGTACCAGCGGCTGTCTGAGGGGTGGAGGGCCGGCAGCAGCATCAGCAGCAGCACCAGAAGCAGGAGTGTGTCGGCTGATCGAGCGGCCAAAGAGGGCAGGGCACCGTGCGCCTCTGCTGCCTCCTCAGTCCAGCAGTGGCGACTGCCAGACCCTGCTGCCCGGAGCTCGCACGCGCCTTACCACCGTGAGGACGCCCCACATGTTCTTGTTGTAGATGAAATCGAGGCTGTCGCGTTTCACATACGCCAGGCCGGCAACCATGGCCACGCTCAGCAGCAGCGTCACGGTGAGCATGTAGTTGGGCGGTCGCATGACGCGAATCTGCGAGCAAACGACGACAGCCAAGTCAAGCCTCGAGCGGTCGCATCGAAAAAAAGGAAGCGATCGCAACCGCACTTCCTGCTCGTTCCTTCTTGCTGCCGATGCCCGGCAGAGGGGATGGGCCTACGGCCACCACCACCACCCACCCATGCACACACGCGACACACACACATACATTCACACGAGAATCTGGTTGCCGCCTGTAGTGGTGCACCCGCAAAGCATCGTCGTGCATCAAACGGGCCAAGCTTCCGTAGGTCAGGTGGCAAAAAAACAACGCTGGCGATCGGACGGATCGCTCAGAGCACGGACAGCAATAGAGAGCTGCTGCTGCTGAGCTTCAGACGAAGGCATTGCACGATGCCATGCAGGCGGTGCAAGCCAACGACCGGCTCCCGGGATGGCAGACTTACCGTGATGTCAGTGCGTTCGCTCAGCCACTTGGCAATGGCCTCGGCCTCGTAGCCGTGCCTGCAAGAGCGCAGCGCGGCAGTTCAAGTCGAATGCACAAAAACCGACCGGGGGCCAATCCAGACGATGCGCGCCTCGCCCGGCTAGCACCGACGGTCGCCCAGCCGCCGCCCCTCCTCTGCTACTTCTACCGCCTCAGCTGCTGCTGTCGCTCCACTGACCTGTGCACCTCAAAAGTGTCCTCCTTCCTCGGCTTACCCTTCGGTGGGAACAGGATGAATGCCGGCGCCGAGTTAAGATTCAACTGCAAAGCAAAGCAACGGCTGGCCATCTTTATGTTTTTGCCCGATTTTTTGCCGGTTTCGGTCTCTGCGCTCAGCCGGGTCAGCGACACGAACCGGAAGCGCTGCAGGTGCTAGGAGGTGACCGGCGGCTAGGGTGGGGGACGACTCGGCTGAGCATTCACACAGCTGCCCAGGTTTGGCAACGCCGAGGGGTAACTACCGATAGACAACGACAGCTAAGCGACTCGACGCACCGAAAGGATGCGTTCGGCACACTGTCACGTGGTCATACGGTCACGTGCCAGGCCACACTGCTTCACTCGTGTCCAACAACGGTAGCCAGTCGGCAGCGCATCGCATGGCAGCCCCCCACCGGCGCCTCTCCCGCCAGAGGAAAGCGGCCCGAAGTTCGACACTTGCCGAGCTGAAGATATCACCGGCGTCGTCGTACTCGACCATCGCGAAGTAGAGCTGCGTGGTGCGCGCCGTCGAGTAGTGCCACGAGTTAGCCACAATCTGATACTCGTCGTTGGCAGGCCTGCGGCAGTGAGCGGGGCCGCATCAGCATGCCGAAGACACGTCGCCTCCAAAGCCAACTCTGCCCCGCAGCCAGCACAGCCCCCCTTCTCTCCCTGCTGCAAGCCCCTGCCTGAGCACAGAGGGGTGCAAAGTGAGACAGTGGGAGGCAGAGTGTGACAGATGGGGGAGAGAGCAGGCACATATGAGGGACAGAAGGGGAGAGGCAGACACTCGCGGGATGCACCCTTTGCCACCGCCCACAGCGCTCGGTGGCAGCGGTAACGAGTAGAAGCAGGCGCAGCAGCAGCAGCAGCTTCGGAGGCGACAGCAAGCGAGTGCTCGCTCGCTCGAGCACGCAGCGCCACTCATGATTCCTTTACAGCAAAGGTAAAGTGCCTAGAAAGAGAACGATCAAGTTCTCTGAGGGTACTACGCAAATTATTGTCGTCGTTGCTATAGAATCACCACTCACCCGCAAACGGAGCATCCTCGCTGGGGCTTCAGGGCGGTGAGCATGACCATCACCGAGTAGTTCTTGCTCGATCGCACGTAGTTCTTGAACTTGTCCATGTCGAGGCGCACGATGGAGCGGCGAGACACCCACTCCTCCATCTGGGCGATCTTGGCGGCATTGCTCGCCTGCGCCTACGAAGACGCCGGGCACGATGGATGGAGGAGGCGTCGCAAACCGAGCGGTGCACAGGGAAGCCCAGGGAGCACACGACAGCTCAGTGAGTCGTAATGGCACACTAGGTAAGGCGGTTGCTTTTCACGACCTCGGCCCCCAGATCGTGGGTTCGATTCCTTCGGTGGGCGATCCTTCATCGCCGCTGCAAGCGGTTGTGATAGCTGTAAAGGCTCTTCTGCCGCTATACAAAAAGAGGCTGCTAAACCAGCTAGGGAAAAAGCCACAGGGAAGCAGCACTGTTAAGTGTGCACGAAGCCGGGGGGGGGGGGGCTGGCACAGAGGATGATTGAGCACTCGCGTGCATGCCTGCCTCTAGCTGAGAGGGCGCACGAGCAGCCAGCCTTCAGGAGTCCCAAAGCAATGCAAGGCGAATGAATGCCATATCAACTGTGATTGTGATGTCATATCGACTGGCAGCCACCAAGATTAGTAATAATAATGATGATAATAATACACTTGACATAGCGCCCCCTGAGAACTCAATCTCTGTCTAGCCACTTTACATTTGTTGCAAAGGAAGCACGACCGAATGGATAGTGGCATCATGCTCAATGACAGCAAAGAGGGCAACACAACTAGGGGTGACATGCACAGTGTCAGCATGCACAGTGTCAGCACGCCTATGCACATTAAGTGGCCACGAAGCAGCGGCCTTGACCTTTTAAGTTGAAGGGGCTCGGCTAAGGGCTTGTACGTGTCAAGCGAGATCCGCTTCGCGAGTTGTAGACAGACCTGGCGAGGCATTCAAGAGAACGTGGCTCACGAGTAGCCTACAGCCAGGCTACGCTGCGGCTTTCATCCTACGTCTCTGACTCGTCGTCGAACGGAACGGCTACACACCGCAGCACTTCGCACTGCTTCGCTGATTTTCTCTTAACGAATGAGGCTGTAAAACCGGCTAGTATTCCCTTGGCAGCAAATGTAAAGCGCCTAGAGAGGGATTTAGTTCTCTGAGGGCGCTTTATCAATTGCATTATTATTATTATTATTAATAGTAGTAGTAGTAGTAGTAGTACTGTTCACCTAATGACGCATGCACTGAGAGCTTCAAATTCTCTTCATTTGGCAGACCGGGCCGGTCAGTGACATCTGCTTTGTCGCTCTCTGGGTGCGGACGGCAAGCGGACACGCTTCATTGCAAGAATGCTCAACGCTCGAAACTTCCGGAAAGTTCAGTTCCGGCTGCTCCTTTTCTACGCTGCCCGTAGCTGTAGACGCCGCTATCGACGCTTTGGAACGAAAAGGCACAGCACATACAAAATCCGACAAACTAAATCCTTAGCTTAGCGACGCGTCTACGGAGCATTTCGCTAGCTTGTCAAACGCTCAGTAAGTCGCCGCCAACGCTAACAACAAGGCCAGCGACATTCGATCGATGGTCGAACGGCGGCGGACGGGACAGCAGGGGCTGAGGCCTGGCGCGGACTAACAGACAGACGAGCGGTAGCGCAGACTCGGTGAAAATCTTCTGGCCACTTACTGCTTCGCCTTTGCGACCTGCAGCGATGCCGCACATACACAGAAGGACGACCGGCAAAATATAGTGACTGGACGGCGCCATCTTGTTCCGGGTGGACGTGGCCTCCGTTTTAGGGCTGGACTTGTCGGCGTCGAGATGCCAAAAAGCTCCCTGTTGGAGCAGAATTAACTCATATTCTAATTATATTTTAAATGCTATTTTCTTTTAGTTTATTGACGCATGAAGTAGTCGGCCTTTTGCAGGCGGCTATTTCAGCTTCCTCGACTTCGTATCCCGACCGAGGCTGCCGCCGGGAACCACAACAGTACGCGCGCACTCACGCACATTCGCGCACTCGCTATGGACGTTTAGTACGAATATGCACACTTAGATGTATATTTATATGCATCTATTGGGTCTTTATCGTTCATCCTTCGTGTGCCGCGATACTCATCGTAGACGCACCGTCGTAGCAGAATTATAAAAGTCATGACGGATAAGCCGTAAGCGTGACGTCAGCAACTTGCGTTTCCGGCCTCAACCGCCAGCATTTAAACCTAGTGTGTACGTTCCAAAATCATCGCTGGTACCTGACAGTTAATTTTAAAATGAAGATCAGTGTTAAAGGTTTGAGGTTACAGGTTTTTTAAGGTTAGAGCTGCGCGAAGACTCGGCCGCGCAATGACTCACCGAGAGGTTGACTGCTGGCAAGAACCGGTACTGGTTCCTAGTAACCAACTGCCGGTCAGGTTTTCCATTTTTATCCGTTCCGAGAGATAATCTCCTCAGCATATAAGAACTTTATTAAAAACGCCCTGACCAAAAGCCTGCGTGTGCCCACGAAAAATGGCACATACAAATCTATTAAAGAAACGAGGAATGTCGGGCCGATTTGAAAATTAAAGACCAAGCCCAGAAGCCTATAGCTCGGCAAAGGCTCAGCAGCAATGGCTCACCGACCGCAATCGTCCAGCCAATAAGAAGTACCTAGCGAGAGACTCGGTTTTCTAACGGCAAGATGCAAATGTACGAGGATTTTTTTGGTTACTAATATCGTCACTCTTTCAATCGAATATCTTCGCCCACCTTTTTCTAAAATGCCGCCGCCTGTCCGATGAAACCAAGGCTCCGATGAAACCGAGGCTCCGCTCGTGGCGGAGCTTGCAGACCAGCGAACGACGTCTCCCGCGCAGACGAGCCAGCGAACGACGCCTCCCGCGCAGACGAGCCAGCAAACGTACCCGCTGCGGTAGCGAGAGGCATGGAGGAGACGGCGGCAAGATAGTGAGACCGCGGCATCTAGTCAGTAGATGAGGCTCGTGTTTTCCAAGATCTCTGACCCAGCGACGCTTGTGGACACCGTCTGCTCCTCGACGTCAGTGCGCGTCTAGTTCTGCACGATAAACTAGGGGGTCGTGATAGCGAATGATGTAAGGTGCTCGCCTTTACGACCAAGGAGGGTCTCGCGCTTGAATGCTGTAGTTGGCGATCTTTTATTGCCAACTGATGAGCGGTGGTGACGGCCGTCAAGACTCTTCTGCCGCTACACAAATGAGGCTATTAAATAGGCTAATAGTTTTTCAAACAATCTTGCTGAACTGAAGATAAATTTTCCAAAACATTCAGAAATGTAAAGCACATAAAAAAAGAAATTGAGTCCTCTGAGGGCGCTTTATCAAGTGTATTATTCTCGAGAGCAAGAGAAGAACCGTAGGGCCTAGCACTTCCGCTTGCGGATAGGCTAGCACTTCCGCTTGCAGAGCGGGCAACGCAGAACCGTGCGCTGCCCGCACTCTAACCCACGTCCTCATGAAGGTGATGGGCGGACGGCACGTTGCAGCCCCAAGGCTAAGACCCTGTCCGGACGGCTAGCGGAGCCCGTCCCCGAGCTGAAAACGCAAAAATTGCTGGCGAAAAGACGAAAAAAGATCGGCCAATTCAGCGGCCAATTCTCGCGTGTGAAGCGGAAGAAGAGCGAAGAGCGGCGAGTTGCAGCGCCCGCTCGCTGCAACTCGCCGCTCGAAACTCGGGCCCGGAAGTTTGTGCTCCTAACCATCGGATTAATTTCGAGCGGCTCTCGTGGCTTCGAGCGTCCGCCCTGCCTCTTTGAGCGCTGCAGTGACCGGCCCCAGAGCGGCCGGCGAAGTCGCCACCCGCTCGCTCGCTCGCTCGTCGAACCCCGTTTGCCAGTCGCTGTTTTCGGGCGGCAAGCCAATCAGGAGGCAGAACGTCTTTAGCTCGAATTCGGCGTTCGTCATAATCCATCGCCTACGCTGCGGACGCCGCGATGCTTATCTCACGGCGATCCTAACCCGGATAGAGAGACGGGGACAGAAACAGAGACCGACAGAGAGCAAGAGAGAGAGAGAGAGAGTGAGGGTGAGAGAGAAAGAGGAAGAGAGTGAGCGAGAGTGACAGAAGAGAGAATGAGATTGAGAGAGAGACAGAGACAGACAGACAGACAGAGAGATAGAAAGAGAGAAAGAGAGAAAGAGAGAGAGAAAGAGAGAGAGATCGAAGAGAGAGAAAGAGAGACGGAGACAGAGAGAGAGAGAGAGAGAGAGAGAGAGAGAGGAGGGGAGAGAAAGAGAAAGGGAGAGAGAGAGAAAGAGAGAGAGACAGAGAGAGACAGAGAAAGAGAGAGAGGGAGAGAGAGAGAGAGAGAAGAGAGAGACAGAGTGTGAGGCTGGGCACGGCCGCCGTGAATCGAAGCTGCGCTGGACGCATTATCAAAAATCAATGAGCGCGTTTTAGTGGGACAATTTAGTGCTCAATCAAGCTCAAGGTTCGCGTGAGACTAAGTTAGTTTAGCTTCAGAAATCAATTTAGTCGTTCGTATTTCGGCATCCTATCGAATAGCCACCGCCTCCGCCAGAGCTTCCTCCCCGAGTCTCGGAACGGACGTCTGTCATCGCGGTCATCGGGCAAACAGACATTTCGGAAAAGTGCGAACACACCCGAAAGTGCAGTAGCCGCCCCCCCCCCGGGCTGAGAGCCAGGGGCTGAGGCATAGAAGTCAAGACGAGATGTAACAAATGCGTGGACCAAATTTCTTTCGGCAGCGCACGCCTCATCTGAGCTCAATGCTGCTCAATCTTTGCAATGTAGCGGCGTAGCTCGAGAAGTCGGCAGACTCGACTCGGGAGCTTCGAGATGTGGTTTCGTGTGCGGCGATTTCGAGACATTTCGGAACAGCGAACCTCGATTCGTCTCGCAGGAGGCTACGCAGACTCGGTGGGCGAGCTGGTTTCGACGGCTAAGCTTCACGCTTTCTCAGCGAGGCCTGCCCGAAGCGAGGCCTGCCCGAAGCGAGGCCTGCCCGAAGCGAGGCCTGCCCGAAGCGAGGCCTGCCCGAAGCGAGGCCTGCCCGAAGCGAGGCCTGCCCGAAGCGAGGCCTGCCCGAAGCGAGGCCTGCCCGAAGCGAGGCCTGCCCGAAGCGAGGCCTGCCCGAAGCGAGGCCTGCCCGAAGCGAGGCCTGCCCGAAGCGAGGCTTGCCCGAAGCGAGGCTCTCGTCGTTATTCGCTTCGCTTGCCGCTAAGTTTGCCGCCATCCGAGCGCGAATGTCAGCGACGAGATGACGGAGGCCACTCGACCGAGCGGCGTCGGCTCAGTTCACGCTCGGTTCGCTCAATGGACGCGATCTCGTCGTTGCTGGGTACGGGCTACCTCCCCGACATACGAACTACCTCCCCGATCGCCCGATCGTCTTTTCGAGACTCGTCTAGCCTGACTCGGCTTCTGCCGGCTGAAACGAAACGAGAACCTCGGCGCCGCCGCGAGAGCTTCGAGGTCGGCCATCATTGTGGTTAACACGTCGATGTCGTAGCGTTGGCGATGCGGGCTCCCCGGTATCGCCTACGGTCAAATCCCCATTCGGAGTGGCCGAGCGCCGACGGAGGGAGCGCCGAAACGTGGCGGCCGCCCGCCTAACCTATAACCTAACCTATAACCTAACCTAACCTAACCCGCCTAACGGATATGACCAAGCCGACGGAGGGAGCGCCGAAACGGGGCCGCTGCCCCGCCTAACGGAAGCCCTCCCAGGTCGCCAAGGTCGTTGGCTACTCAGAGAGCGCTATTCGGCGGTCGCAACGTTTGAGTTATCGCCTACGCCGTGCCCCCAGATGTAAATTTCGTTAGAAAGACTGGATTCCCCCGAGGCGAGCCCGGGCACTAAAAGCGGGCACTCGAATGGGAACAAGTGGGTTAACATCGTGTCCTTTCAAAAGCTGCACAGACAGTCTGAACGCGTCGTTGCTGAGAGCGCAGGCCTGGGAAATCGCCCTCTCGCTTCGCAGCATCCGGTTGACTGGCATCCGCAGTCGTTTGCGAATAGCACCCGTCGGCGGGGCAGAGGCTGTTCTTATAATAATTAACTAAAACCCAATAATAATAAAAGTATTAACGTGAATAGTTGGTAGTCTGTCTGGCGCCCTGAGGGAGAGCTAAGTTACTTTCCAGGCGCTTTACGAATCACTGCCGGAGAATCAATAACCGGGGGCTGGTAGGGCTGATGATGTCGTGCTTGGACAAATGTGCAAAAGCGCACAAATGCCGACAGGCTTCCACAAGCGGTGCCAAAGCGCGCCAAAGCCACCCGGGGCCACCGCTTACTGGGACGTCTGGTTAATTGCGCTCGCCAAATCGTGTACAGGTGAGCACAGGTGAGTCACAGGTAAGGCGAAGATAAGGCACGTGTGCACACGTGCAAGAAAGACGAGCTCAGTGGGGCAAAGCAGGAAAAGCTGAGCTTGAGTCGCTGATGCATCTTTATCCGAAACTTAGACGATGCAAAGTCGATGCAGGTTTTGCACCGACAGCAGCCAAAGCGAGTTCCGGACTTTCACGGGGGTATTCGAACTGGATCTTCGGAGGCCTCGATCTTCAAAATATTTCAACTCAGCTCGAGGGACGGCAAGACGTCTGGCAGCCGGGCGGCGGCGGGTGGTACGAGAGCGCGAAACTGTCTACTGGGCTACGGGGGGGGGGGGGCCGGAGAGGCGGGCCGGAGAGGCGGGCCGGAGAGGCGGGCCGGAGAGGCGGGCCGGAGAGGCGGGCCGATGGATGGCGCAAGCGCAAGCGAGCGCGGCGACCTGCGAGCTGGAGAGATGGGGAGGATCTTTGAGTCGGGCCGATGCTTGAAAGGAGCGAGCCAAGCTTGGACACGTGTGTCCAAGCTTCAGGTTCAAGTTCAAGTTCAAGGTTCAAGTTTCAGGTTCAAGTTCAAGCACCGGCTAGCTCACCGATGGGTTAACAGCTAGCCGATTCAACTGCCATCGTTTGCATGGCAGCAGAAGAGCCACCGCGCCTATTGCCAACACTTGCAGTGGGCAATGTAGGATTATCCGCCCGCAGGATTCAAATCCACGATACAAATCCGCCGCAGGATTCAAATCCACGAAAGCCCGAGCCGTGAAAATTGAGCGCCCAGCCTTTTAGGCTAAGACCCGGGAGCGTGGTGTTGAACCTTGACCTCGTCGGAGTCAATCTACCGTCGGCTCCCTTCCATTTTATCAGCAGCAGCCGCAGCCGTTCGGCGCGAGCCGCGCTCTGTGACCCGCTAAGCCGGACCCTGCAGCTCGGACACCCTGCTCTGCCGTGCCGACGGACTCTGACCGTTCGACTCGCACCGAGCGTCAGCGCCCCACTGATGAGAGCGGCCGCTGCGTTGGGCGGCGGCTGTCTCGACCTCTGGCTCTGCACTCGCAGGTCAAGGTCATCCCGAGATCGATCCAAAGTCGCGAGTGCGAAATGGAAGCCTGGAACGCCGGGCACTCGTGGGTGGTAGGTTTTCGCCAGCCTCCGTTGCTTCGGCCAAAACTTAAAAGGACTCGCTGCGATCCTCGGGGTCACGGTCGGGTCACCGGGTGGCACACTGCACTGGTCACGGCACAGCGAGGCTGCGAGCGTGTCACTGGCTGTACGATCGGTCGCAGACCCGTCAGCCTGAGCTGTAGGTAGGAGCAGTTCGGCGCTGCGTGTTCTCGCTCGCATGAGCCTCGCTCCATGTACCTTGTCCTCGCTTGAACCTTAGGCAGCTGACGGGCCGACCGCGTCGTCTCCTCGGGCGACTCTCTCTCGAATGTCGGGCTTCGCCGCCGGCCGGCCGCCGCGTGACGAACAATGCTGGCGCAAGGTCGCATCGCTCGGCGGCGCGGACGACGTCGCCCCCATCGTCCGCGGCTCGTCCAGCTGCAGCAGCTGCCTACTTTCGCAGCTGCAGCAGCTGCCTCGGCGGGGGCCGCTGCCGCGACGACTACCGCATGCCTGGAAGTGTACGTCATCTATTGACCGTGGGAAGCCACGACTGACGCTGCGCCCTACACCCCACCTGCCTTACAGTGAGGAAGTTAACCCGAGACCGGCTACCTGCCTCGCTCGCTTGCTCTCGGGAGGTGGCCCCCTTGAGCACACCTGGAGCCCCCGATGGCCCCCCACTCACGTACAATATGCTACTCTCGCGGCGGCTACCGGGGAAAGTTCCGCTGCGGTTTGAGAGCGGCTCTAGAGGCTTCTCGAACGGCGAGCCTTTTTCGAGTGCAGCTTTAAAGCTGTTTCTCCAGGGAAGGACTGGCACTTGTTTTTTCTAGGTCAGAACCGGGGAAAGCTGTGCCTTTGGTGCATACCCATTGAGTCAGCTGCTAAGGCGGTTATCCTGGGGAATACTGCTAATTTTAGACAGGCGTCTGAGGAGGTAATTCCTTTTAGACACGCCTGAGAGAGAGCCTTAAGAGCGCGGAGGCAGGCTCATAAAATGGGAATTGAAAGGCTCGCTGATGACAAGTCTAAAGACACCTGCAGGGCTGCGAACCTTTAGCGAGCAGCTCTTGGCACTACGGAAGTGAAGCATACCCAATGTATTGCATCTCCATCTGTAACCCCACAAGGTCACGAGTACCACGCTGGCCGAAAAGTTTTCTATAGCGCACTCGCAGCCTAAGCGGCTTTCGGGTACGCGTGCGGTAGCCAACAGACTTCATCGCACGCAACAAACAGAAGGTGGGAAGCATAGCTGAGTCAGGAGGACAATTGAAATAGTGAGTAGCATGCAAGCAATAGCTCAGAACAACCGGAAAGGATGCTCCACAGTCGGCAGCAGGAGAGTCGTTGTCGTTGCATTAGAATTGTGGAAGTGAGTTCCGGTCTACGATCTGCAGAGCCAAAGCGTCCGTCGCCATTTCGGGTCTTTTCGGGAGGATGGAAGAGCATTTCCGGACGGCGCTCCCACTTCCGGGCGGCGCTCTTACTTCCGGGCGGCGTTCCCACTTCCGGGCGGCGCTCCTGCAGTGCGGCGATGCTGCCAAACGTGTTCCTTGAGATGAAAAGCCAATTTTTCTTGGAGGCTAAAAACCGCCGCCATGTCTGCACGGTGTTCAATAAACCTGCTGGACAACGCGCTTTGGGCTCGCTGTATCGGGTTCTCCGACCGAGAGTACGCCAAGCCTTGTCATCCGGGCGCCGAAAACGACTTCCGGGCTACGTTCGTAAGCGCCGTGCTCCGGGCTCGCTCTCCGAGAATGAGGCGTGCCGAGCTTGTTTCTTCAGAGGGGCGGAACAGCATTTTCGGGCGGTACGCCTTGGGGCGGGGGGGGGGCGGGGCGCGCGAATTCAGGGCCTGCGTCGCGAGCGTCCGCTCCAGAGGGGAGCGGAAAGGAGGCGTCATCGTCCGGGAGACTACGCCCCAGACGGCTTCTGTTCGTGGTCGGATTTAAGCCTTCTCGGAGTGCCGCTCGGGCTGCGAAGTTCCTGGAAAATTTCTCTCAAAATTTGCTGCATGACCTGACAAGCAGATGCGACCTACCTAGGTTCGCCGTAGTAAATAAGTCGCCCAGGGACTCTACCATTCAGACGCGTTGCTCACGGTCGCTCACGGTTTTTCAAACAGACGCCGCCGCCGCCGGCGCAGCGCGGCCGGACATACGTAGCGACGCTTTTTCAACAAGCTGGAAAAAGCCTTAAAAATTAAGTGAGTAATGAGCGCTAAGTGCTCGCCGCCTGCCGATAGCATTTGTGCAGGTTTGTTGTTCGGGAATGCTGCGGCCTTTACCGATCTTTCAAGCTCGCAGCCGTTAAGCTGCGTTCCAGTCAGCTAGACGTGTGCGTACGTAGCGCAGATTAGGCAGGGGGCCGGAAGCCGTGCGGTCCCCGTTCCTGGACCGGTAGCCCCCCCTGTGGCCCCGGCATGACAGGGCTCCTCCGGCTGAGGTGCCATAATTTGCTCAAATACTTATAAACATAAGTTCATAGAAATAGAGGCAAACGCATTAGACACATTCGGAGAAAAGCGCGTCTTCTGGCAGCGGCGGCTCGCTGTGAGCCACCAGGACAGGGAAAAATGGCTGCGTCACACATCCGGCGACTTAAGGACGTAGGCCCGCTCGATATCGAAGCGTAGGTGCCCCCTGATCACATTCTCGTCTACGGGCTACGTGCGCGCTTGCGCGGCGGCCGCGTCGCGTGCTCACCCGGCGGTGGCGGCCGCTCCATCGCCGCCGTCCCAAGCCACACCAACCGCTCGCGGACTCCAACCGGCGTGCCGCGGTGAGACGGTCCGCCTTCGCGGCTGGCGGCACGGCGGCGCAGGCGGAAGCGGTA
>WPIO01000040.1:1200000-1317500 GCA_009760855.2 Cristatella mucedo
ATCCGTTGCTCACGTCCGGACCAAACATCGGGGCCAAAATGTCCAAGGTCGAGGGCAAAGATGGGCAGCCACACCTAAGCGCACCTGAGCGAGCCTACGAGTGTTCTCGAATGAGCGCACCGTAGCTGCCCGTTTCGTTTTTTAAGGGCTTTACCTGTCACCGTGTACCGCACCATCCATCGCCCTCCGTAAGAACGTCAACTGCGAGCACTTATCACCAGCGGAAGTGGCGAGATAAGATGGCCGATGGCCCAGGTTTGAGCAGAAGTCGCGTGGTTGACGCCGACTCGTCTGCCGGACTTACAAAGCGCTATAAAACCCCGAAATATCATAGTCGAGACTGGTTGTGTCAGAGTGCTAACCATGACTATCGTAACACTAGAAAGAATGCTTCGCAGTGCTGGGCGGAATGTACAGGTTCGCTAGACCGGATATATCGTAGACCTAGACCGGAAGTAGTGTGGAGCTAGATGGGAAGTGCTAAAAAGAAAGAAGAACGTTATCTGTCGTCCTCGGGAGTTGGTTCCACAGCCTCTGAAAACTGAAGGAATGTCTACTCGACTATTTCAAAGCCTCGGCCTTTCACCGTTGCTTCTAATTGGCCAACCGACGGGAATGGACGTTGCTCAGGTCGCCCAAAATAATACGTTCAGCTTGTTGGAGTTGCAGCTGCAGGGACTCACTCACCGTCGTAATGATGGCTGGTCGATTCAAGGAAGATCAACGACAGGTTCAGACATCTCACCATACGGGCATTCTCGAGTGCACGCCTTCGCTGCAGCTGAGCGAGCGCGGGAAGGTCAGCGATTCCCGAAGGTCGAGTGCAGTTTTCCCAAGGTCGAGGTCGAGGTCACTTACTGTTTTCCACTTGTTTCTGTCGCCTTCTCCGCGCCAGGCACGAAATCGCCGGGCCGCTATTGATTGGCGCGCATTATATCCTGGCCATTGGCACTCAGCCATTCTGTGCAGTCCACTTAGCTTTTTTTCAAGGTTGAGGAAAGGCCAGTCGTCGCTTGCGCCGGTAGCGACGACGCTGATTTCGTGCCGTGTGGAAGCGTTGTTGCCATGTGAGCACTCTCGCGAAGAGCTCGGGCGAAAGGCTCGTAGTCAAGTTTGGCGACTTGAACTCGAGGGTTAGTTGCTCGAAATCGTCATTCACGTGGGGGTCACGCATTGGTCTATATCGCGTCGACCGGGTGCCGAAGGATCTACAATATGTATTTTCCGAAAACCTTGGATGGGCGTGGCAGTCAGCGAAACCGCTTCTCTAAGCCTTATTCTCGCTTGACAGTGAAGCATTCAAAACGGACGAGCTTCGACGTACGACGCGCCACTCCTTCAGGGCTCGTTCACTTGCAAGATCCCGCCATCTCACATGAAAAGGCGCCTAGCGATAGGTCGTTAAGTGATTGCTTCTGAGCTTACGGTGAAAGTCCAAGGTTGAAGGACAAAGATGATTATGCTAGCGATTCTTGCTCGCAGAAAAACTTCCGCCTTTTGTGTATGCGCATCATCTCTCGATTGGCGTTATCTCCCACGGCAAAGCGCTACTAAACCATTAAGTTAAGAATGAATTCGGCCGAATCCTTCGCATATATATATATATATATATATATATATATATATATATATGCATTCTGCTATCGCCTGACGAGAATGCTGAGAAGGGAAATGACGTGGCTACTATCTAGAGACAGCAGAATCCACTGGATTTCAGCGGGGGGGGGGGATGCGAGGTGGGGGAGCTGAGAATCATCAGCGTGCTAAATTGAATGTTGCCGACGAGATAGATGAACAGAGAGGGTCGACAGTTCCGCGGCTGGAGTTCCACGCCCACATCCGGGCCGACGAGCTCGAAGGCTCGTGAGTTGCTTTATGCCTGGCGGCTGAGCAATCGCGGCTCGGCGGCCAGTGTGGCCGCAGGCTGCAGAGGGGTTTTCGATGAGAGCTCAGAGGTCCCAGCGTCCTGTAATAGCGTTGTTCAGAGATAATTGACCAATTGGCAAGAGACCAATTACAGCTCGACCGACAAGGCCGATTGATCTTCGATAGTAGGCGTACGTGGACGACTGACTGCGAAGATGCCCGCTAAAGAGAGAGAGAGAGAGAGAGAGAGAGAGAGAGAGAGAGAGAGAGAGAGAGAGAGAGAGAGAGAGAGAGAGAGAGAGAGAGAGAGAGAGAGAGAGAGAGAGAGAGAGAGAGAGAGAGAGAGAGAGACAGACAGAGACAGAGAGAGAGAGGGAGAAAGAGAGAGAGAGTGAGACAGAGACAGAGACAGAGACAGAGAGACGGTGAGAGGCGCGGCAGGTTGTGAATCAAGGCAATTTGTGCGGCGGCAGCTTCGAAAACGATGACCAGGAAAGCGGTGGTGCCCCTGCGGAGCCTCTGCAGGAAGGCGGTAATGAATTTCGTGGTCACAAGGACTCGGGGGACCGCTGAAGAGCTAGCTAGTCGTATAGACGTATCAATTTATGATAATAGGAATTCACAGAAATTGGCATGTCACCCCACGAGAACTAAATCTCTCTGTCTCTGCCTCTCCGTCTCACGGTCTCTCCGCCTCTCTTAATCCATCTCTCTCTCTCTCTCTCTCCCCCCTCTCTCTCTCTCTCTCTCTATATATATATATATATATCTGTGTCTCTTTATCTCTTTCTCTCTTTCTCTCTCTCTCTCTCCCTCTCACTATCTGCGTCTCTCTCTCTCTCTCTCTCTCGAGATCGGCTACAAGCTCGCCTTAATGACTTGAGTCATAACAGTAAGTAATACAATGTGTAGAATGATTCATTCAGTCTCGATCTCTCTGCCTCTCTCTATCTCTCTGTCTCTCTATCTCTCTGTCTCTCTCTGTCTCCCTCTCTGTCTCCCTCTCTCTCTCTCTCTCTATCTCTGTCTGTCTGTCTGTCTGTCTGTCTGTCTGTCTGTCTGTCTCTCTCTCTCTCTCTCTCTCTCTCTCTCTCTCTCTCTCTCTCTCTCTCTCTCTCTCTCTCTGTGTCTCTCTCTGCCTCGCCGTCTGTTTCCCTCCCCTCTCTCTCTCTCTCTCTCTCTCTGTCTCTGTCTCTCTCTGTCTCTCTCTCTCTCTCTCTGTCTCTCTCTCTGTCTCTCTCTCTCTCTCTCTCTCTCTCTCTCTCTCTCTCTCTCTCTCTCTCTCTCTCTCTCTCTCTCTCTCTCTCTCTCTCTCTCTCTCTCTCTCTCTCTCTCTCTCTCTCTGTCTCTCTCTCTCTCTCTCTCTCTCTCTCTCTCTCTCTCTCTCTGAGATCGGTTAGGAGCTCGCCTTAATCACTTGAGTCAGAACAGTGGGTAATACAATGTCTAGAATGATGTACGATACGTAGACCAGATAGTCATGGAAGCAGAAAGGGAGTGACAAAGAATTGAATACGATTCGCTGCCTGATGGGTAGATTAATGTTGATGGATAGATGAATGTTGATGGATAGATGAAGGTCGATGGATAGATGAATGTTGATGGATTGATGAATGTCGATGGATAGATGAATGTCGATGGATAGATGAATGTTGATGGATAGATGAAGGTCGATGAGACCTTGGAATAAAAAGGTAACTGCGACGCTCACGACAGACAAGCCTGGCTACAGAGTTGGGCATCAACTATAAGCGTCTGATTACACACGCCGGTAGACCAGCAAGCAGTTAGCTACAGACATTGAGACGAAATGTCACGAATGGATGGACCAACTTGGCTGTAGTACACCTGTCTAAGCAGGCCCAAAATTTTCAAATGTTACGTAGCTGAAAGTTGGCAGACTTGGCTGTAGAGCTGACGCGGTCGTCTAGCGAGTGAAAGATCAAATTTTAAAACAGAACATTATAAATTGCAAACTACATATTCTAGATTACAAAGGCTAGCCATGAAGTCAATCTGCAAGCCGAGGCGCTGGCGAGCTGCGGTGCTGTCGCGTCTTGCTCATGGACACAGCAGAATTAAGCCGCGAGCCGGACCTTGACCTTTGCCAGAGGCAGCTAGTCTTGGGAAGGCTGGAGAGGCGTGTCGGGCTGTTCAGACATCGGCGGAGCCAGGGGTTGTATGGACGCATTTGCCCCGCATTTGCCCCAAATGATGGCACTGGCATCAGAATCTGGGCCCCCCCTCTATTCCCCAACCCCACCCTACCCCGACCGTCACCAACGACTTCGTCGTTGGTGACGGTCGGGGTAGGAGGTCGGGGTCGGGGTTGATTCCACTCGATGAGCAACAACCGCGCCGAGCTCGCGTCGAACGAACGAGCTGCAATTGGGCGAAATTGATTTTGTATTGAACTTGTTCGACTTTTTCTCTCCTCCCTTTCTTGTACACGAAAATCGTGCTCGCCGCTCGCCCCGGAGATGAAACTCCTGGCCCGCCACTGTGCTCGAGCTGCTTGACGCGCTCCCCTCCCCCCCTTGGGTCGACCAAAGGAGGACCTGGGGGCGGGCTCATGACCTGCTGCTCTGCGCCTACCGTTTTATAGTAGCTCTGTTGGAGTCGGGGACTTGTACGCCCTTCTTCACGGCTTTCTCTGGTGACCCAGCGACCGCAGCACGGCGACTCAGCGACCGCAGCACGGCGACTCAGCGACCGCAGCACGGATCGGAAAAGAGAAGAGAGATGAGAGAGACAGAGACAGACAGACAGCTATAGTAGTGACTGCCGATATTATCAGTGCTCAGGATATATATGAGAAAGAGGCAGAGAGAGAGAGAGAGCATAGAGAGAGAGAGAGAGAGAGAGAGAGAGAGAGAGAGAGAGGCGAGAGAGAGAGAGCATAGAGAGAGAGAGAGAGAGAGAGAGAGAGAGAGAGAGAGAGAGAGAGAGAGAGAGAGAGAGAGAGAGAGAGAGAGAGAGAGCATAGAGAGAGAGAGAGAGAGAGAGAGAGAGAGAGAGAGAGAGAGAGAGAGAGAGAGAGAGAGACGAGAGAGAGAGAGGCGAGAGAGAGACAGAGAGGCGAGAGAGAGACAGAGAGAGACAGAGAGAGACAGAGAGAGAGACAGAGAGAGAGGCGAGAGAGAGAGAGAGAAAGAGAAAGAAGATGGAGAATGAAAGTTATGCTTTGCTTTGCTTTAATTGCTGGGTACCGCGGGAGCACGCGATGCGTAGCTCGACTTCCCTCGGATCTGAGATGATAATCTGACGGCGGGTGACCTTGCAGGCTCCCGCGTCATTCAATTAATTTTTGGTGAGTTTGTAAGCACGCGCGTTTGTATATATCAGCTATTCGTCAGCTATTCGTCGGTCGTCCGATCGCTTACTTCCGCTTCTTCAGACGCGTAGGTGAATCTATGCGTCCCGGTAGCGAAGGAAGCGGAGGTCAGGGGGCGAACGCTCTTTTCCAGAACGATCTGGGTAGAAATGGCCGACACCTAGTTCCGATTAGCTGGCTGTCGTCCAGAGTCATGCGTCAGAGTTTTACGTCATACGTCGGCCTCAGAGAGCGAGCCTCGACCTTCGGCCATCGACCTCGAGCCGCCGCCGGCACTGCAGACGCACTGCAGACGACGGCCGCAGACGTCTTTTGCCAAACTTTGCTGCGCTTGCTTGCGCTGACTTTTTTCTACGCATCATCTATCGCAGATGAGGAGTTTTATCAGCGCGTCCTGCGTATAAAGACGAGCCTTCCCCGAGGGCTCGCTGTAAATCGGGACGGTGGCGGGGACCGAAAGCTGAGGCCAGGCGAATCGGGCAGCAGCGAGGCAGCGCACAGGGCGAGCGCGGCTGCGGCGGCGGCCGTCGGCGTGTCGCTCGGGTGGCGCGGGGCGCGCTGGCGACGCGCCAAAGAGGACGTCGTAGAGCTAGAAAAAGAGAGAGAGAGAGAGCGAGAGAGCTGCCGTAGCGTCGTTGCCAGAAGTTGAACCAGCGACCTTCCGAAGTCAGAGTCGTAGCTAAAGAAAAATATATCTGCATAATTCATTTATATAGCCGCCCAAGTGGGCCTAATCTCTATTGAGGCGCTTCACGTACGCCGCCGGGGTCGAGCCCCACGACCTCGGTCAGACCTTGGGGTCGGGGCGAGCACCTTGACCGCATGGCCAAGGCAGCTCGGTTGCCTGTGCGTCGACGACGATGAAGCGCCGGCGCACGCAGGCCAGACGCTGCGGCGTTCCAGAGGAGAGCGCGATAGCTAACGCAGCGATCCCTTCGCGCCGGATGCGGAGGCTGCGCGCTGGCAGCCTCTCCCTGGGTCACGCCCCGCACGCAACCGCTGGCCGACGCCGCAGCCGCGCTCCGATCCGCGGCGAGCACGGCTGCGTCTTCCGCTGTTCGAATTTCAAAGAGCGACGCCGACCGGATGCCGCCGACCGCCGGGAAGGCGACCTCGGTGCCGAGATCAACGCGCGCCGCCTCTGCCGCAGAGCGACCCCGCATCCGGCAGCGGACGGCGGCGGGGCCCGGGACGCCGGGAGACATCGGGAAGCGCATATTGAATTCGCGCGGTCGCATCAATACGATGCGCGGCCTCGGGCTCCGGCGATGGCTATCATGTTAGAACGGCTCGGGTCGATTATGTGGGCGTCGCCGCAACGGCCGCCGCAGCAGCATCGATTGTCGTCCGACGGGACGAGCGAGCTGGAGGCGCAGCCACCGCGCTGAGCAGCGAAACTTCGCAGGAAGCTTCGCTGGAGGCCGTCGGCCGAGACCGAGAGTACGTTTGCGCTTCGCCGCTGCTTCGGCGTCTCCGCGCCTTCAGACCGCCGGAAGACGTCGTGAAGAGCGCGCGCGCACGCGAGCCCTGCGGCGTTGCTGCCGCCGCTGCGGGAGGACACGAGGCGAACGCGAGGCGCGCGGCGCACGCGGTTAGTGCGTCGCCTCGAAATCGTCGTCATCGTCGTCGCCGCCGCCGCCGCTGCCCCTTTCGTGGCTTTGGCTCGCGCTAGCGGCGGCCTCGGAATAGTCACGAAGTACGAAGCGCCGAGGCCGCCGCGACGGCGGCCTCGGCGAGCGGCTGCGGCGGGCGGGAATCGGCGGCAATTTATGTAATATGTGGAAGCGGGCGGCAGGCGACGCGGCAGCGCCTGCCTACGGGGGCCTCGGCGCTTCGGACGCCCTGCCTAGTGACGGAGTGCAGCCGGCCGGGGAGCTGAAAAAGCTGCGAGCGGCAAATAATTCATCGTCTTCAGACGCACGCTCAACGATACTTAGAGATATAGTGTGTGTGTACGAATGTTGCTGCCATGACTCGAACCCAGGGTCTGGATGGTGCTTCGGGAGTACCCTACGCATAATCTAAGAGACCTCAGTGGGTAATTGAAATCATTTGAAGATAAAAATTACTAATGCATACGTACATTATTGGCTTACTGCATAATTAGAGCGTTTTCTGAGTTTCAAAGATAACAATTATTAATATATACGTATATTATTGGCATACTGTATAATTAGAGCGCTGCGTTTTCTGAGTTTTAAAGATAACAATTATTCATATATACCTGACCACATTTAAAAGGAACCTAAAAACACACCTATTTAGGACAGCATTCAGTGGGTCCCTGTGATTCGTCCTTCATGTGCTTATGCGTGCTGACACTGTGCATGCTGCCACTAACCACATTTGCATGCTGACCCTGTGCATGTCACCCCTAACCATATTATTCATTTCGTTTGTTTTTTCAAGCATGATTTTACTTACCTTTCAATTGCATTTCACTTTACAGCAAATGTAAAGCGCCTAGAGAGAGATTAAGTTCTCTGAGGGCGCTTTATCAAGTGAATTATTATTATTATTATATACGCATATTATTGGCTTACTGCAGAATTAGAGCGCGGCGTTGTCTGAGTTTTAAAGATAACAATTATTAATATATGCGTATATTATTGGCTTACTGCATAATTAGAGCGCTGCATTTTCTGAGCTAAACTTGCCGCTGCACTCTTAAAAAGCCGCCGCTCGCAGAGCGAGCGGCGGCTTTCGCGTATTCTCGATTCGCAGAGCGAGCGCAGGGAATCGAGAATACGCGAAATTAGCACCAAGCTCGAAGTAAGGGAGAATTATACGAGAATTTACTTCCAAGTGAAAAAGTAAGCTGCTGCCATAGTACATAGGCCAAAGTTCTCTTAGGGCGCTGCATAAAAGAATTGCATTTGATGACCGAAGTCGTGGGATCGGGCCATGCGGTATTTGTTAATTCCCTTGATAAAGATTAAGTTATCCTAGGCCGCTCTAAAGAATTAATTATAATTATAATTATAATTACATATTATTAATATATATATATATATATATATATATTATCTATTATATTATATATATTATTAATAATTATAATTATAGTAAATGTATGTATATATATTTATGCATATATATATATATATATGTAAACAGATAAGATAGATAGATGTGCATGTATGTGTGTGTGTGTGTGTGTGTGTGTGTGTGTGTGTGTGTGTGTGTGTGTGTGTGTGTGTGTATGTGTGTGTGTGTGTGTGTGTATGTATGGCTCCGCTGCGATCGGGCGCTCGCCGCTCGACGCGGCGAGCAAAGCTGGCGGCGGGCCCTCGGCGACCTCGGCCTTCTACGTCGGTTACTGCCCCCTTGCTCTGTTTCTCCACTCACCTTCTCTCGTCCCTCATTCTCCTACCTTGTTCTCCCCTTTTCAACGGTGGTCTTGAATGCGTGTGTCCGTATATTGACTTCAGTCCGTCGACTCAGTCTCTGGATATCCGGCTCGGCGCTTAATTCCGCCAGCCGCCATATTGCAACGATCGTAGTCTCGGCTCTCTCCGCCCGATCGGCGCCGCCCGCTGCGCTTTCCTCTTCTTTTGCTGACGTACGGACGCGCGATCGCCGGCGTCGCTGAGCGATGTTTTCAAAGGAGATGAATTCCCTGACCTTTTTTAGATCAGCCAGTTGCGTGTGAGGCTGGGGGCGCGCAGCACGAAGGCGCCGAGCGATTCTAACCTACGACCTATGCGTTATGTCCCACGCATTACGCCCTAAGCGCACTACACCCTACGCGCTTCTCTCTGATAAGTCCAATGCAATTCCCTGAGATGCGATGAAGCAATAGACTTACCAGCAAACCGTCGGCAGGCGAGGTGGCCAGCGAACCAAGCCACGCCCAACGCCCGCGCCACCTAACGGAGCCCCGCTCTCGTCGTCACTCGACGAAAAGCGCAGCCACGACGCCAGCGGAGAATTTGAGGATTTTCCAACTCCCCGCGACTGCTTGGCGCGCCCACCTGGCGACCGCCCACGCCCGCGCGCCGGAAGGGGCACCGCGGAGGCCCACGCTTTTCATTGGATCGCAACGATGCGCCGCCGCACCTCGGGCCGCAGGCCGCCGGAGCGGAGAGCCGGAGCGGGCCGCGTGCCAAGCGGCATCCCGAGGGACGAGCGTCTCGTCCGTTGAAACTTTTCCGCGAATGACGAATAAGAATCGAGCGGCGGCACGATGGCAGACGTGTACGAGGACGGCAGCCTAAATCAGGGTACCCTAACGCGATTGGCGCGGCGGCGGCGGCGGCGGCGGAAGTCCGTCGCGCTAACTATAATACGACGGCCGTGCACGGGCGCACCATCGTTGTCGGTCGGCGTCGCTACGTGTGGCTCGGCGAGTAACGTGCCTCCGTCGGCTCTCGCGCGCCAGGTCGTCTTCGCCACAGTCTCTGCCGTGCCACCGTCGCCATCGCCATCCGGCGGCGCCTCCGTTGCGAGCGTCTCCGCCGCCGCGGGCGTTGACTGCCACGCCGCTGCCCCTTGCAGTCGCGAAACGTCGCGAAGGCGGAGTTGCTGCTGCAGCGGCGGCACCCTGCGACCACGTGATCGCGCGGCGATCGCAAAGCGGCCTCGAGCGCGCACGGTAAGGCTGCGCTGCTAAAAGGCTGCGCCTCGGCGAGTGTGACCGCGCGATCGCGTGGTCACGGGTTGCGACCGCGCGACCGCGCGACCACGAGACCGGGCGATTCGCTGCGGGAGGCCGCCGGATGCCCCGGTGCGGCAGCGCGGGCCGCCGCCGCGACTTCGGAGTCGGCAAAAGAGAGGTGGGCGGGGCTCTTCGTTCCGGAATGCACGATACGCTAATATAATAATGCACGATACGCTAATGCCCCTGCGCTTCCGACGAAGTCGCCGCTATTGAAGGCTTATCGATTGGAGCGAGCGAGCGAGCGAGCGAGCGAGCGCTCCGGACGGTGCGCGTACCCTCGCTCGGCCGGCGCTCGTGGTCAGACAGCTCACCGCGATCAGGCAGCGGTCTGGGTCAGGCAGCGCGAGCGAGCGTCGCCGAGCGTCGCCGAGCGTTGCTGCGTGCTGCTGCGGCGCCGCTTAGGCGGCGGTGGCCAGAAACGCCGCCGCCGCCGACGAGCGCGACGCTCGGTTCGAAAAACCGGAGCTCGAGCAGCTTAGGCGGCGGCGGCTGCTCACGGGTTGGCGCGAGACGTGCGACCGCCTCAGCGGGCGGCCGGATGGGTCGAGGCGCAGGCAGCTCGCGGCTCGGCATCTGGCCAGACGCCGAGCCGCGGATGCAGCTGGTGCGCGCGGCGGTGCGTGAGATGCTCGGCCCCGATTTCGCCGCGGTGGCCTGGGCGCTGTGAGGTGCACCGGGCGGGCGGTAAGAAGGGAGAGCGGGCTGACCTTCAGAGTCACCTGTTATCATTCCGACGGACGCCTGCTCGACTGGCCTCGAAACTACGTGCAGGACGTCGGCGCGTACGGACGGCCCCGCTGCGTCCTCCCCGTCCCACTTTCCCGTTCCCTTCTCTCTCCCCCTCCAGCTACCCCATACTTCTTGTCACCTGATTCCCCTTTCCCTCATTCCCGCTCTTCCTTCACTCTAAACTTCTGACAGTCACCAAATCTCTCTTTCTGTCGCACTCGCGTTTGCTCTCTCTCTCTCTCTCTCTCTCTGTCTCTCTCTGTCTCGCTGTCTGTCTGTCTGTCTGTCTGTCTCTCTCTCTCTCTGTCTCTCTCTCTCTCTCTGTCTCTCTCTCTCTGTCTCGCCATCTGTTTCCCTCCCCTCCTCTCTCTCTTTCTCTCTCTCTCGCTCTCTATTTTGTATCTCTCTTTTTCTCTCTCTCCCTCTCTCGCTCTCTATTATGTATCTCTCGCTCTCTGTATCTCTCTCTCTTTCTGTGTGTCTCTCTTTCGCTCTCTCCCTCTCCCTCTCTCTTCTCTCTCTCTCTCTCCCTCTCTCTATGTCTCTCTCTCTCTCTCTGTCTCTCTCTCTCTCTCTCTCTCTGTCTCTCTCTCTGTCTCTCTCTCTCTGTCTCTGTCTCTGCCTCTGTCTCTGTCTCTCTGTCTCTCTGTCTGTCTCTCTCTGTGTCTCTGTCTCTCTGTCTCTCTCCGTCTCTCTCTCTGTCTCTCTCTGTCTCACTCTCGCTATCTACTTCTCTCTCTCTCTCTCTCTCTCTCTCTCTCTCTCTCTCTCACTCTTGGAGCTGCCGGTGAGATGAGCTAGCTGACGTTGAGATGACGGAAGCGTTAGCTGACCGCGCCAGCGGAGTGAGCTCCGCATCACGTGGGCGTCCTAACCCACGTGGTGCCCACGCCCGCCTGGTGCGAGCGTGCCGGCGAGCCGCTGCCAGCCCTCACCCAGATCCGCGTGCAGCCGATCTTGACGGACTCTGCCGCTTTCATCCGTGTCACCTTCCCCGCCGCCGCCGCCGCCGCCGCCGCCGCCGCCGCCGCCGCCGCCGCCGCCGCCGCCGCCGCCGCCGCCGCCGCCGCCGCCCAGCCTCCCCGCCCGTGCGCCCTTCCCAGCTCCACAGCCGCCGCCGCCGCCGAGCCGCGCCTGCATCCGCGGCGTTCGAGCGTCGCTTTCGCGTTTCGCCTTCGCCTCGTCGAGCATCCGCTGCCTTCGCATTCGCAGCTCACGTCGCCGACGAGACGACCATGACGTCAATGACTAGCACGGGCGAGGAGAAGGCGGCTACGCCGTCGGCCACGACGCCTGTAGCCGCTGCCGCTGCCGCCGACACCAAGTCGGTCAAGGACGAAACCGCCGCCGCCGCCACTTCCACCGCCTCCTCCGCGTCCGCTGCGGACGCCAAGTCGACGCACTCGGGCTCGTACAAGTCGTCCGCCGCCGGCGGCGGCGGCGGCGGCGCGACGTCGTCGAGCGAGATTCGCGCCCCCGACACGGAGCTGCTCGCCAAGTTCCACGCGCGCAGCAGCAGCGACCAGCGGACGTGCCTGCTGCGAGACGTCTGCCTCAGCGCCGCTGGCGAGCTGTTCGTCACCGACGGAGGCAACCGCAAGGTCAAGGTGTTTGACCTGCAGGGCGAGCCGCTGCGCGAGATCTCGCACCCCGACCTGCGAGAGCCGTTCGGTATCGCGCTCGTCGGCGACGCCAAGTTCGCCGTCACCGACGCGCGGAGCCGCGACGTGAAGATCTTCACGGTCGGAGGCGAGCTGGTGGCGACCGTCGGCAAGAACCTGGACGAGTATCCGATGAAGGACCCGCGCGGCATCGCCGTCAACAGCAAGGGCGACATCATCGTGTCGGACGCGTGCCGCCGCTGCATCTACGTCTACCCGCTCGGGGGCGCCTTCTGCGACATCATCTGGGGCCAGGCGGGCGTCAAGCCGCTGCAGTTCAAGAACCCGCTGTACGTGACGACCACGCCCAACGACGACATCGTCGTCAGCGACTATTTCGACGGTCGCGTCGCGGTGTTCGACGGTCACACGCACGACCTCGTGTTCACGTACGGCACGAAAAAGGACCAGAAGAAGCTGCGCTACCCGCGCGGCGTCTGCGTCGGCCGGCACGGCGACGTCATCGTGGCGGACAACTACAACGGCAAGGTGCAGATGATCGGAGAGGACGGCTCGTTCAAGCGCTACATCGCCGGCGACGTGCACGGCCTCAAGCGGCCGCGCGCCGTCGCCACCGATGGCTCCGGGCACCTGGCCGTCGTCGAAAACGGCGGGCGGGTGAAGATCTACCACAGCCTGCACGTGTGAAAAGAGCGTCCGCCGCCGCCGCCGCCGCCGCCAGGCGGCCGCTGCCGCCTCGGCCAGATTTCGGAGCGGGGCACATTCCCCGTTTCAATCGGCCGCGGCGGCGGCGGCAGCGCAGCCGCGTCAGAGAGGCTTCGCCGTCGCCTCGAGTCGCCTGTCGCCGAGCGACCGCAGCGGAAGGCGGGGGTGACAGCAGTCGCGACCGGCGGGACGTCCGGCGACCCGCTGCAGGCAGCCGCGCCAGCATCTCGACGGGTAGCAGACGAAGAAGCAGCAGGCGACGGCGACGATTCGACGCTATCTTGTTTTCGGTCAGGTGCGCTCGCTCGCTGGGCCGAGAGTTCCACTCGCCGCCGCGTTCGAGAGTTCCGCAGGCGATCGCTGCCGGAACGATGCAAAGACTGTCTGTCTATTTCGGTCTCTCGACCGCATCGAATGCCGCCGCCTCCACGCCGTTCTCGCGTCGGTGGCGCAAGCGGCGACGTGGGCGCATGCGCCACCGTGCGCATCGCGCATGCGCGTCCGACATGCGTCGTGGCGCGTGCGCTGCTGCTGCTGCCGCCGCCTCGCTGCCCACTTGGCCCGCCGAGGCAGCGCTGGCCGGCGCGCGGCTATTGCGCTCTGCGCGCGCGGGCGAGGGCGCGAATGTCCTCGACTCGAGCATCGACATCGCACAATAACACGCGCTCCGCTTCGTTCGGTTCGTCGGTCTGTTTCTTACTTCCTCCCTCTTCTACATCTACTCCCGCCGCCAGAAAGCCTCCTCCGTACGTCAGTCGCTGAAGCGACGCCTCCTCCGCGAAGCAGCTTCCGCTCTCAGGCTAAGGGTCATGATCATCACTGGCGGCTGTCGGCGACGGTCTCGAGGAGCTCGAGCGAGCGATTCGCGGCGGCGAGCCGTCGCCTTCTGCACTTTGCACCGAAGCCGTTCGGTGCAAAGTGCAGAAGGCGGCGGTGGTAGGCTGGTGGTAGACGCAGGCGGCGGTGGTAGACGCAGGCGGCGGCGGTGGCTGCGGCGGCGGGCGCGCTTCGATTGCTGCATCCGGCGGCGGCCATACGGGAGGAGGCGGCCGATAAATATGGATGCGCCCCGTCGCCGCCGACGTCGCCGCGGGGTCCGCGGCGACGTCGGCGACGGTGGCGGCGGAGCGAGACGCACGCGTCGTTGCGCCACAGCTAGTCGACTCGCGCCCGACGCCGGTTAGCGGCTGGAAGCGGTGAGAATTTCAGGCGCATCCAGAATTCCGCGTGGGAGCCGAAGCCGATTGGCCGAAGCGCCGACCAATCGTGTAACACGCGAAAGGCGCATGCTGCCGGGCGACTCCGAGCAGTAGCTGGCAGCACGCGCCTCCTCCGTAAAGTCGCGTGTTTGCTTTTCGTCCGCTTTTTGTCCGCTTTCGGTCAGTCCTTTTGAACTGCTTCGCAACTGACGCGGTCTCCTGTTCTTGGCCGACGGTAGACGAATGAAGTAGAAACCGCTTCCACTCATTGACGGAGACGAATGCGGAAGCCTAGCTCTCATATCCTCCGGCATCTCTCATCCCTCGGCTAGCCGATGCTGCGGGTTCGAGTCCCCGCAGTGAGCCATCCCGCAGTGGCCGGTCTACTGCAAGCGGGCGGCGATGTAGTCCTTAAGGCTCTCCTGCCGCCATGCAAAATGAGGCTGTTGAATCACCTTTGACCTTTCTCGCAAGCCAAGACCCGAGACCAGTCGGAAGCGAATCCAAAGAAATGGCGGCGGAGGTGAGCATAGATATGTCCATGATAGCGCCGTGGCTTCGCCGAGCTGCGTCCCGCCGGCGCGACATGTTTTTCTTGCGAGCCAAGCTTGGCTCGGACGGCAAGAGAATAGACCTTCCAGGTAGTGCCACCAAAGGCATGGGAGATAACTTAGGGCGCGGGATATAGTTTAAGCGCTACCGCGACTCTTCTGTGCGTGAAGGCGGTGAGCTTATCAGATGGGCGACTGAAATGGAGCAGTTGGGGTCGGCCGACGGCAACTCTGCACTTTCGTTCGTAAGTTTGACGGACAGAAACTGGCGAATGGAGGAAATGGGTGGTGCAGGCACTGCCTGGGCGACGGAGATTGGAGACCGCGCTCTGTGGATCTGAGCTCTCTAAGGCCACGCCCACCACCGAGGATCGGCAGCAGACACGTTAAATAATTGACGCTCGCTGCGTAATCTTTAGCTGCCATCGCGCGAGAGTATGCAGTGCTCGTATTGGCACAGCGATTGCAATGTAGAGAAACGCTGCTAGAAGGATTAATGAGTAGAATAATTCGCTCGGACTGGGTCGCGGGCGATCGCGACGCCGGCGCTGTCACCTGAGGGACGACGCCAAGTGTGTCACCCCCGGTGTCGTCCCTCTGTCGTCCCCTGTCACCTTCGGTTTGGCGTGCTGGCGCTGCACGATCGACCGTTCCATCGTGGTCGGCGTCTTTTGACCCGTGAAACAGTTATTAAACAAACCAGTTGCCTTCGAACGTGGGATATCACTCAATGTCCGCAACAATGTCAACGATCAATGTCAACGTCAATCATAGCAATGTCAATGTCAATGTCAACGATCAATGTCCACGATCCGCAAAACTGACCTCTCGGATAGCCGAGGTGTAATTGGTCACGGCATCGCGCGCTCAGGTGTCGAACGATCTTTAGGAATCTATGACCGCACTCTGGAATGGAGACGAGGTTGGGCAATGAGACTCCAGCCTCGCTGTAAAAACGAGACAGTAGCCACGCTCTGAAAAAACCGACTCGCTTGGAAAGAAGGCAGCGGTCGGTGTGGCGAGAGTAGGAATGTGAGCGCGTCGCAGCGTGAGGGGTCGGCCTGCTCTCGTGACCTACGTCGGGATGTCGAAATGCTTTTTCTCTTTTTTTGGCTTGCATTTTCGCATTGCAGAGTCGCATTTCATCCCGCCAACGCGCGATCCCACACACAGTCTGATCGTGTTCAATCCGTGTCGTGTGGGGGTCAGGTCTCAGACATGAGAAGGGTCAACTGTGGAGTCCCTCAAGGGTCTGTACTCGGTCCCTTGCTGTTCTCCATTTATACACAACCTCTGGGAAAAGTGATTACGGCCCATGGAATAGGATATCACTTCTATGCTGACGATACGCAGTTGTATTTGTCATTTAAAACGTCGGAATCTGCTGCAGCAACTGAGAAACTGAACGCTTGCCTTGCCGATATTCGATCCTGGATGTCGGAAAAGGCTTTGCTCTTCTAACAGGTGATGCTATTGTGCGACCTTCACCACGTGCTCGTAATCTAGGTGTCGTGTTCGACAGCTGCCCAATTTCAAAAGCTTCATTCAGAAGATTGCCTCTACAGCTAGCCATCACATCCGATCCCTATCCAAGATTCGAAGCTGTCTCCCACAGTGGCTTGTAAAAAATTTAACTAGCTCTTTAGTTCTGTCTCGGCTTGATTATTGTAATTCCCTTTTGGCTGGGCTACCAAAGAAAGCTATTATGCCACTACAGCGGACTATGAATATGGCTGCAAGGCTGGTCTTCAAGTCCCAGCGGTTTGAGCACGTGTCACCTTTGCTGAAAGAGCTAGGATGGTTGCCGGTTGCAAAGGATACAGAGCAAAGTTCTTACGCTGGCCCACAAGGCCCGCCACGGCTTGGCTCCTTCGTACCTAGCTGAACTGCTGCATCAGTTTCAGCCTGTTCGCGCCCTCAGGTCCTGTGTGGACAATAAGTTAGCTGTCCCATTCCTCCGCTTAAAGACAGTTGGCGACAGAAGCTTTAGCTCTGCAGGTCCTAGAATGTGGAACTCGCTTCCACAATTCTTACGCAACGACAACTACTCTCCTACTGCCGACTATGGCACATCTTTTTCAGCGGTCCTGAACTGCTACTTCTATGCTACTCACTACCTCAACTGCTCTCCTGACTCTGCTATGCTTTCCACTTTCTCTTTGTTGCGTGAGACGAAGTCTGTTGGCTACCGAATACGTAGCGAAAGCCGCTCAGGCTGTGAGTGCGCTATACAAAACTCTCCTGCGTAACGCCCACATGGTCTTTATGACTTTATGGAGTTACTGACGGAGATACAAATACAATCGCTAGAGCGCGCGCACTGGTTCGCGCGTGAGTCGCCCACATCGCCCGCATCCCACCCGTTCACTCGCTCGCAGCCGCAGAACGGAAGAAATCCGTCTGCTGTCGGCCGAACCGGTCAATGGCGGCCGGCGCGGCAGCGCGAGCGACTCCGCGCCGGCCGCTGCAGCCACAAGCGCTGGCTTTCGTTCAGCGGCGGAGAAGCGCTGTGCACGTGTGCACCGCGCGGGCGGGTGCAACATTCCGTCGCAAAGGAAAGAGTCGCGCTCGCGCGCTGCCTCGCCGCCGGCTCGCGCGCGCCAGCGGGCAAGCTATCGGAGAGGAGGTGAACGTCCTCCGACGCACGCGCTCGAAGAGCGCGTCCATCCGATAGCGCTTTGTCGCTCGCTCAATCCGAAAGCGCGTTCATCGCGAAGCGCGCGTTCATCCGACGTCGGCGCTTGGCGACGTCGTCGGACGCTCACGCGTCGCCGAGTCGCCGAGCGCCGACGCGGGAGGCGGTGGCTTCCGCCACGTCGCGCCGGCGGCGGCGGCGGCGGCGGCTGCTCGCTTAAGGCGACCGCATAGCGGAGCGTGCGTGCGGACAGGAAGTGGCACGTGACTGCGGCGGCGCAGCGCGACGAGAGAGCGTCTCCTCGCTCTCGAGACGAGCAAGCGGCGACCGGCGGGCGAATCCTCGTCGCCTGCTCCTGCCACGCGGGAACGCGGCTACCGCAGCCGTCGGCGCAGACGGCGACGATTATTGCGCACGACGCAACAACCCGAAGCGAGCGCTAAATTGCCGAGCTCGAATTCGCCGCCGCCGCCGCGAAGCGGCCGTCTTCGCTGAGGCGTACCATCCGGCTCTTCGCCTCTCGCGGCTGACCCAGAACCTTTTCTCGGGGATCCGGTGCGTTTTGAGTAGCTTCCTGACGCCGCCTCTGAGCGCGACGACGCTGAGCGCTCAATGAGCGTTCGGGGCGCGGCGCTAAATGAACCGACGCGTGCGCATTACGCGGCGGACGCAGCAGATACGCGGCGGCGGCGGAGGCGGCGGAGGCGGCGGCGGCGGAGGCCAGTACCAGTAATGACGCGTCTCGACTACGCCGCGTGCCGCCGCGACGAATTCCGAGAAGGCAATCGACCCGCTTACCATCAACCGAAGCACTTTAGAAACAAAGGAGTGCAGCTCTGCGCCGGCCTTATCGACGCGCTTATCGCGGCGGCTAGAGAGCGAGCGCACTTTTTTTCTGAGCGTTAATTAGTACGTCGCGATCGCGAGCAGGGCGGCGAGTGCGCACGCGCACGATCCGATTGAGCGACTGAGCCGATTCCGAGCTCGAGCGCACGAACTTGACGCCTGAGCGCGAGAGCGCGGCGACAGAGCCGTCCGACCAGGCCTGCTCGGGCCTGCTGACAGGCGAATAATAATAATAATAATGCACTCGATAAAGCGCCCTCAGAGAACTCAATCTGTTTCTGGGCGCTTTACATTTGCTGCCAAGGGAAATGCAATTGGATGGCGAAGGAGAGTAAAGCGCGTGCAACTAAAGCCGGATGCTCGCACGAGGACAAGGTCGCCGGCCGTTGGGCGGGGCGATAGGCGACGCAGAGCTCCACGGCGGCGGCGGCGGCGGCGGCGGCGGCGGCGGCGACGGCGGCGGCGGCGGCGGCGGCGGCGGCGGCGGCGGCGGCGGCGGCGGCGGAGGAGATTCTGGCGTCCGGGAGGTGGCGCTCTTCTGGCGCGCTCGTCCTTGGGCTCGTCCTTCGTGCGGCGCCCGTCGAGAAGCCGGTCGCCGGTCGCCGCCGTGCGAGATTCGTCGGCCGTCGGGTCTGCATCCGGTGGTGCGACGCCGCTCGCGTCGCAGCGGCTTTTGAAGCGCTAGAAGGTTCCATCGCTCATTCAGAGCGTCGCCATCCGGCGGCGCAGCGGCAGTCGGGAACTCTCCGCTCCGCACCAGCGCGGCCGCCGCCGCCGCATCGCGGTTCGCCGGCTGCGCACGCGCGCGGGGCTCTGGGCTCAAAGCAAGCATTCGCCTTTGGTTTCCGGGTTGGGGGCCGGCGTCCAGAAAAACACGCACCGTTTTTTTTCCGTCCCGGCTCACGTTCAAGTGGCTCCGGCTCCTCAGTGACGCGGCTAGGTTAACTCGCGACCGGCTGCCGTACTTATTTATTCACACACACCGGCGCATTATTATTAATGCGCGCGCCTGCAGCGCGCACCGGATGCTGGACTGCCACCGCCGTCATGGCCGCCGCTCTCCATCTCTCGTCTCGCCTCCTTCTCATGCCTGCCTCTACACGGCTCGTCGCTAAACCTGTCATCCAGGCAGAAACAGAAAGATCCGAAAGAAAGAAAGAAAGGTGGCGAGTCCTCAAGATCCTACCCAAAAAGTGCACAGAACAGCTGCTGCTGCTGCCGCCCGCCCGCCGTAACAAATATTGTAGAAAGGTCCTTAGGTTTTGGAGTGAAGTCACCTACCCTCTCAAGCGGCAATCGTCAAGCTGCTGATAAAGCGTCTGTCCTAGATCCTGAGAATTTAATTAAGTCTCGTCCAGTCTCCTGTCTGCCATTCTCATCCAAGACTCAGTCAACAAAGTAGCTGCTGCAGAATGGACGCGTCGCACTAGAGACTGGAGACGTGGTCATTGCGAGGTAATTTCGCCACCTGATGTAGCAGTTCAGCTAGGTACGAAGGAGCCAAGCCGTGGCGGGCCTTATGGGTCAGCGTAAGAACCGTACTCTGAATCCGTTGGTCAACCGGCATCCATCCTAGCTCTTTTAGCAAAGGAGACACGTGCTCAAACTTCTGGGACTTAAAAACTAGCCTTGCAGCCATATTCATAGTCAGCTCAGTGGCCTAATCGCCTTTTTTGGTAGCCCAGCCAATAGGGAAGTGCAATAATCAAGCCGATACAGAATTAAGGAGCTAGTTGACTTTTTTGCAAGCCACTGTGGAAGACAGCTCCTAATCTTGGATAGGGATCGGACGTGATGGCTAGCTACAGAAGCAGTCTTATGAATGAAGCTTTTAAAATTGAGGCAGTTGTCGAAAACGACACCTAAATTTCGAGCACGAGGTGACGATCTCACAACAGCATCTCCTATTAGAAGAGCAAAGCCTTGTAATTCAGTCACATGCTTAGTGTGTCCTATAAGCGGCAGATTGGTTTTTATCATCATTTAGTTTCAGGAAGCTTTCCAACATCCATGATTGAATGACGACAAGGCACGCGTTCACTTTGTCAGTTGCTGCAGTAGATTCTGACGGTTTGAATGACAAATACAACTAAGTATCGTCAGCATAAAAGTAATATCCTATTTCATGGACCTTAATCACTTTTCCCAGAGGTTGTGTATACATGCAGAACAGCAAGGGACCAAGTACAGACCTTTGAGGGACTCCACAGGTGACCCTTCTCGTGTGTGAGACATGACCCCACACGACACGGATTGAACACGACCAGACAAGTACGATTTAAACCACGCCAGTGTTTCGTCTGCCAGACCGATCGTTGTTCTCAATCGTTCAAGCAGTGACATTCCTGTCGTCATTGCCACATAGAATGTCATTGTTAACATTGTTAACACGTAGGAGAGCAGTTTCAGTTGAGTGCTGCCTCTTGAATCCTGATTGAAATGTTTCTGACATTTCATTCTTTTCAATATGTTCAACCAGCTGCTTAGCAACAATTTTTTCAAGAATCTGACAAGAAAGGAAGAAGGGAAACAGGGCGATAGTTTGCAAGGACCTATGTGTCTAATCCAGGCTTTTTAAGTATGGGTCTTACGATTGCCGATTTGAAGGACTTGGGGACGACCCCTTTTCCCAGAGAAGCATTAAAAATCTTGGTTTTGGCAGGGCTAAGTTGGACTGCTAGTGAAGGCCACAGAGATGAAGGTATAGGGTCTTCAGGAGACGAGCTCTTTTTGCTTGACCTTATTAAGGTAGCCACATCGGATGCAGAAACCTCGGAGAACCTTGTAAGGAAGGTCACAGCTTGAGGAACCGCGATTGCTTTAGTCGCAGGGGGCTTAATAGAGGCACGAATGTGCACAATTTTTTCAGTAAAGAGTGCTGAAAACTTTTTGGCTGAGTCCTTAATGTCTGGGGAGTCAGACCTTTCAGCATTGGCCAGTTAATGGTTTACTGTCTTATAAATCTGTTTAGACTGGCAGAAATTCAGATCTCGGATGAAAAAAGAAGCCCTGGCTTTTTTAAGCTTTCGGGTGTAAACTCGAAGGAAGTCTTTGAAATTGACTAGATCTGCATCAGACCCTGATTTCTTGAAACGACGTTCAAGCCTGTGTTTAAGCCGGCGAATCTTTAGGAGTTTTTTTGTAAATTGAAAGGAATCTCCACGACTTTGAACACGGATAGAATGAACGGGAGCATGCTTGTCAAGAGCACTCCTGAGTGTCATGTTCAGAGCATCAGTGAGGGTATCGAGGCTTCCGGTAGAGTCTGAATGTAGATAAAGAAGACCTGCATCGCAAACAGATTTCAAAAACATGTCTATGTCAATGCTTTGTAAGTTACGTCGTTTGACAAGTTCGACATTACCCTGTACGTTCAAGGAAGCAGGAACAGTAAACGAGACAGAACAATGATCCGAGAGGGTCAGTGGGCACACCATAAGGTCAGTGGGGAGGACATCATTAGTGATCACGAGATCTAGAACATGGCCCCCGACGTGGGTGGTACGATTAATCTGTTGGACCAAACCAAAATTCTCCAGACAGTCGAGAAATCAGCGGACCTGGCTGCTGCTAGGGTTGCCAACGTGAATATTTCAGCCTCCTACAATCAGTAACGGCCTGTCACACACAAATGTTTTAGCGAGGAATTCTGAAAACTCCTCTGTAAACAAGTTTAGACAGCCAGAAGGAGGCCGGTATATCACAACAGTGAGAGGCATTGTCGTTGATGAAGACCTGATTGCAACCGATTCAAATGTTGGCCCATGCGAGAAACTGCGCATCTTTTAGCCAAAGGATTCGCGAACAACAACTGCAACCCCGCCGCCAACCTTGTCAGAACGCATGGACTGATAGCATGAGAACCCGGGTGGGGTGGTCTCAGAAATACAGCTACTGGAACAAGGCGTCATCCAGGTTTCGGTAAGCAGGAATGCATCTGGACCACATATATCATGTTTTTAGCGAGCGAACATTTAGTAGGCGAAATTTAATAGGCTGTCTAACAACTGGGCAACGGCAATGAAGTGGCCTGTATTCACGTCGGCGTGTATCCGGCCCGGCGGACACGGGCCCTTCGAATTTGAATTGGACCTTAGTAACGGCCGCCGGTCGACGTTTCATCTCGTGCCCTCAGGTCCTATGTGGACAGTAGTATGTGACTTTTCCATTTCGCACCCTGACCCTCACTCGAGCACACTCCAAAATTCGACCTCTCTATCGCTCGGTTTCCTTTCGTAGTGGCCCTCCTGAGTGTCAGTGTCCGAAAAAAAAAATCAAATCCTACTCCAACAGGTGCTGCTTCGGCGCAATGGAAAACAATAGACTACATTCCAAAAATTTTAGTTATAATATATTATAGTAACAAATTTTTTTTTCAGAGTTTCTAAATTTGATTTAAATAAAAAAATGTATATATTATAAGATGTCTGAAATAAATTCATTTTCACGGCCTGAGGGAGAATCATTCAATGACCATGCAAAAAGATTAGTATTTTCTTATGAGCAGCGTTTTAATGTTAAACCTTCTTTTGCTAAGAAGTATGGCAAGTCAACTAGAATTGTTCATTATCCAGTTTCTGCAGTTGATATACAAGAATTGATTGGACGTCTTTCTGTTAATAAAATAATTAACCCGAAAAAATCAGAAAGTAAAAATTGTTTCTATAAAGAAGCAAAACGTCTTTGTAAGATTGATACTAGTGGATGGTTTTTAGGTAGAAAGACTACTAGTGGTAGTTTAATAGATTATGAGTATGAAGGTTTTGATGCAGAAGATGCAGATTTAGAAGTGCTTAAGAAAAAAGCATCTCCTGGATTAATAAATGTTATGAAAGATATCTCTAGCCAATATGGCAATGTAAAAATGAGTCTTCTTCTGCAATTAAAAATAGAAAATGCTAAGAAAGATATTATCTATGCTCCAATAATGGTCTCTCCCCAATAACACTAAGTAGAGTTTCTCATTTTAATTCAATAATTGACAAACATTTTTCAAAGATTAATTAAACTGAAGATGAATGGAACGAAGGTGGTTCTTCTTGTAGAATTGTTGGGATATCTAATGCATTTGGAAAGTTTACAGTCTTTGTTCCACAAATTGGAGGCTCATATTGTGAATTACCAATCAAGTTAAGAAATAAGAGATGTGTTATAAATATAAAAAATACAGATGACAATTTTTGTGCATTGTGGTGTGTTCTGAGAGCATTACATCCTAGAGAGAATCATCCAGAAGCAATTCATGATTTAAGACAAATAATGCTTGAGAAATATTCTGATATACCACCTCTAATAAAACATTTATTCTTTCCTATAGATGATAAAGATCCAAGAAATCAGTTAATGGTCAATGGCAGCGTACCAATTAGAGCAGAAGATATTCCAAAACTTGCAAAATTATTCAATGTTTCAATAAATGCTTATGAGTATAACAACTCAGTTTATCCATTAATTGTTTATTCAGAGGAAGGTGAAAAACATATTGATTTGCTTCATTATTCTTATAGAGGAAGATCTCACTATGTACTAGTAACAAATTTTAATTCACTTTGTATAACAGGTAAAGATAGTGGTAGAACAAGATTATTTTGTAAAATATGTCTCAAGATTTCATGAACAAGAACAGTTGGATAAACATGTTGCAGATTGAGGATGGCACAGGAGATTTAGTTATGTTTAGAGATTTTGACCAAACAAGAAGAATCAGTAAAAGGATTTGTAAATCAACATAAACCTTGTTCTGCTGGATATGTAATTGTAAATCATGAAGGAACGATTGTAACAGAATATAAGCAAACTTTTGGCGCTGACTGTGTTAAGGATTTTATTTTGTCTTTAAAGAAAGATTGTGAAATACAGATAGAGAACCTACAAGTAGTACTTGAAAAAAATAAAGTTTTTGATCGAGAAAATATGCCAGAAGAAGAAAGAGAAAATTATAATAATGCATCTGTTTGTTGGATTTGTGGAAAATGTTTAACTGAAGATCAAAAAGTTCTTGATCACTGCCATCTTACTGGAAAATATAGAGGCGCGGCACATGATGTATGCAATAAAAAGCTAAGAATTTGTCCAAACAACTTTAAACTTCCTGTTTATATTCATAATCTAAGAGGATACGACTCACATCTGATTGTTAGTGCGCTTAATTGCGATACAGATAAAAAACAAGTAATTGCCAATAACAAAGAGAAGTTTTTAACAATAAGTTTTGGAAATCTTTGTTTTAGAGATTCATATCAATTATTACAAAATCCACTTCATAAATTGGTAAAGAATTTGTCTAAAGCAAATGATAAATTTTATATAATGAGGCAACACTTTAAATAAATTGATTATGCAAAGATGTCACTACTAACGAAAAAAGGTATTTATCCATATGAGTACATGGATTCTTTTGCGAGATTTGATGAGACAAGTTTACCACCAATTGAGAAGTTTTATTCAAGCACTAGTGCACATATTTCAGAAGAAGATTATATTCATGCAGAGAAAGTTTGGAATGCTTTCGAAATAAAAACAAACATTAAAAGAATACCACGATTTATATTAAACGATTGATGTTCTAGCACTAGCAGATGTTTTTGAGAGATTTCGCGACCTAATAATTACACATTATCAGATAGATCCTGCAAAGTTTATAACAACTCCACAATTAACTTGGACAGCAGGATTAAAATATACAGGAGTCGTTCTTGAATTACTAACTGATCCAGATATGTATCTATTCTTTGAAAAAGGAATTCGTGGAGGGATGACACAAGTATCAAAACGCAAAGCTAAAGCAAATAATAGCAGATGTAGCAATTTCAATCCAGATAAGTTGAAATCATACTTATTATATTTTGATGCGACAAATCTTTATGGCTGGGCTATGAAACAATCTCTACCAACTGGAGGTTTTAATTTCTTATCAAATCAAAAAATAAAATCATGGAATGAAAATAAAAATGATATAGTTAAAAAATGTAAGCCTTCATCAAATAAAGGTTATGTTCTTGAAGTTGATATACATTGTCCAAAAGATAAACATGACTTATTTTCTGACTATCCTTTACTTCCTGAAAATAAACAGATAAAGAAGAATAAACACTCAGACTATCAAAACTCTTTTAATAGAGGAAACGATCCAGTTGAAAAGTTGATATTGGATTTGGAACCAAAACAAAAGCATATTATTCATTATCTTAATCTTAAGAATTGTATTGAATTAGGATATGATTTGACACATATTCACAGAGTGTTAGAGTTCGATCAGTCCAATTGGCTAGAATCATACATTGATAACAACACAAAACTTATAGGTAAAACAGCTAGTGATTTTGAAAAGGATTTCTTCAAGTTATTAAATAATTCATTCTTTGGTAAGACAATGGAGAATGTTCGAGATAGAAAGAATGTTGAGTTACTTAATGAAAATGTAGATGAAGAGTTGGCTAAGATGAATAAAATCTATAGAAGTCCAAGATTTGTAGATAGAAAGATATTAACTAATAACATTATCTGCATAGAAAGTAGTAAGGAATATGTAACTTTATTCAAACCTATTTATGTTGGATTTTGCATACTTGATTTATCTAAAGTATTGATGCAGAAATTCTATTATCTAACAATGAAAAAGATATGGATCAAAAATAAACTTGATGTATACTGATACCGATTCACTCGTCATGGAGATATTTACTGAGGATGTTTATAAAGACTTTATTGATTACTCAGAATCATTAGATCTAAATACTTTTCCAGATGACTATCCATTTTGGAATGATGATAGAGCAAAAAGTATTATAAAAGGAAACAGTAAAGTTGTTGGCAAATTTAAAGATGAAATAACTGATAAGGTAAAAGCAGCAATATTAGATGAATGTGTTTTTCTAAGACCAAAACTTTACTCTTATACTATTTACACTGATAAAGAAGTATTTGATGATAAAGGAAAATCATTAGGAATAGTTAAAAAAATTGTGAGATGAATGAAATGCTTGATAAGGAGAAAGAACAAATAGGACAATCAAAAAAAAGCTAAAGGTGTTAACAAAAGCGTTGTTGATAAACACTTGAAACATGAAGACTTTAAAAACTGCTTAGATAAAAAGGTAGAAAAGAAATGTGAACAATCATTGATTAGAAGTGAAAAGCATGTAATGTAGACGATTAAACAAAATAAAGTAGCATTATCCGCCTTTGATTCAAAACGATACTGGTTGGACTGGGGAATCTGTAGTTATGCTTATGGACACTATAGAATTGCTGATGCATTGAGTAACAATCTAAATCCAGGACTATGTAATACTTGTAATATTGCTGAATTAAAGAAAATTTAAACTACTAATAAATATGCCAAAAGGAAAGAGTGAAACAATCGTTGAACCTGAAGCAAAAATAAAAGTCGAACATGGTATTCGAGAAACAACAAAAGAGTTATATGAATTACAAATAGAAATGGAATATGACAGAGCAGAAGAGGAGTTAATTTTTGAGATGGCAGGAATAAATTTAAATTAATAAATAAAATTCATTATGATAGAAATGGAAAATGTTGAATATAAATCTGAATATGAAGAGTCCGACAGCAATGATCCCGATTACAATCGAGAAGAATCAGAATATGAAATTGATGAGTCAGATTATTCAGATGCTAGCGAAGAAGATGAATATGAATACAATTACGTAAATGAAGAAGATGAACTATAAAAAAATTATATTTATATAGAATGGATGTTTCTAGAATTTTGAGTTGCGAACAATCAAGAGATATGGCTCTTAAAATTTGTTTACAAAAGTTAAAGAGAGTAGATCAAAGAATTGTCAAGCATTCACTTGATAAACTTATTCCAGACTTGGATAGCTCGTACACTACCGTTCTCGTTGAGATTTGCGATACCTGTGATAAACTAATGGAATGCAGAAGTAAAATAAATGAAATGTTGACAGAAGCAGAAAAGAAATCAAAAACTCCAAAAACTGAACAGGGTGTGCAGATTAATTAATTTTGTATTTATTTATAATAGTATAGGAAATGTCGACAACAGAAGTATCTGACCCAAATCTTGCTACATCTGCAACTCTGCTGAAAGAATATGTTGACTACCTTGTAAAGTCTAGAATGACTGCTTATGATCAACAGACACTCGACTCAGATATCTCAATTATAACAGATATATCTGTAAAAAAAAGTGTTATATTGATGAGTGTGACATTGAAGCACAAAAGGTAATCGATTCTGGAATGGCAAGTATAACAAGCGATCTTGAAGCAACAGTTAGAACTAAAGTTGATACTCTTTTTGATACACCTGGAGAAATCTCTAGTTATACAACATGGATTGCTAGTCAGCTACCAACACTTTCAACAGTTATCTCAGGTGTTTCAGGAATGAAATCAGATATCTCTGGAATTGTTAAGGATGAATGCTATGCAATTCTACCTGATATCACTGATGGAACAAGTGCAAGACAAAAAGCAACACTTGCTGCTCTAGTTGTCCCACCCGCTCCAGAGGTTGTTGCAGATCCGAATGTGCCAGTTTCTGATACAATTCCAACAACCGCATTGTAAATAATTTATTTATATAGAAATGAATGTAGAAACTAGAAGTAAAGATTGTCTAACAGTTGCACGAGGTCAACAGACTATAACAATTTGCCCATATCCCATGGAAAGAATTGAAGATATTAGGAGTACACTATTAGAAGCATTAAAATTAGTTTTAGAGTACAAAGCTTTAAGAGTAAATCATTCAGAAAAAGAAATGGCATATATATTTACAAAAGTTAGAGATGGGTCAATCTTTTCAGAGTTTCTTAAAGATTTGAAAATAGATAAAATAATTAGTCTTAAATCAGATGCATACACTAAAAAAATAGAGTTAACAAAACAATTAACAGGAAAAGAATATAGTATTCCAACAGAGCTTATTAAAGAAAGCCTAGATTGGAAAGTTTAACTTATAACAACATCAGCTAAAGTAATTTCAATAATATCTAAAGCACTTGGAGTTATCATATTACTATAATTTAAAGCAGGAAAGTTTATAGTAATGAAAATATTATTAGGATAAACATCGAATTGTGTTATATAATCACTTGATAATAACATATAATTATTTTCAACTCCGTAATAAGTGATATTAAGAAAATTAGAAACATTGAAATTTGGCGAGTAGATTTTGTGATAATAATCTCTAACTATAAAACTTCTTACATTACCAATATTTAAATTTAATTCCATTTTAACATCAAAATATTTCACTCTAGTCAGATTCACATTCTTTAATATAATTGATTTTCAGTTATTTGTTTCGCTGTAACACTTAAGAATGAATAAATTTCTCCAAAAATTGTTAAAGGCATAAAAAAACTTTTAGTATCCATATCATAAAGATCTTTTATTCTCAATTTTAATTTTAAATAATATATTGGTATTTTTCTTATATCATATATTCTAGCTAAGTAATAGTCTCTATTGTAATCTAAATCACTATTAAAACCTGACAGATTTTCTATCTTACTGAAACTTAAAGAACCTGCATCAATTTGTGGAGGGCTACCACGAAAAAATCTATAAATATCATCATTTGAAAGATAGATATTAAAAACATCAACTAATTTTTACCATTATTTATTTGACCTACAACTATTAGTTCATTAACTGCTAAATTACCATTTACTTCGAAATCTGCCTTAGTATCAACGTACTCTTTTGTTGCAATATCCTTATCTTTTATCAGAGCTAGTACATTAACATATTTTTTTGAGTTTGCTGATATGTTTCCTCTTATTAATTGATCTGAATCTTTTCTTACATACTTGTTATCAGCAAATGATTTTCCAACAGCTTCTAAAGGATCTACATTACTTCCAATATTTACTATTCTATTTTAGACATATCCAATGTTCCAATCATTTGTAAATCTTTTCTGTTTAGCATTATGCTATTGCTATATAAGTAGTAACATTTATTTCTCTATCTAACAAACTTGATCCAGACATAAAAGTAGAACTGGCAACTATTTTTTTACTAGTATCTAACATATAGCTACCATACAATTGATCAGTCTGTGCTGTTAATGTTGATGGTGGAGGCATAAGTACTTTTTTTTATACCAGAAACTTCATACGCAACTCCAATAACAAATAAACCTCTTTGAATTGCAACGTTGTTAATGTTAGCATTCCATCTAGCACTAATTGTTCTGCCATATATTTGCATAGTTAGTCCATTATTCCTTTAAAATTTACAGCTGTAACATTTCCACTAATTTTCCGTAGATAGCCAAGATTTACTCCATCATTCGGATTTACAGGATCTTCTTGTATAATAATTGGATTATTATTCATATTTAAAGGTCCGTTCATTATTCGATTACTATATTTTACAAAATGTTCATCCATATATCCAACAGATGCAACATTATTATCACGTAATGGCGTTACTGGATTAGTAATACTTAATGTACCAGCTACTATTAAATCTCCATTAACATATCCACCAGTTTTTGATATTTTAGTATCTGCATAATCTTTTGTAGCAGCATCACTTGGATTAAGAGGATTAGAAAGATCTATCACTCTATGATTGTTCATATCAAGATCGCCATCAGCAGTCGTACCTCTAGATACTTTTGTAACAAAGTTTGTATCAATATACTTTCTGTTTACAGCATCTGTAGAGTCAATAGGATCTCCAAGATTTTTTATTAGATTTTGATTCATACTTAAAGACCCATCCATAATATCTCCAGTCTTACGAATGTAATTTTTTTGGCTAGATCCTTTTCTACGATATCCAAGCGACATTCTATGCAATAGTAATAATAAAATCAATATATGTAATATTACTTGCAACTCTTAAGTTATCTATCATATATGTGCAGGTTCCATCAATATTTATAACTAAAAGAAGAGTACCAGATACACCATAAGTGTTGTCACTAGTTAACTCTAAAAACGTTCCAGTAGTATTAGAACACCATAGAATATTGGATACTGTTTGAAAGTTTGCTACTGGACCAGCAACAAAAGTTTTGTAAGGTGTTGCATAGCCTACAACTTGACCTTGTTGATTAAAAACTGCAATATCTGCAGGAGCTGTTTTTAATGTAGAACTTTCTGTTCCTGTTCTATTTACATCAATATTAAATATTTTAATGGAACAATAATTGAATCATTTGTAAAACCAGTAAGTCCTAAGTATAAAGTAGAGCATTTATAAGAATCAACAGATTGCTTTGTTACAACATCTGAATTTTTTAAAGAGGTAATTCTGTTTGATCTTAGATTAAGAGTACTATTAGAGTTGCCATTGAAAACTTGAGTCATACTTTTTAATAATCCATATTTTATTACTTTGTGAGGCCTAGAATCTTGAAAATCAGTTCCATCAGCAGATCTTCCAGATATTCCTTTAACATTTTTACAATTCAACTGAGATAACATGTTTGCACTATTCTTTGGAAGTAAGTCAGATAAGTTAGAAACAGAAGCTATTTCTCCTGAAACATTACTTGCCACAGTATTAAAGAAGTCTGAATTGAGAGCATAATCTAATCTTATTGCATCTCCATCATTTACTGGAAAACCAAGGTTTGTAATTATATTTCCATTAGCAACAAGGTCGCTAAAAATATTCCCATTAATCTTACTAATATTATCCATTCTTATATATATGGAAAAAATAAAATCTGGCTTAGATACAACTAAAGAGGTATTATCAGGAACAACAACTGCAACAGAACTAGGATCAAAAGCAATAATAGAAGTAGCTCCAAAGATTGCATTAAAGCTAAGTCTAAAAGCTTCAAATAGGATTGCAACAATTGTTCCAAAAGTCTTGCAGTCATTCAAAGTAATTGGAACTGCGACAAAAGCACTTGGTGGATTTCTATCAGGAATAACAGGAATTGTAGATTTAGGATTATTCATAAAAGAGATTGTTGATGATATTGTTTCAGGAAAATATGGCAATGTCTTTTGGAAAACAATTGCAGGTAAAAAAGGACTGTAAAAAATGGTAGCATCCTTAGAGGTTGGCTATTACATAAACGAGATTTTGCTAGAAGCAGAAAGAGCTAAATCTGATTGGTACTTAGATCCTAGTAAATTTCTTTCGGAGACATTCGGAGAGGAAGTGAGTTGGGATGCTTCCCAATTAGATACAAAAGCTTGGAGTAAGAACTTTCTTGAAGTAAGATCAGGAGGGTTTTTACCTGCAATTCCAGCAATCATAGCGAGTATAGCTTCAATTATTGGCGCAGTTGGTTTAGGAGTTTCCATAGCTGTAACTGTAGCAGGATTGACTAAGAAAATAATAGACAGTACTATGTATACTGCTAAAGCGCCAAAAATGGATACGCATGAAGAACGAATGAGTGCTTTGAGTTTACAAAGTGAAAGACTAAAGAATGCAATTACAGATATACAAAAGATGATAGAATTACTTGATAGAAACATTGATATTGATTTGAGTGACAAAGTGCAAAACTCAGAGGTTAAAAACAGATTAGATTATCTTAAAACTGGAAAACAACTTGTAGAAGTATCAGGCGTAAGTTATTCAGATAAGTTAAAAGAAGACATAAAAAAAAGTAGAAAGTAGTACTATTTAAGGAAAAAAAGACTTGCAATTATCAAGCTGAGAGCGCAATGTTACTAGCTAATCTGTTTGCGCAAGCTAAATCACAAGAAGAAATATATAATGAAATGATAAAACTAAGAGATGATTTAAAAAAACGCTGTAAGAATTAAAAGTCTGTGTAGCGAACAATTCTGTAATCTTCTGTTAAAGTATAAGTAAAGTTTAATCGAGCGAATTGCAAATGAAGGCGTATTGCAGCAATGTCACGTACTTCAGCGGCAGTTACAGGATTATTGAATAAGCCTAAATGGTATTGCTGCTTGTCTACACAAATATATGACTCATATTTATTTGCTCTCTTGTTAACACTAACGTCAATATAATTGGAAGAAGTATTTTTTCGCTTTTCCTTGTTTCTATTATTTTCTGAATGATTAGCAATTCTCATATTACTAATTCTATTATCAGATTTAATAGAATTTTCATGATCAAGTTCAAAAGCTGGCATCTCCTTATACATAATCATCCATGCAATTCTATGGGCCTTATATTGCTTTAAATCAATACATATAACCCTATAGCCATCCTTATCAAACGAGCCGGCTTCACTTCCAATTCTTGCTTTACCACCCCTATTTACTCTCCAAAAGATTTTCCCAGTATATGGGTTATAGTCTAATAGCTCCATAACGCGTTCTCTGAATTTACTAATCTGATCTTGATTCATTTCTTAATATATAATAGTTTAATTTGTCTTTAAATACAATTTAATTTATTATAGAATGGAATATCATGAGGTAAAACTAAACCTATCAGACCATCAAGCAAACCTAATACATAAGTCAGATAAACCTATTTCAATCAGACTAAAAAAAGAAGACCTATCAGGCACAGTTCCAATCTTTGTAACAAAAACACAACTAAACAAAATAGAAAAGTGTAGATCAAAAACACTGGCCTACAATTGAATCTTTCTCTAAGACAGTTGAAACGTAATAGACGACTTGGCTCGGGTATAGTGGATTTCATAAACAAACTAACTGGAAACCGTGAAATGCATATGGGTCTTCCTTCAGGAGTAAAATCAGAGAATGTTCCAGGTGGATCATTTAACAATACTGGAAAATATAGCTATGTAGGCCCAGGAACAAAATTCACTCAAAGGATGAATGAATCCTATGAAGGCGTAAATGATTTAGACCGACGGGCCCTTATCCATGACCATGACTATACTGAAACTTCATCGATGCCTGAACCTCAAAGAACACAAATAAGAAACTTGTCAGACTTGGTATTAGCTGAATCTGCTGCTAGAATTGCGCTTGACCCAAGACAACCAAATTATGTACGTGAAGATGCAAAATGGTTGCAGCTGTAATAATGGCAAAGGCCAAATTGGGCTTAGGCATTGCTGGTGGATTAAACGATTCATTTGCTACTGATTTTCTAAAAGACAAAGTAAGTAATCCTGCTAGTCTTAATAAGATAAAAAACTATGCTCGCGGAATCGTTGATAGGATGCTTGATATAACTCGGAAAAAGATCTAAACAAATTTAACTTAAAACTAACTTTTATATTTATGCTTTTAAAACTCTGCTGGATTGAACATTGATCTTTTTGGTGAACTATAAACTTTTACTTGGTCAACCTTTAGTCTAATATTTAATCTTTCTTCATTATTATAATACTCTTTTGAAACATAACTTCCATCAAGAATTCCAGTGATACAAAAATCATTTCCTAATTTTTTAATTACGTCTGCAGGACTAGATACTGTAATTTGTTTATTATTCTCATCAAACATAATGCTAGGTTTCTTTCCAAAATCAAATCTAATTCCAATTGTTGACCTTGCACTAGCATCAAATGCTTTGAATTCTAATTGTTCACTCGATCTATCTACAATGTTTTGAATATAAGGAAGTGATTCTTCTGTTATATACATCCATGCGCTAAGATAAGGTTTTGAATCTTTTGAAATTTTCTCTTTAACATGAACGTGTGCAGGCTTTCCTTTAGGAATGACAACTGCAGAATTTTGGAGGACTACAAATTTCTTTTCTTGATTTTCCATTCTATATAGTGGAAATATTTTGTTTAATTCAAATTAATAATTGCATGACTGTATCAAAATCGACAAATTCCATTAGTTTAAGGAAGATTAAGCACCTCATTCCACAATCCGTTTGATTAAACTTTTGCAGTTGAAAAGTCTGAAAACTTGGTGTAACACCGAAATAATTAATCACTTCTGGTATTGGAGGAGCACCAAACGAATCAAAATAAAAACATCGATTACCTATTTTTTTAAGAGCTGCCCAATGATATATTGCTAGATCTGATTTGCCAGTATTGCAAATAAGGCACTCATTCTCTTCTGGAGAACTTAATTCATCTCTTGCAAATACACCTCTGAAATTTTTTATATCTAATTCTTTCACATAGTGATTTATTTCGAGATCAGTTAGTGGTGTACTTTTTACTTCTTTTTTTTAAACTGTTAATAGTTTTTCTTAGTTCAGAAAGTATTTGTTCTTTACTCATCTCTCGGCCTAACTTTCTACCATGCGCTAAAACTCCATTACCTAACTTTTCCCCATGAGCTAGAACTCCAGCTCCAGTAGATCTAAGTTTTACAAACTTTGACTTTTTACTTTCACAAATCACACAAATTGCTTTAATCATCCCTCTAAGACCTTGTGTACTATCTATTTCACTATACTCCTCATGAATGCTATCTGTTGGCTTCTTACATTTCAAGCAGTAAATTTTCATTTCTATAAAATACAAACTTTTTTAGTATAGGAATTGTCTCTTCGAGTAAGGGCGTTTAATTTAGGACAAGATGTGGATACTGGTCATATAGAACCTTTACCAAATGTTCCAATCAGAGCTTTAGTTTTGGGTCCAAGTGGTTCAGGTAAATCTCAGCTTATCATGAATTGGATATTCTATGGAATGGTTAATTATGATAGTTGTACAATTATTGCTTCAAGTTTAGACCAAAAGTTGTATCGTGGACTTATGTCAATGACAAAAGAAAACAAAGCTTACTCATGGGTGAATGGTATTGATGCTATGCCAGAAGTAGACTCGTATAAGAACTGCAAGAATGTAGTTGTACTTGATGATTTAATGACTAAAGATCAGAGTAAAATACTAGACTATTTCACACGAGGAAGACATAAAGGTCTGAATATTTTCTACCTTGCTCAAGGCTTTACAAATATACCTAGGAGAGAAATTAGAAACAATGTAAATTTAATAGTAATCTTTAAGCAAAACACAACTGACATTTAGTACATCCGTGATGCATACGTTGGAGATATTGATAAGAAACAATTTAGAGAATGGGTTAACTCTTGCACTAGAAACCGTTTTGGTTATTGTGTAATAGACCTAACTAAGACTGAAAGTGAAGGCAGATTTTGGTCAGTTGATTCAGAGGGAAAGCAATTAATGACATTTTTTAATTCTTAATAGATATAGTAAAATGTTTAATGGAAAAATTTACTCAAGTGGTAAAAAGCCTTACAAAGGTAGCGTTCAAGAAGCACTTGGTTATGAATCTAAACTGCAAAACCTGCAAGATTTGAGAGATGCAAACATTCTAGAAAATTCTAGCGAGATACAAAGAATAGAATCAGAAATTGCTGTAAGAGATGCTGCTGAGCATAGATTAAATGAGCAAGAATTAGAGAGATCTACTGATAACTCAGGTAAAGTTTTAATAGAGAAACTTAAGAGAATTAGACCTAAACTTGCTTTACAAATAGAAAACAAAGAACAACTGCAAAAAGTTTTGCGACGAAAACCAGACAATCAAGTACTATTCAAAAAGCAAGAACAGCTGTTAGTGAAGGAAAGCATAAAAATGCTTTCCTTCACTAACAAATAAAAAATAAAAAAATAAAAAAGCAATTACTATAGCAAATCAAGCAAAGACATATGCAGCAAATCCAGAAATACGAGAAACTATTGATGCTGCTCAAAACGGTTTAGCTAAGGAGTTTAATATAAATCCTACTACTGGCACTCCAAAGAAAACTGTTGCAGTACAAGATTATGATAAATCTGAACTAATTAAAATACTTAAGTAAAAAAAATGGATATGTCCCAAGTTATGTATCAAGAATAATAAATGAAATTGATAGTACAAATAAAGATTTAAAACCATATGAGCTAGGAGTAAAACTTACTAATGAAAAAATGTATACTGCTGAACAAGAGCTAGAACAAACTGCTCATGATGTCTTAGAATACACTATGGATTATTATACTAAACTTGATGGTAAACAAATGGATGAATTAACTAAAGCATATGAATCAACAATTGATAGAAAGAAAGATTTACTTGATATTATTGAAACAAAGAAAACTGGTGTAATATCAAAACCAATAAGAAAGAATTTTGAAAACCTTAGTGAAAAAAATCTTTCCAGTGTTATTGCAGAGCTAGATAAAAAGAAAAAAGAAGTGTTAAAGAGCAAAGAGTTTTAGATTGTTTAAGACCAAAAGTTGGCAAAGGAATAGAAATAATTCCATTAGTTGTAAAAAATTATTATGAAGTATTTGATAAGATAGAATTGTGGATTCGAGAGCTTGCTGCTGGAAATACTGGAGTAGTAAATTATATTAGTGCTGCTGTTGATTACCTTGCAATGTCTAGAAAAGTTCCAAAGTCATATGTTGCTAAAATTAAGAAACTTTCACAAATCACACAAATTGCTTTAATCATTCCTCTAAGGCCTTTTGTACTATCAATCTCGACATACTCTTTATGAATGCTATCTGTAGGCTTTTTGAATACTCTTGAATATCATAATCTTGTTGGAGAATCTATTTCTGATATATTGATTACAATTACAGATCAAAATATGAAAGTTTTATATTTTAGCTCGCAACAAATTACTGTTGTAATAGAAATTATTGAAATATAATATAAGAATGTCTATAAGAATTACTGGGACAACCAGTTCAGATTCAAAGGCTCTTGTTCCTCCATTAATGCTTGGATCTGATTCTGGTTATAACAAAATAGGCATACGTAGAGTTGAGTTTACATATACAAACAGAATAATATCAAATATTATTCATGGCGTAAACGATTTGCTTTGGTATAAAGCAATAGCATCTCCACTCAATTATTCAGTCGCTGTTCCAGAAGGATTTTATGATAGTCAAAAGATTGTTTATGCATTAAATCAAGCATTATCAGCTGTAAAACCAAGCTCTATGCTCATCAATCTTGCCAATAGAAGTAGTACTGGATTAAGATTTAGCGTCGATGCTGATGATAGAATAATAATGCAAGTTATTGGTGATTTTGTTGTATTACTCGGAACAAATTCTGGAGTGATTAACTCTATTGGAGATACTTTAGGATTTAGTTCAAATTTGCAAGGCACGTACGATGCTGCAATGGTTGGTGGAACGCCATATGAAGCTATAGAAAAAGCAATGTATTTTTCTGGTACTTACAAGGCTTGGAATAAAATGCAGTTGCCAGATAATTCTGGAGTAAAATGGATAAGCATCGATTGTGATCTTGTAGATCCTAGTAAGAACTATGTTGAACAGAAAAAAGGATTTTTAGAACAGTCTTCATCTTTATATTTAATTGATATTGATGATATTGATCCAGGAGAAAAAATTGACGTACATGTTCCAAACGTTTTACTCTTGCCTACTCGTGGAGACATTGATGGTGTAAGTAGTATTAAAATTAGTTTAACGGATCAAAATAAAAATACAATAAATACTATTACGGATGTTATAGCTACAATAGAAATTTCAAAATAATATAGGATGGGTAGCTATGCTAGAATTGGCCATGGAAGGATAACTGGCGGAAAATATCATGGTTCTGGTGTACTTGATAAGATTATTGATGGTGTTGGAAAAACAGCGCCTGTGCTTACTGGACTTACTGGGCTTAGTATGAACATTGCTAACAAAGGTATTGAGATACATCAAGCTAGGAAATTAATTGAGTTGCAAACAAAGAAAGAAAAGATCGACCAGGAGTATGCTAATAAATGTAGAGACATTGATGATGAAGCTGAAGAGGAAAGAAGAAAGAAAGAATATGAGTATGAATTAGAAAAAAGAAAGAAAGAAGAAGATTACAATAGAAAGCTTAAAGAGATTGATCTTGAGATAAAACGAGCAATGCTTGATAAACTTAAACCAAAAAGCAAAAAGAAATACAAAGCAAAAATGGAGGATTCTGAAACTGAAGATTATTCAGAAACGTTAATAATAATAATAATAATAATATTGCACTTGATAAAGCGCCCTCAGAGAACTTAATCTCTTTCTAGGCGCTTTACATTTGCTGCAAAGTGATACGCAATAGAATAGTAAGTAAAATCATGCTTGAAAAACAAACAAAATGAATAACATGGTTAGGGGTTACATGCACTGGGTCAGCATGCAAATGTGGTTAGTGGCAGCATGAACAGTGTCAGCACGCATAAGCACATCGAGGACGAATCACAAGGACCCACTAAATGCTGTCCTAAATAGGTATGTTTTTAAGTTTCTTTTAAATGTGGTCAGGTCAGGGGATGTTCTGACGCAGGTCGGGAGGGAGTTCCAGGCTGTGGGAGCATACGAGCTAAATGCACGGTCTCCAAAGGATTTAAGGTTTGTACGAGGTATTTCTAGACTGTTGGATTCCGAAAAGCCAGTGGTACGATGCTTTGCCTGATGGGGTAGTATATCTGAAAGGTAGGCTGGAGCCATAGAATGAAGAGACCTAAAAGTGAGCGACAAAACCTTGAAGTCAATCCGTTGCTTGACTGGTAGCCAGTGCAGGTCGGCGAGAAGTGGAGTAATGTGGCAACTGCGACGCTCACGACAGACAAGCCTAGCTGCAGAGTTTTGCACCAGCTGCAATCGTCTGATCGCACATGCTGGTAGGCCTGTAAGCAGTGAGTTGCAGAAGTCGAGACGAGATGTCACGAATGCATGGACCAACTTGGACGTGGTATCCTTATCTAAACAAGCCCTAATTTTAGCAATGTTATGAAGCTGAAAATAGGCTGATTTGACTGTGGAGCTGATGTGGTCGTCTAACGAGAGGTCGCTTTGGAATATGACACCTAGATTTCGAGCTGATGCAACTGGAGATATGCTGGCAGAGCCAATTTTGAAAGTCAGCCTTTCCAATTTTTGAATAACACTAGGTTTGCCCATAACTAGTAAGTTAGTTTTATCATCGTTTAGTTTTAGAAAATTTGCTGCCATCCATGATCGGATGTCATCAATGCATGCAGCAAGTGAGTTGAGAGAATTTGAGGTGCTCGAAGGCTGGGAGGGATCAAAGCAAAGGTACAACTGAGTGTCATCCGCATAGAAGTGAAAGCCTAGATTGTGCTTGGCAATCACATCAGCGAGAGGGAGAGTATAAACGGTGAAAAGGACCGGACCTAGCACAGAGCCCTGAGGTACTCCATATTTTAGAGGTACTTCAGATGATCTTTGTCCATTCACGTCAAAGGAAACGTCAAACGTTAAAGGAAAATGATCCTAAGGCATATAAAGAAATAGAAAGAGTTATAAAAGAGAAATCTGCTGTTCCTGCAATTATGCCTGCTCCAAGAGCTGATGGATATGGAGGATATATGAAAAAAATTGGTGCTGGTTTATACATTCAGAATAAGAAATAAATTTTTACTTTTTTATATAGAGAAGAAATGGCAAGTGCACCGATTGACACCATACTCGAATTAGGTGATCCTAGTTTTCCTAACTTCAAAATTAAAGATTACCAATACAGAGAGTTTTATCAGAGTAATGGAAATGAAACAGATAGTATTGCAGATAAACTAGTTACATTCACTGTTCCTGGCGAGCAACAACTTTTCTATGTGCTGTCAGATGCTTATCTGCTGCTTGAAGGGCAATTGCAAGTCCAAACAGCTGCTGGTGGAAACTTTGCAGCACCTGCTAGAACTCCTGCTGCTGGATTTGTTAACAATGCTGGAGCTTGGATGTTTAGTTCGATGAGAATCAGACTTGGTGCTGAAGAAATAGAAAGCTATTCATTGAAAGAAGGTCCTGGTAGTGTATCAACTCTTATGGGTCACCTTACATATCCAAATGACTACAACCGAACAGAAGGACCTGCAACTGGATGGAAGAAAGATGAAGCAAATTCGTTTGATGATCTGTATACAGGCAACAGTGCTTATGTTAGCCCAAATGCTTCTGCAGCAACTTCTAGTAATATTGGTTTTGCTTATAGAAGAGGTCTTTCGAGTGTCTTATCAGATAATGCAGGAGCTTTTAGTATCTCACTCCCACTTTCAAGATTGTCTGGATTTTGTGCGGATATGAATAAGATTCTTTATAATATTCCATTTACGCTTGAGATGACACGAGTTGGTGGAAGTGACTTTGATGCTATTATGACTGGTGCATCAGGAGCTGCTGCTAATACTAATTCGATTACATCAAGAGGAGCTGCTGGGGCTGCTAATGAAGGACTTTGGAATGTATTTAAGATTAGTATGTCAAAAATGAGGCTGATGGTTCCATGTGTTATTCCTAAAGAAAGTATTCAAAGAGCGCTTGCTGATGTATCAAGTGGAAGAGCAAAGAAAATTAGACTTAATTACTGAGTCAGACGTTTTGAAAATATGACACTAACTAATTTCAACCAAGGTCTAAAATATACCAGAACTCTATCTGTGCAAAATACTATTGATCAAGTTAGGTGGTTGATTGTTGCTGCACAAAACACAAATAAATATAACGATTATACTGGAAATCCTGGCACATACAATCATTGTGATATTAAAAATGTGACTGTGCTTGCTAATGGTTCAAAGCAATATCCTACTGTTGCTAGAAGTAGTTATCCAAAAGATGGAAAATGTTCTACTGCATATCTAGATTTTACTCAATTCAGAAAGCAGTATCTTGGATTAAATGAAGTTACAGAGCCAGTTGGTGTAACTTTCTCTGAATGGTTAATGCTATATCCAATTCATGTTGTTGATCTCCAATACAACGATGAACCTTTAAGAATAACTTCAAAACTTGATGTAAGCATTGAGTTTAACTCTCAAATACCAAATGCCAATCCTGCTACAAACATTATGATTCACTACTTAACTATCTGTGAGAACACTGCAGAACTTATTTCTAATGGTAATGGTTCACCATTTACCTGCAGTAAAGGAACATTTATTTATGATGGAACTGACATTTAAAAAAATTTAAACCAGAAATATAATGAATAAATTTGATTTTGTACAAGGTTCAGATGAGTGGAAAAAATCAATGTCCTTGAATATTGGAGGCTCACAGGTTTACTCAGTGCTTGGGAATGATCTAGTATTTGGAAAACAGACTGAAACTGATATGGAATTAATTGCAAATAGAAAACTAAAAAAATACATTGCTAATAATTCTAGTATGAGATTTCCTCCAATGATATTCGTTAAAGTATTTGAACCTATTGCTGCAAAGTTTTTAGAAATGAAACTAAAAGTAAAACTTGATAATGCAAATGATTGTTTTAGTAGTGATGGTGTATACAGATATTCACCTGATGGAATAATAGATAACAATACTTTAGTTGAAATAAAATGTTTATGGAGCAGAAATATCATTGATGATTTTATACCTAAACAATATCACGCACAATGCTTATTAGGTTTACATGTTTTAAAACTTGGTGAATGTTTTTACTCTGAATTTGAGATTTTTGTTCCTGGATTAAATTGTGAAGAACCTCCGTTAGATTATGTAGCAGCCGGTAATGTAAGAATTCCTAATACTGATTTTGATATGCCACTTAGAGAACCAATTCTTATGCTATTACTTAAAGACGAAAAGTATTTTGATTTTGAATTTGATATTATAAGCAAGTATGGCAGATTTAATAATAAGAAAGCAAATGGTTATGATATAAAGTATTATATAAAAAGATGTTTGATTCAAGTGATTGAAGAAGATGATCCTTGTAGATTTGTTAGAATAATTTCTATTGTTAAAGAAGTGTTAGATAGATCGAAGATTTTAATTAGTAATTATATAGATGCCTCGAAGACATCATTGCAATGACTACGTTAGTAGAATAAATGGTTATATTCTATCAGATCTTGATGCAAATGGAAAAAGAATTATTAATATGAGAGATCCTTTGAATGATGGTGATGCTGTAACAAAAGCATATGCAGATGCTAATTTTATTGTAAATAGTGGCACTTCTTTAAATTTACAGAATCGACTAATTACAAATCTTTCTCCAGGAGTTAATCCAACAGATGGTGCTAATGTAAATCAATTATCTAATTATGTCAGAAAATCTGGAGATACTATGACTGGAGATTTAAATATGAATAGTTTTGCTATTACTTCTACATATTGGAATTCTACTAATATTACACCAACAGTTCTTCCTGATGATTTTTGTGTAACTTATGGAGGATTGAAGCGAGATGTATTATTGAAGAATTATCTTGCTACAACAAATTTGAATATGAATAATAACTCTATAATTAATGTTGCTAAACCTGTTAATTCTTCAGATGCTGCGACAAAGTCATATGTTGATAGAACCGTTAAAAAAATAACAGAAGTCGTTGTACTTACATTAAATCCTAGAGCAATGAATTCTGTTATTAATATTTCTACTGCATACTCTTGGCAAAATAAGAATAGTCCACCTAATATAATACTTAGTGCTATGGTAGTTGGATCTTCTAATTGTATACAATTAAGATCTAGCAGTGATACAACAATATTATCTGGAGATATAAGAGCTATAAATACTTCTTCTAGTGGCACAGATTTTAAGTATTACGCATATTTTAATAGATTGCCTGTTGATTATTATTATACTGATAACCTAGGAAATATGAAGGTTAATATTTTAATTTCTTACATAAGTACCTGAGAAGTACAAGTGAACCAGTAATACAATTAATTCTTTTAATTTAGTTGCTTTACGCTTACCTTTTACTAATGGGAACAGTTTTGCAATATGCATTATTGATTCATGTTCTAAACAATGATGAATGCAGAATAGCTCGGAACACCTTTTTTTAAAGTGTTTCTTTGCTAAGCAGTATATTTTTGTAGGTCTTTGTTTAGAATATTTATTCCTTGCATAATAACAATCTGCGAAAATGATTATTTTGTTGTTTCTTAAAATACCACAATCAAATTCTGTTTCTGTACTATCTAAATTGCACATATCACAACGCATTTCATACTTTAACTTTGGCCTTCGTTTAACTTTTTTGCAAACTGGATGACCTGACTCTAAGTATTCAATTTCGCTAAATGTTGTCGAACAGCTTTCACAAAATATTTCCATTTCTATAGAATGTCATTTTTAACTCTAAATGAAAGAAAAAAGGAAGGGAAATTTAATCCAGAGTCTGATATAAGTCAGATATTCAAGCCAAGACCGAAAGTAATTCCAAAAGGTTTCTTTGATACAGCTAAACCTAATGAAAGTCATCAAGCAGACATTTTGTATATGCCAAACGATTCTGGATACAAATATGCTTTGAGTGTTATTGATGTTGCTAGCAGATATAAAGACTCGAGACCACTTAAAACAAAGTCTTCAAAAGAAGTAACACAAGCTATAACAGATATTTACACAAAGAGTTTATTGAAGTGGCCAAAGAAGATAACAGTAGATCCTGGAAGTGAATTTAAAGGAGAATTCATGAAAGAAATGAAAAGACATGAGACACAAGTTATAGAAGCTAAAAGTAAAAAGAATGTTGCACTTGTTGAAAGAATGAATAGAACTTTAGCAGAGAGAGCATTTATTGCACAATATGAAAAAGAATTAGAAAATATTAATAATGGAGATTTTACTAGAAATAAAGAATGGATTTATAATTTATTAAAGATTATTGATTATCTAAATAATAGCATTACAAGATCAATTGGTGAAGAACCTGTAAATGCGATAAAAAAAGAATCAGTAAAATAGTAAAATTAAATATACCAAAATAGCATAGAAAAGTTAGAGAAGAGGAAAAATTATTAGAACTTGGAACAACTGTTAAATATTTACTAGAACCAGGTGAAGGAGAAGATGAAAAAAGAAGAAGAGCTAAAGATCCGATGTGGAGCTTGACTAAACATACTATTGTCAGAATAATGGTATTGAAAAAACAACCACTTGGATTTTGTGTGAATGATGTTGAAAAAACTTTTGTTTGAGAAAAATTACAAGTTATTAAACAGGACTCATTTCTGTTTGTGAACGTCGTTCTATAAGATCGTCAAACTCTTCTTTTGTAACTACTTCACCTGATAAAGCATCTGTTATTTTTGAAATAAACTGTGTGTTAGAATCAAGAGTAAATCTTTTTCTTTTATCTATTTCAACTAAAACACCATCAACTGTCATTAGCATTGCTGTTAGTGCCGAGAAAGCTGAGACTGCATTAGTTATTTCAGGATGTGCGTGAACATGTGTTGTAGAAACTGTAACTCCTAAAGCTACTAGTATATTTACAATTTTAATCATATATCTTACTCTTGTTAAATTTTTTAGACATGACCTAACTTTAATACTATATGCAACTACCTCATCATATCTTTGAGGAGCAAATTGTTTTCTTAGATCTGCTGTTTTCCTATAACTATTTAATTTTTAATTTCATTTCACACACTATTTTAATTCTATTTAAATTAATTTTTAGAATACCATTACATTTAGGTACATGAGAAGAAACTGTTGCTTCCTGTAAATCGATATTAAAAGCATCTTTATCAGTAAGTTCAAATGCTTCTGGCATATCAACAGCTAAATCTGTTTTATCTTGCATATCAATAAAAAATTGGTTTGGATTTGAATTAATCAAATTTGTAGAACTAAAATCAATAATTTCATTATTAATAATCAACCAAAAGTGAGTAGTAGCTAATTTATGTTTTCTAAATATACTAAAACACCTTTCAATTTTAATATCACACTTTCCTTTCAATAAATCTCTAGCAAGTAAACATGAGACTAAACAATCTCCAATTATTTTTCTACTAGAAAACGCTATTTCTATAACTTCTAGAGTTTTCTTAATTTCACCTCCTAAGTTTTTGTAAAGATGAATTATAACTATTCATAAAAGAAGATTCAATTTTATCCCCACGCTGTGAAAATGAATTTATTTGAGACATGTTATAATATAAATATTTTTCTTTAAATCAAATTTAGAAACTTTGAAAAAAAATGTACAATAATATATATTAACTAAATTTTTGGAATGTAGTGAGTAGTCTATGGTTTTCCATTGCGCAGAAGCAACATCTGTTGGAGTAGGATTTGATTTTTCTTTTTCGGACACTGACACTCAGGAGGGCCACTACAAAAGGAGACCGAGCGACAGCGAGGTCGAATTTTGGAGTGTGCTCGAGTGAGGGTCAGGGTGCGAAATGGAAAAATCACATACTACTTACGGAAAGAAAAGCTCCAGGATGTTTGATGACGTATATACTGCAAAATGTGCCCAGCCGAAATCTGAAATTGTTTAAGAATATTTTAAAACCAAGCAGAGCTGAACTCGTATTTTAAATTTCACTCCGATACGTGAAGTATTAGCCGAGTTATGGATTTTACAAGGCACAAACCTACGATGGAAGTGAAATTGTATAGAAGTCACAAGAATGCACCTCAACGTCAAGCTTCACGTATATATCTCGATCTACAAAGGTTCGAAAAGTTGGGACAAAAGTCGCTTATGATGCAGAGATCGGCGAATTCTATATTTTTAGATTTTTTGCTTCCGGTTTACCTCCGAGTTGGTTTGCATAACCATTTTTCTTTCATGCGGAAGTCGTCAGAACGCCCTATGCCAGTTCTAGCATATTTGTCTTTCGAAAGGTACCCTAACCGCTTATTCGATCATCGGAAAAATTCTATAAGTATTTTCTGGACATTCCCATTAAACGGTCCTGGGAGGAGAGCCTCCCAATGTCCTAACGTCCGGCTACAGGCGTCCGTAGTACGCACCTGATATCTATGAATCGAGCGCCCAGCGTGACGAACGCAAGCGTAAGCGGTTTTTTCCACCGCAGTCATCGCTGAAATAATAACAGACCGTAGGCGGCGAGCCCTCCTCCTCCGCCGCCGCCGCCGCTTGGCCGCATGCGGTCGATTTTAGGCGAGACCGACGTACCCGGAAGTGGACCGACTTACCGACCTACCGCCAGCCTCTACGGAACCACAGCGGCCTTGACACTTGCGGGCCGCCGAGGACGGACGACGCACCAACGCGCGCGCGCGCGCACGCAGACGGACTTCTCTCGTGGCTGCACCGGCGCCGCCATGTCGCGACGCTACGAGCAGCAGACTCTGTACGTGCCCCTGCGGCAGCTGAATCCTCACATTAGCTGCTCGCTGTGTCGCGGGTACCTTGTCGACGCCACGACGATAGTCGAGTGCCTGCACACGTTCTGCCGGTCGTGCATTGTGCGTCACGTCGAGGGCAGCAACCGCTGCCCGACGTGCGACTGTCTGATTCACGAGACGCAGCCGCTGCAGCTGCTCAAGCCGGACAGGACCCTGCAGGACATCATAAGTAAGCTTCTGCCCGAGCTCGCGCGCGACGAGCTCGCTCGCCAGCGCCGTTTCTACGGCCGCGTGCCGCCGGCCGCCGCCGGCGCCGTCGACGAGGCCGCCGACGCAGCCGACCGCGGAGGCCGCGCCGCACGGGAGGAGCCGCCGCCGCCGCCGCCGCCGCCGTCGCCGCCCGCGGCTCAAGAGGCTCAAGAGGCTCAAGGTCGGAAGCAGCGGCCGTCCAAGAAGAAGGCGGCGGCTCGCGTCGCCGCAGCCGCCAAGACGGTCGCTGCGAACCAGCGGGCGCGGCGGGGCGAGAAGAAAAACGATCTGGAGGACGATATTGTCGTCTGCGTCGAGCCGTTCGCGTGCTCGTGCGTCGTCGCGCCGGCGGCGGCGGCGTCGCCGCCGTGCGGCCCGTGTTGCACCGCCGCGCGGCCTCCTCTGAGGCCGCTGCCCAGCAACTACATTCGCTGTCCGTCGAAGATCAGCGTCGCCGTGCTGGCGTCGCTCGTCGCCAGGCACGCGGCCGTGCCGTCCGGCGTCAGCGTCGAGCTGCTGTGCCAGGGTCGGGTCCTGGCCGGCGAGCTGTCGCTGCGAAGCGCTCTGCTGAGCGGCTGGCATCCTTGTCAGCTGCCCATGCAGCTGCGCTACCGGCTAGGCGAGCAGCCGCCCCGGTTCTCGGGCCCACCGCCGCCGTTGTCAGGCGGTGGCGGAGGCCTCCTCCTCGGAGGCGTCGGCGCAGACGTTGCGGCGACTGCCACCGCCTCGGCGGTCGCCTAGAGGTTCGCCTGGAGGCGCACTGCCGCTGCTGCTGCTGCTGCCGCTGCAGCCGAAGCAGCGGCAGCGACGGCCGGGCAGCTCGAGCTGCTGTCTGCTCACTTCCACACGTGACCGGATGTCGACGATGACGGTCGCTGAGCCGACAGCAGTTGCAAACGGCAGACAGTAGTGTGTGTGTGTATATTTATTCTTGCCTACACGGCAATGGTGTAGGAACTTTATATAAAGTGACTTCAGTGACAGACCGGCCGACTCTAAGCTGACCGTCCTGATCGAGTGTGCCGCCAACGGCCCCACCCCGTGTCGCACCGCCGTCACCTCGGCGCTTGGCCGGCACGCCCCTTGCCCCGGCTCCTGTCGTGGGGCGGCGGGCGGGCAGGCAGCAAAGCCGGGTGCTAGCGGTGCCTCACAGCTGCTGGGGCGGTGGCTGCTGCAGCAGCCGCTCAGCTTCAAAAGGTGCTTGCGTGGCAGCTAAGTGTTGTCGGCCTATCAGTGTAAGCCTGCTGCATATTAAATCATAATGCTGCGCATTTTGCGTATTTAATTTCTGCTCATGCTGTGGTGCCGCTGCTGCTCGACGCGTGGCACAGTCACCTGTTTTTAGATGCTACAGCAGCAGTCACCTGTTTTTAGATGCTGGCGATTTTAGAGCGTGCCCCCCCCCCCCGATGCGATGAGCGCTTGCGCATGTAACGTGACCGCATGGCCGTGCGACCGCTCCCTCCGGGGTGGGGGGTGGTGGTGGCATGCATGCGAGAGCGTAGCTGGGATATCAGTTTGATGGCAGCTGTCGGCAACTGAGCACTCGACCGCACTGCCAGCTCGTCGCTTGTGGGCAGCATGCCGCCAGTGATGTGCTTTTGGTCACGTGGCACTAGCAGCAGCGCATGCTGGCCTGGCTGCAGCAACCTCTGCGGAGCAAGTTTAAGGTCGTGGTTCTGGGAAGTTATAGGAAGACTGCCTCTACCGATCCTTTTTTTGTCTGTTTGTGAGAGAGAAAGGAAGGGAGATTATCCCTTAGTGCATGTCCATCCATATGACAACAGAGGCATGTGCCTACCGTGGCACAGAATCAGATTGCCGAAGGTACTGACTCTAAGTAAATTCAGCAGTTCGTGCACCCATCTTAGGTGGCCTTGGCAGGCCTCCATTTCGCTTGATCGGTGCCCTGCACGGATGCGATACCGGTGTCTGTGCTAGCTTAGTCTTCATGCTGTGTTGCTTTCATGCTGCTCCATCCATCCATCCATCCATCCATCCATCCATCCATCCATCCATCCATCCATCCATCCATCCATCCATCCATCCATCCATCCATCCATCCATCCATCTCGTTCGTCTGTTGCATACACGTCCATGTCTGTCTGCATGCCTCTCTCTCTTATGCAATGTGCCTCTAAATCGCCCAGTCGGTCTGGTGTCCCTGACTCTCCGTGTTTCTCTCTAGATTTCTCCACATGTGCTTGTGCTACATCTCACTGCCTCTAATTGTCTACGTTACGCCTTCGTATCTACCCAACGTTGCCCAGGCAACGGTAGAGTTGCCTCTACCTTCCTCCACTGCCTTCACCTTCCCTCTCCACCCCCCTAATGTCTGCTATACCGAACGGTTGATTACTTCCTTTCTGCTAAGAGAATAATAATAACGCACCCGTATAACGCCCTCAGAGAACTTATGCTCTTTTCGGCACTTTACATAATATGCTGTGGTTATTGGTAGCATGCTCAATAAGCAAGAATAACATAGTTAGGGGTGACATGCGCAGGATCAGCGTGCAAGTATGGTAAGTGGCAGCATGCAACAGTGTCAGCACACATAAGCACGTAAAGGACGAATCATGGGGACCCACTAAATGCTGTCACAGATAGGTGCGTTTTTAATCTCTTTTTAAATGTGGTCGAGTCAGGGAATGTCGTGATGGAAGTCGCGAGCGAGTTCCAGGCTTTGGGAGCATACCACTAAAGGCACGGTCGCCAAAGGATTTGAGGTTTTTACGAGATATTGGTAAGCTGTTAGATTCCGAAAAGTGGGTGTTACTATGCTTAACCTGTTGGTAGGGTAGTTCTGATAGGTAGGCTGGAGCCAAGGAATGAAGGGGCCTAAATGTGAGTAGCAGAACCTTAAAAGAAGCGCGATAAGCGTAAGTGATACCGAATGCCGAAAGAGGGCATGACAGAAGCCCGCTGCCGGCTTTCCTCTGTGTAATCGCTATAACTGCTGTTTTACTCGCACCATTCAGTCTTGCAAGCAGCTTCGGTGGCTGTGTGACGTAGATTGTCACAGAGACTGGTGCCCCGAAGTTGCCGATACATCGATAAATCGATGCACTGCTTGATTAGAAGCCAGTGCAGATCAGAGAGAAGGGAAGTAATGTGGCTCACGACAGACAAGTCTGGCTGCCGAGTTTTGCCTGATTGCAGAGGCCGGTAGACCAGTAAGCAGTGAGTTACAGAAGTCAATATGGGATGTCACAAATTCATGGACCAATTTAGTTGTGATATCCCTGTCTAAACAAGCCCGAATTTTCGCAATGTTATTTAGCCTTGCCACCGTGAGTGAGATAATAACGCAATTCTACAGAAAGAATAGAGAGAGAGAAAGAGAGAGAGAGAGAGACAGTGATAGAGACACAGAAAAACATAGAGAGACACGGGGACAGAGAGAACCCTGAGACATAGAGGCAGAAGATATGGGAAGAGTTGAGTGGGAAAGAATGGGGAGAGATCTTTAACTAGATGTCGTAGCTGACGATGTTTGTAGCTTCACACTACGGTTAGTGTGAGTGATGGAAGTTGCCCAATCGCATAACGGAGCTGATGTCGGAACACGCACGAAATGCTGTCGGCTGCTGAAGTGTGTAGCAATGCTTGTTCGATATGAAGGGCCCGTTATTGGAGGCAGCAATGCCCGTGAAGGCTAGTGTGAAGCTAACGGAAGCTTGGCTAACCACTTGCAGACTCCACGTGACAAGGTGTTGTCAGAAATGACAATCCTTCATCAGTATGGTAAGCCGTTTGAAGGTCGGGACAGCGTCAGGGACGCCGACGACAAAGCTGATGTCAACAACAGCCACTGGGTGCTCCCTGTTTAGAACCTCATGATCGTGGGTTCGAGTCCTGCACAGGGCAATCCTTTATTGCCCACTCCAAGCAGTGGTGATAGTCATCGAGGCTATTCTGCCGTCGTGCAAATAAAGCTATGAAATCAGTTATTCTTTTGCTTTACTTTATTAACCATCCTGACACTAATGATACTGACACCTACTGACTCAGGGATGAAGGGAGTTTGTGCTCGTGGCAGAGCACATCTGGTTTTGATTTCTCTTCGACGCCATATGCTAACACTAGACGGTGTCTTGCTTTCTGCCAAGGTACTAGCTGTCAGGCCCTGTCTTTTATCGGAAGACGAAGATGCATTCTGGGACTCTTTGCCCGGTTACCATTCAGCATTTCGATTTCAATTATAAATAGAAGAGGATTTCATATGTGATACATCTTCGGGCTTACAGTCCCTTTGTCAGCTCTCTCCAGCTTTGTTGAATCCATCAGACTTCAGTGACGTTCACTTCTGTGTGTTTAACACTTGAGACCGCATTGTTGTGCTTACCTAACCGTTAACCGCTAGGGTCGTTTGATTTCGTGCCAGTGAGTAAGGGCGCGACGGCAGCAGCTCGACGAAGAAGAACGACGAACGCGATGCCCTCATCGTCTTAGGCGTGACGACGACGGCTTTAGTACATGCAGGCAAGCATACATACTGATGTATTAGCCGTCATGTAAGCAGCTCCGGAGCGAGAGAGGAATGAAGAGAGACAGAGACAAGAGACAGAGACAGAGGATTGCCTGAGTACAGACCCTAGCAGAAGCAGACAAGCAGAAAGTAGGTCACTGCAGTGCTGTCAGGGTCAGATGACTGCCTTGCAATTCGCAATTAAATCGAGCTCAGTCCGCCGATACGGCCCGACTGCAGTGCTGCCTAATGAGCCCAAGCCAGCATCCACTAGCAAATAATCAGCAGATTCAGCGGTCATTCCCATTTGCTCCTAAAAAAATGGCATCTGAACGATCGGGCGGTCGCTAGATGATGAAGCCAAGGTCGGCTGATTAAACAGTTCCTTCCACAAGTAAGCAGCCGCATTAGAGCCTAAGTGGCCTGATAAGTGCCGAGCAGCCATTGCTCCGATGGCAGCAGAAAATCTTTTACCGCCTGCTGCACGACTCGAGCCCGCGATCTAGGTCATGAAGTGCAGTCGTCTTTAGCCCGGACTGAGACCATCGCAGGGCCTAGACCATCGCACACATTCTCGGCACGTGCTCCTATCCCGGGTCAGGCAGGGTATGCAGCCACCGATTAGTCGAGCCTCGAGGCAGGAAAAGCCGCATGCAAAAAATATCTCATACGCACTTTCTCTGGCGAGCCTAGTCATCGACACGGCATTACATTCAGTGGATCTCTCACAATGAATGAAACCCCGAGTGCACAAACTTGACTCACCACGGCAGAAGCTAACTGTGCAGAACTGCTTGCACTCGTCAAGTCAACGACGAAAGATACAATGCGATCCCTGCGATTCGGATACTCCCAAGCGATCCCGCTCCTCCGCCGAGCAGAGCGACTACCACTATCCTTTAAATTTATAAATAAATTTATTATAATTAAACTATTAAATTTATTTTATTTAAATGTATAATAAATAAATAATTTTATATATAATATATATATATATATATGCGTGTATATATATATATATATTATAATATATATAATACATAAATTTATAATAAATAAATAATTTATATTTAAATTATTTACAGGATTTAAAAATTTAGCAGGATTTATCCTTCCCTCAAACTCTGCCCCGATCCTGTGGGCCGATGTGCTCGACCTGCTACCATCGCTTGGCCGGGAGTTACTCATGCTGCTTGGTGACTAGACAGCTCATGCTTAACGGTCCAGCTTCTGCTGCATGAATCTGCTACCGTGAGTACTTCCGAGACTTGGGAGGCGATCTGGTCGCTATACAAGCTGGCCCGACTACACGTGACAGCACGTGATGGTGCACTATTAACAACTGAGCTGTCGTTAAGCTATCGACGATGAGATGATGCAACGTGACTGACCAAAGTAGAACAAACTCCCTTCTCTGGCTGTCACTACCCTTGGTCTACGGTGGCGTGATGCACGACTGATGGTGACAAGTGTGACAGGTTTCACTTCCTATCTGGATACTGTATGCAGTTATTCTCTTGCTCTGGTATCCGTCTAGTTCTAGCTTGTGGAGCACCTGCTGTTAGAGCCAGTATGCGAGGCCTACTTTCCAGTCTAAGAAGGTGAAGCAGCACTAAGCTGCAAGCCCCGTTCGCAAGCGTCGCCACGCCATCCTGTCGTGATTCCTGTCTTAGTTCCGGTAGAAGACCCGAGTTTAGTAACTGGGACGAGTACTCACTTTCGATTGTTTTTGCAAGCTCTACAGGCAACCCAGCGAGTACAGATTGAGCACGGAGTGTAGCTCATCGACACCGGAAACTTTGAATGAAAGGGAAAAGACGGAGGAAGGAAGAAAGAAGAAAGGATTAAGGCCAATTCGACACCAGGACGCACGCTTCACTCGAGCTGCAATGACTGCGCAGAGGCACAGAGAGACTGAGGGGGGGCGACGGGGCTACATTAAAGGAGAACCGTGCTGCCTGGAGTGCTATGCTCTCCATGGTTAGCGTTAGCATGGTTAGGGGTGACACGCACAGCGTCAGCATGCAAATGTCGTTAGTGGCAGCATACGCAGTGTCTGCCCGGCATAAGTGCATTGAGAACAAACCACGTGAACCCACTAAATGCAATGATAAATGAATGCATTTTTAGTTGCTTTTAAAATTGTGGTTAAGTCAGGAGATGTCGTGACGAAAGTTGGGAGTGAGTTCCAGGCTTTGGAAGCTTACGAACTTAAGGCTCGGTCTCCAAAGGATTCGTGGTTTGTACGAGGTATAGGTAAACGATCTAAGCGGGTGGTACGATGCTTAGATTGGTGGGGCAGTCAATATGATAGGTAGGCTGGTGCCAAAGAATGAAGGGACCTAAAAGTGAGCGACAAAAACTTGAAGTCGATGCGCTGCTTGACTGGGAGAAAGTGCAGGTCGGCGAGAAGTGGTGGGATTTGGCACCTGCAACGCTCACGACAGACAAGCTTAGCTGCTGAGTTTTGCACCAGATGTAAGCGCCTGACTGCACATGCCGGTAGACCAGCAAGCAGTGATTTTCAGAAGTCGAGACGAAATGTCACAAATGCATGGACCAATTTAAATGAGGTATCCCTGTCTAAACAAGCCCGAATTTTAGCAATTTTATTTAGCCGACAGTAAGCAGACTTGACTGTGGAGCTGACGTGGTCGTCTAACGAGAGGTCGCTTTGGAATATGACACCTAGATTTCGAGCTGATTCAACAGGAGATATGCTGGCAGAGCCAATTTTGAGAGTCAGCCTTTCCAATCTCTGAATCACACTGGGTTTTCCCATTACTAGTAAGTTAGCTTTATTATCGTTTAGTTTTAGAAAAATTGCTGCCATCCACGTGCGGATGTCATCAATGCATGCAGCAAGGGAATTGAGAGAGTTCGAGGTGCTCGAAGGCTGGGAGGGATCAAAGCAAAGGTACAACTGAGTGTCATCCGCCTAGAAGTGAAAGCCTAGATTGTGCTTGGCAATCACATCGGCAAGAGGGAGAGTATAAACCGTGAAAAGAACCGGACCGAGCCCCGAGGCACTCCATACTTCAGATGTACTTCCGATGATCTTCGTCCGTTCACATCAACACTCTGCAATATCCCACTGAGATAGGACCTGGGCTTTTGCAGAGCAGTGTCAGTGATGCCCAGGTGAGATAAGAGGAGCTCAAGAACTTGGTGATCGTATGTATCAAAAGCTGCCGAAAGATCGAGCAAAACAAGCAGGGACACTCTACCTACGTGCATTCTTAAGTAGGTCGTTATACACCCGGAGCAATGCTGACACTGTGGAGTGGTTAGCCCTACAAACCAGACTGGAAATTACTAGCAAGGTTTGATGTTTCAATATATGAGTTCAGCTGGTTTACCGTGACTCGTTCCAGTGTCTTTGATACGAACGGAGACTGGACTGAAGTTGCTAAAGTTCTCTTGGTCTAATGTCGCTTTCTTGAGTAGTGGCCTGGCTATAGCCTTTTTAAACGGTGCTGGGACATGACCTGAGGCTAATGACTAATTTATGATGTCAGTTATGCATGGCAGCAGTAGATAATTGTACCTTTGCTTTGATCCCTCCCAGCCTTCGAGCACCTCAAATTCTCTAAACTCACTAGCTGCATGCATTGATGACATCCGCACGTGGATGGCAGCAAATTTTCTAAAACTAAACTATGATAAAACTAACTTACTTGTTATGGGCAAACCCAGTGTGATTCAGAGATTGGAAAGGCTGACTCTCAAAATTGGCTCTGCCAGCATATCTCCAGTTGAATCAGCTCGAAATCTAGGTGTCATATTCCAAAGCGACCTCTCGTTAGACGACCATATCAGCTCCACAGTCAAATCCGCCTATTTTCAGCTTCATAACATTGCTAAAATTCGGGCTTGTTTAGATAAGGATACCACGTCCAAGTTGGTCCATGCATTCGTGACATCCCGTCTCAACTTCTGCAACTCACTGCTTACTGGCCTACCGGGATGTGCGATCAGGCGATTGCAGCTGGTGCAAAACTCGGCAGCTAGACTTGTCTGTCGTGAGCGTCGCAGTTGCCACATTACTCCACTTCTCGCCGACCTGCACTGGCTACCAGTCAAGCAACGGATTGACTTCAAGGTTTTGTCACTCACTTTTAGGTCTCTTCATTCTATGGCTCCAGCCTGTCTTTCAGATATACTACCCCATCAGGCCAAGCATCGTACCACCCGCTTTTCGGAATCCAACAGTCTAGAAATACCTCGTACAAACCTTAAATCCTTTGGAGACCGTGCATTTAGTTCGTATGCTCCCACAGCCTGGAACTCCCTCCCGACCTGCATCAGAACATCCCCCAACCTGACCACATTTAAAAGGAACCTAAAAACACACCTATTTAGGACAGCATTTAGCGGGTCCCTGTGATTCGTCCTTGATGTGCTTATGCGTGCTGACACTGTGCATGCTGCCACTAACCACATTTGCATGTAGACCCTGTGCATGTCACCCCTAACTATGTTATTCATTTTGTTTGTTTTTCAAGCATGATTTGACTTACCATTCAATTGCATTTCACTTTGCAGCAAATGTAAAGCGCCTAGAGAGAGATTAAGTTCTCTGAGGGCGCTTTATCAAGTGAATTATTATTATTATTATTATTATATCAATGCATCACAGAAGCAGGACAGTGGTAATAAGGTCCAAAGGACTAGTTGTCTTCTTTGATTGAGATACGAACTTCAGAACGAAGTCACAAGAGACCTTGAATGTAGACATTGAGGTGCTGCATGGAATTGAGGGACAGGATTCCAGGGGGGATGCTACCATCTTAGGGATGGACTCCCAGGTCTATCTTGTTGACAGAGAAGCTAGAGAAGCGATCAGCCAAATCATCACATGGATCACTAGGTAAGGAGCTAACATGGGAGCGGTGAAGATGGTTGATCGTCAACGCCAGTGTTTTTGGATTGCGCATCTGTGATTCAGCAATGTTTTTGTAAAAGCTAGACTCTGCCTTTGCTAGAATCGATTGGTACTACCTACAGTAGTTCTCTTATGTCTGTCGATGGACAGTCAATACTGGTGCGCTTAGTAGACCTAGCTAGTTTAATGTCTGTGGTAAACCAAAGGCCGTCTGGGCGAGGGCGCACACTGTAGGCTTAGTCAGAGGTGCAAACTCATCGAGCTCAGTCAGCTCGTGTAGTGTTGTAGCAATCTACCAATGATGACAGGTCGGAAGAGGTATTGAGCATCAGAGGCGAAACAGATATTGTCGCACGGACAGCACCGATGTCAAGGGTCTTGAGGTTTCGCGATTGACATGCGATTTCAGATGAGAGGAGGGAACACATTGTAGGCTGAATGAGACCCGTCAGATAAGCAGGATGATTTGGTCAGATAATTGGCGATGGCAAAGTGCAGTTGTATGAGAAAATTTGGTCGAGTGTGTGACCCTTGATGTGAGTAGGGCTTTGCACATGAGCCACAAGAGACAATGAGTCAGTCAGTGCACGAAACTCGGTGCTGATGGCATCAGATAAGTTATCAAAATGAATGTTGAAATCCCACACAGTGAGGAAAGATCGATTTCTTGCACACTAGTCGAAATTAGATCAAATCTTAGATAAAGGCAGTCTTGGTATCTGGTGGGCGAAAGACTACTGCCGCCACCATCGGTAGCTTGTTATCGAGTGAAATCAGACAATGTATTCGTAAGACTGCTTCGAGAGTATTGCAAACGGGGTTGAAGTCGAAGTTCGAGCGTGTGATAATAGCGACTCCACCTCTATTTTTGATTCAGAGGCGTGAAAAAAGAAGCCAGTCGGGGTTACGTCTTTTAGTTGTTGGGCAGTGCACATCTTTTAGCCAAGTCTTACTCAAGGCGAGCAAGTTGAGGCTTTTTTCAGAAATAAGTTCGCCCACTAATTTAGAGAGATTCACAGTAACGCTTGAGGAAGAACGAACTGAGCGGTTCGAGACCGTGCTAAAAATGCAAAATGAGCGTTTACTCGGCTCGAAGCTCGCACCAGAGTACCGGTGCCTCAGCTTGCAGCCCTGTGTCGGCTCCGGGGCACTTTTCCTTTGTTAGTGTATAATTTAGGGATCTTAGCAGCAGCAATAAAACTTGTGGATGCATTTGAACTACGATAACGAAGCGATAATAGGTACGAACGATCATAACTAATACGCAGGTTACTGTCTGCCTGTGCATCTAACGCCGCTGCCGGCGTGGGACAATCAGCAGCCCGAAGCGAAAGCGTTTAGTTGTTTATCGGCATGTAATTTCTTACTGCGGCCTATGATAAGCACATGGATAGGGACCCGGTTCTCTTATGGCGCTATAATAATGAATTCAGTTATTTTTATTTTCGGCAGCGACTGTTGGTGTGCCTGGCAACCGGTTGCAGAGAAGTCGCTCACTCAAAGCCCAGATGCCATGAATGTTCTATGCCAGATGCTACACTTTGCAGGAGGGCGCATCAAAATGGCAGAAGACCTGTGTGTAGCAGCAGCCACTGCAGCAGCAGCTACCGTTTCTGCTGCTGGACATTAGCTTAGCTGGGTCTCGGAAACCCCAGCAGCTCTGTCTTCACACACGGACGCTAGACATGGACCTGCCTCAGCGCGTCCCTGTCTGGCCTCTCTCACTGATCAGTGGCTGTGCCAGGCGATAATTTCCGACAGAATTCGGTCGCATGCTTTTTTGGGAGCCGAATCAGGCTATAAAGCTGTACTCGTAATGCAGGCTGTCTATTGAGAGATGAGGCGCTCTTGGCTTTAGCCGAGCGGTTCGTCTTGTCTGTCGTCAACGGCGAAGTTGCCGTATCGCAACACTTCTGTAGGCCATTCGTTGACTCCTCCCTGTAAGCATAGAATCGATTTCGAGATCCTCAGTTTGGATAACAGGTCACTTTGCTCGCTTGCATTATCCTACCTATGCGACTTCCTTGCTTCACCAGCTCCTTGCTCTCACATCATCCGCTCCTCGACGTCTAGTCATTTTGCTGACTCTGGCACTAGATTCAAATCTTTTGGGGTCGAAAATTCAACTCGCACGCATCAAAAGCGAACCAGAAAGTCCGGAACTTGCTATCAGCTACGGTCACTTCGCATCAATGACCTTGCATCTTTAGGGCCTCAGCTGAAGACAGCATCTGTTCGGGGTAGTTTTTCTCCTTCGCCCCAGTGCCCTTGTCTTATTCGTTCCGGTGTACTCACGACCGAGGTCGTAGGTTAGAACATTGCACTTGGGCGATTCTTTATTGCTTTATTGATTCTTTATTTTTAAGTGGTGATAGCCAATGTCTATTTTGCTGCTATATAAATGAGGCTGTTAAATAACTAGGTATTTTTTTATCTAGATCAAATCGTCTTCCGCATGCTAACTCATCCAAGAACAGGCCCGAGCACTAGAGCTGGTGAGAAATTTTTGAAATTCCATGTTCATCTAGCGAGTGATAATAGTCTAATTGCCTACTTCAAGCTCCGAGTGACAGCTACTAAGGCTAATTTGCAATTATTATGCAGTAAATAAGGATGTTAAATCAGTCTTAAATCACCTTTACCTATACTTATTAATTTTCTACTCACCTCTGCTCTCTCGAATTCCATAACGATTCATAGTATACCGACGGTTTGTTAAATAGTAAGTCATTATCAAGCTGATTTAGGCCAGATCATGATTACCTGCACTTAAAAGCTGCATAGTGATACCAGCTTAATTCGTGGTGATGTTTGATGTAGGATTTGGTCAAGGTTGATTTCTTTGCTCACAAGGAGGATGGAGTGAGTGGGGCAGCTAATACGGTTTCGTGTGTTCATACAGCAATGACAGGTTCTGCTAAGCAGACAAAGGCAGTGTGCATAGCGGTATTTTTTCAATATGGTCGCCAGCTTATACTTTTAAGCATATGCACATACTTTAAATAGATACATTTCCAGCTTTATTTTTTGCTTTAAGTTTTAGTAGTGATGGCCTGTATAATTTTGGGTTTACGGTTTCCTGATTAGATTTTTTGGGTTTTGAGTAAATAATAATAATAATAATAATGCACTTGATAAAGCGCCCTCAGAGAACTTAAATCTCTTTCTAGGCGCTTTACATTTGCTGCCAAGTGAAATGCAATTGAATGGTAAGTCAAATCATGCTTGAAAAACAAACACAATGAATAATATGGTTAGGGGTGACATGCACAGGGTCAGCATGCAAATGTGGTTAGTGGCAGCATGCACAGTGTCAGCACGCATACGCACATCAAAGACGAATCACAGGGACCCACTAAATACTGTCCTAAATAGGTGTTTTTAAGTTCCTTTTAAATGTGGTCAGGTTGGGGGATGTTCTGACGCAGGTCGGGAGGGAGTTCCAGGCTTTGGGAGCATACGAACTAAATGCACGGTCTCCAAAGGATTTAAGGTTTGTACGAGGTATTTCTAGACTGTTGGATTCCGAAAAGCAGGTGGTACGATGCTTGGCCTGATGGGGGAGTATATCTGAAAGATGGGCTGGAGCCATACAATGAAGGGACCTAAAAGTGAGTGACAAAACCCTGAAGTCAATCCGTTGCTTGACTGGTAGCCAATGCAGGTCGGCGAGAAGTGGAGTAATGTGGCAACTGCGACGCTCACGACAGACAAGCCTAGCTGCAGAGTTTTGCACCAGCTGCAATCGCCTGATCGCACATGCAGGTAGGCCAGTAAGCAGTGAGTTGCAGAAGTCGAGACGAGATGTCACGAATGCATGGACCAACTTGGACGTGGTATCCGTATCTAAACAAGCCCGAATTTTAGCAATGTTATGAAGCTGAAAATTGGCAGATTTGACTGTGGAGCTGATATGGTCGTCTAACGAGAGGTCGCTTTGGAATGACATCTAGATTTTGAGCTGATTCAACTGGAGATATGCTGGCACAGCCAATTTTGAGTTTCCAATCTCTGAATCACACTGGGTTTTCCCATAACTAGTAAGTTTGTTTTATCATCGTTTAGTTTTAAGGTCTTAGGATTCAGTTCATTTGGGTATTAGAGAGAAACTCCAACTGCAAAAGATAACTAAAAGCTTGTTTATTTAACGTAAGTATAAACATAGGCTGGCGACCGCGTTTAACAGCCTGCTATGAGCACTGTGCCCATAGCAGAACCTGACATCTCTGTATGAATAAACGACTCTGCATTAGCTGAGTTGGGGTGAAGGTGAGTGATGCTTGGCCTAGCTGTATAGCCCTAGCTGCTTGCTGCACTAGTTACCGGCAGCAGGCGTTCAGTTCTTACCCCGGTGCTTCATGCATCGGTAAGTTGCTTGGGACTAGCGCTGCTGCTCCTCCAGCCTTCTCGCCTGGTTGAGGCAGAAGCCTGGATGTTGCACAAGCTCTCGACCCTCGCTCGGCTGCAGGCTCAGTAGCGGCAGCAGCAGAAATGCTGCCCGGCTGCTCGCCCAGCCGAAGCAGCTCGAGTAGGACGGCAGCAGCTCTCTGGAGGACCACGTGATCAGATCATGCGATGCCCGGCTCTGGCTCTTCACTTGTCTGCCGAGGCGAGTCACCCCTTTGTTTTTTTCGACACACTGCAGTTTGTCCTCCCTGCTTCCTCTATGTCTACCCGTCTATCTCTCTGTCGTTCGCTCTCCTCTCTTCGAGACCCTCTTTCTCTCTACTTTCTAGTGTAGTGGCAGAGACTGATTGTGTTTATCCGAGCGATTTCAGGCAAGACTTTACAAGTATTTAAATATTGCTTATGAACGTCGGTCGGCCTGGGTGGCTATGGCGAGCATGACTGTGAATCGGCGCGATCGTGTACCTGACTGAGGCACACCAGTTCGTACTCCCTATTGGTCCGTTAGGCAGCTGCTAACTGAACTAACTGATCAAAGGGATCGATGCTTGAGAAAACAAAAGACGATGGCAGCGACCAACGTGGAAGGGTAGGGGAGGGAGGTGTGGTCAATGGCATAAAGAAACGGCAAATCAACCTTGGCGACCAAGCAGCTTCACTTCTGCTACGCACGTGACCGGGAAGTCGGGCGTGACGGGACAGCAGCAGCAGAGAGAGATCGAGGGGGCAGTCACGTGTTTATTCACTGTTCTCAGGCCGCTGGCAGAGCAGCAGCGGCGCCCGTCGCCCCTCCATCGTCTCACAGTCGCCGCGGAGACTAGTCCTCCTCGTAGGCGTAGCGCCACAGGTTGCGTCTGGCTCGGCGATTGTAGTTCTGCAGCTCCAGCCACGTTGGCGGCTGCTCGGCTCGGCGGTAGGGCACGGCCAGCGGATACCGCCACTCGTCTCTTTCGCCCTGCTGCGGCGTCGAGCGCTTCAGTCTCTCCTTGAGCGCCTGCTCGCGTATCTCCTTGCGGTCGCGGTAGCGGTCCAGGTAGCTGCGCGAAGGCAGGACGTGCGCGCAGCTGCAGCTGTGACAGCGACCGGCAAGAGGGCGGCGCCACGCTTCCGGGCGAGAGACGACGATATGCGCTGTCCCACCCCGAAAAGGCCGGAAGCCGAGCTGCGAAAGAAGGCAAAAGCGGACGCAGCGGCATTGTGGGGCGCGTGCCCACTCACAGGTTGAACGGCTGCTTGTGTGGGTACACCACCTGCTTGGGATGGTAAGGCTCCGGGAAGTCGTACTCGTATGCCGGCTCCTTCATGTCTGCGCGAGGCGAGGCAGCGATGTAGGCCACAAGTAGAAACAGCGTAGCAGTAGAGGCCAGCCAGCCAGCCGCCTGCGTGTCCGAGAACGCCCATGCGCTCACAGCAGCGCTCCGCCCATGCGCTCACAGCAGCGCTCCGCCCATGCGCTCACAGCAGCGCTCCGCCCATGCGCTCACAGCAGCGCTCCGCCCATGCGCTCACAGCAGCGCTCCGCCCATGCGCTCACAGCAGCGCTCCGCCCATGCGCTCACAGCAGCGCTCCGCCCATGCGCTCACAGCAGCGCTCCCGCCCATGCGCTCACAGCAGCGCTCCGCCCATGCGCTCACAGCAGCGCTCCCGCCCATCACCGCTTGCACAGCCGCAGTCATGGCGGCCGAGCTGTGGGTAAAAGCGGCTGCCACTCCTGAAGCTGACTCGGGCTACGGGTAGGTGGGCGGGTGTGGGACTCCACAAAGACAGACAGGCATGAACTTTGCCAAAAGCACGGCGACGCTACTCTCCGGCTCCTTCCTCTCTCCCAGCCGAAAGCTAGGAAGACAGCCGGTCAGAAACAAACCCGATGCATGTTGTGTGTTGCACATTGACCATAATGATAATAATAATAATAATACATTTGATAAAGCGCGCCGAGAACTCAATCCCTCTCTTGGCATTTACAATTGCTGAAAAGGAAGCACGATCGAATGGTTAGTGATAGCATGTTCGATAGAAACAACAGGAAGAAGAACATGGTTAGAGGTGACATGCACAGAATCGGCATGCAAGTATGGGTAACATACATTTCTAGGACATCTACTCATTTCTGAACCCTTTTTAGAGTGGTTATTTTTGTATAACGATCACAGTGAACACGTGTTAATTTTGATTCATTCGCAGTTCTTTTTAACTAAATGCCAGCCGCAAGAAGCAAATCTGTCTGTTTTTTTTTGTTTACATCAACAATGGTTTGATTTCAAGGTTATCACTACCCAGGTCACATTAGCAGTTTGTAGGACCAAGGCTAACAACTAGTAAGGACACAGCAATTGCTACCAAGGGACAAAAGTTGCTTCACACAGTGTAATTAATAGCCCGAATTAATGGGCCCCTTCCGAAGCTCTCCTCACACACGACCTTACTCATCGACTTATTCACAGGCGAATGGAGCGGACAGCCTCAAGCATCAAGCGCTGACACAGAAGTACACACAAACAGCTGTGTGACTTGTTAGCAAGAAAGGCACCTAAAGGCGCCTGTTATACAGTCTGCTAGTACATACTCGCCTCCCACTTGCTCACGACCCTATTCACTGGCGAGGACACACGGCTCATACAGCCCGAGGACAGCATTTCTTTTCAGGATTCGAACCCGAGAATCATCGAGCAAAGGATTCGTGACATAAACCACCAGGCCGCCGGGATGAGAGCCACAGCCAGGGACGAACTTTGTCTCGAAACAGTGCAGCAGCAGCAGCAGAATGCTGTCTAATTTGGAAGATGCCATACACAGTGCGTAGTGTGAGGTGCAGTCGATACTGGAGCTCTGCGCTCACTACCTGTGTGCTGAGTACTGCAGACACCCGCAGAAGCCAGCCAAAAAGGCCAACAGGGCTCTCTCAGAGAGGCAGGCACATGGGCGGGTCTATGTCATCTTGATCGGGATGGAGGAGGGGGGGCCCGAAGGCAACTGTTGCAGTTTGGCCAGCAGAATTTCGTCTGCTGCTCCACTGGATGAAACTCGGCGGCAAAAACCCGCCTAGGCTTGCATCAGAGCAAGCCCGAGGCAGTTCTGGCAAGAGACTCACCGGGCCACACCAGACTGCCGAGCTGCATTGCATCAAACCGAAATCAGACATCAGACCAACAAAGCGCTGCAAAAGCCAGCCTGAGGCCAGCCTGGGTCTCTCGCAGCCCGGGCCATCGCACGACAGGCCCAATGCAGGCCTGGCAGCTGTCTCGAGCGACCTTTGACGACGTTGACGACCAAGCGACGTTGACCTTCAAAATCCACCCAAACCCCACAGGGCCAGCCGGTGCATCAGCTACCTTTCCCAGCAATTAAGTGTCGATGACAGCACGTCCGCCAGGACCTTCGACAGGACAGGCTTTGGAGCCACGATTTTCAAGTGGCCAGAGGCAGAGCCGAGATTTTTAAGTGGGGGGAGGGGAAGATAGGCAAATAATGAACTACAGAGCACAATCATCGTGTTTTTGAGGTTTCTTTTAAAATCCTAGCCTAGGGAAGTTTGTAAATGAGGCGGACCTACAAAAAAAGCCAATGCCCACGTCCCTACCAGATCACCACGCCCGACATAGGGGCGGCCCGGGTCGCTGGCCTCCATCACCCCCTGCTATATATAGGTAGGAAAAGTGCACCCCCAGCCCTCCAGTCGCTTCTGCTGCCACTGTCCCCAGCCACATATTGACTGAAACTGCCATGTAGTGGCTAAGGTCTCAGCGGAGATTTCAGAGCATTGATGTCAAAGGGCAACAGTCATTCGAAGAGCATTTAAAGAAAGGAGGTATCACAGGGATCTTGGCACAATTCATGTTCTCCCACTTTCCGATGTAATCGCCAAGCGCAATCTCAGCTTTCATTTCTATCCAGATGACAACACAGCCGTTCCTTTGCTTTGATTCCTCCCTACCTTTCAGCACCTTTCAGCAAACTCAACTCCCTTGCAGCATGTTTTGCTGACATGGATGGCAACAAACTTTCTCAAATCGAATGAAGATCAACCAGCTTACTAGTTACAGGAAAATCGAGTGTTGCTCAGAAAGGGGAAAACCTAACCCTCAAGCTTGGCCAGCACATCTCCCGAATTATCTAAACACGATCTGGGTGTCCTGCTCCAAAATGGTCTTTCTCTTCACGACCACATTAAATCTTAGCTCATTTAACAGCCTCGTTTGTATAGCAGCAGAAGAGCCTTATTGGCTATCTCACTGCTTGAGGTTGGCATTGAAGGATAGCCCATGCAAGATTCGAATCTACGATCTCCCTCGATCGTGAAGAGAGAGAACCTTACCTTCTGGGTATAGTGGCCCAATTAACATTAACTCCACGGTCAAGTCTGCTTACTTTCAGTTAGGTGCCATTGCAATAAATTCTGGCTTGCTTAGACCCGTTCCGAAAAGACTATTCACTAGACAATCACACCAACTTCACTGTCAAATCTGCCTACTTTCAGCTATGCAACATCGAACAAATTCGATCCTGCTTAGACAAGTATACCACAGCCAAGGTGGTTCACACTTTTGTGACATCACGTCTTGACTTAGGCAACTCACTGCTCGTAGGTCATCCGGCCAGCGCAAATAAGGCGCATAGCGTTAGTGCAAAACTCGGCAGCCAGGCTTGTCTCTCATTAACGACCAAATCGCCACATCAAACAGCACATCTCTTCAACCTGCACTGTCTCCCTACCAAGCACCATTTCGACTTCAGGGCTTCACTCGTTTTTAGGTTCTATCCCATCAAAAACCTCTTGGTCTGGCCTACCTATCGAAAATACTTCCGAAACTTCCAAATAGGTATGCAGGCTATAAATCATATCACATGCTCTTCTGACTCATCCGTTTGGCGGCACCTCTAACCAGCCTTAAATCCTTCGGAGGTCGTGTTTTTTTATGGTGTGTATGCACCGATAGCCTCGAGCTCAACCTCCAAATTGACGTCGTCACGACATGCCCGGAATTAACATTTTAAAAAGAAGCTACAAAGATACCCTTTCCTCAAAGCATATGCGCCGACTGGGCGAATTGTCCTTCCTGTGCTAACACGCACTGACTCTGCACTATGTTATCCCCCAACCAACTGACATGCTTCCTTTCCGGCATGAGCGACGTGTCCAGAGTGCTATACTAATGAATGTCTTATCATTACTATTACTATTAGTCAAAGCAGTAAGCTCTGCTTGGTGTACAGCAGAGGCGGCAGCGCGCCACGGCCGAGGGCTCACATACCGGCGGCCAATCACTGGGGTGCGGACGTCCCCACACGAACAATTCGACTTTTGTCCTCCCACTACGACACGTGACCTGCTCAGACCACGAACTTGCCCAGCCCATGATGCACGTACAAGCACACGGAGAGCTGAGGCTGTCACATGGAAAATGTGCCATCGTAGGTCAAACACAATGAGACACAGATGCAGGCCATATGGGGGAGGGGGACAATGGGGGCTTTTGTGGTCACCGGAAAGGCCACTCTCGGCCCTCTCCGATCGGCCCTCTCCGATCGGCCCTCTCCGATCGGCCCTCTCCGATCGGCCCTCTCCGATCGGCCCTCTCCGATCGGCCCTCTCCGATCGGCCCTCTCCGATCGGCCCTCTCCGATCGGCCCTCTCCGATCGGCCCTCTCCGATCGGCCCTCTCCCGTCGGCCATCTCCCATCGACCCTCTCCCGTCGGCCATCTCCCATCGACCCTCTCCCGTCGGCCATCTCCCATCGACCCTCTCCCGTCGGCCATCTCCCATCGACCCTCTCCCGTCGGCTCTAAGGGTGCATCGAGAGGGCGGCGGCGGCGGAGGCAGAAAGGCGCGGAGGCAGGCACGCCACACCTAGCACATCGTAGAACGTCTGGCGGACCGAGTCGTCCCACTGGCACTGGAAGAAGTTGAGGCCGGCCGGCACCAGTTTGCCCTCGTGCCGCCTAAAGAACTCGGCCGTCGAGAAGCTTCGATCGCTCAGCAGCTTGCCGGCAGCAGGCACCTGCAGACACAGATGGAGGCATGCGGCAGCAGCAGTACATTCGATGGTCAATGCGACTGGGTTCGTGCCGAAGCTGCCCCTCTGTCCCATCCATCTTTCCACGAGGCTTAGCTATGCATATAGTACAATAACACCACGAAACAAATCGGTAGAAATGTCGTGAGCTCATAACCTACACAAATATGCATGTATTTCGATTATTAATAAATATTTTTTTTCTAGAATTTTAGAAGAGACAGCTGTTTGTCAGTTAAAAAAACAGGCACTTGCATATTCTTAGTATGAGGCATGAATCCATGAAATAAAGATGTGGGCCTCTAGGTAAGGGTGAGAGAGAGAGAGAGAGAGAGAGAGAGAGAGAGAGAGAGAGAGAGAGAGAGAGAGAGAGGCAGAGAGAGAGAGAGAGAGAGGCAGGAAGGCACGAAAGATATATACACAGAGATGGCTCAGGAAGAGAAAAGGGGACAAAGAATGAGAGACAGAAGAGAAAGATGGATTGGGAGAGTGAGAGAGATATAGACAAGACAGAGAGGGTGAGAGAGATAAATAGATAGATGCCGCAACTTAGCCAGGGGTAAGGTGCTTTTCTCTTCAGGCGCCAGGTCGGGGGTTCGAGTAATGCACCGGTCGATCCTTCATTGACCAGTGCAAGCAGCAGTAGTAGTGTGAAGGCTCTTCTGCTGCTATATAAAGGAAGCTGCTAAATCAGGTTATAGGGAGGGAGGGAGGGAGGGATCGGGTTATCCTATACCGAGGGAGAGAGAGAAGGGCAGAAAGAGACAGACAGACGGATGGATGGAAGAGAGGGAGAGACAGTTCGAGAAAGGTGGGTGAGCAAGAAAAAGCAGGCAGAGTGAACGGGAAGGAGGGAGAAAAAAAAGGGATTATAAAGAGGTGGGAGAAGGAGAAGTGTGCCCAGCCAAGTCAAACCCGTACCGAGTCCGAGAAATCAATGTTGCCTTCTTGATGCTTGAACAGCAGAAACACGTATCTGTGGAAGCCAGTCCCTCGCGGAGGGATCGGCTGCAGGTAGCTGCACAGCTCCTGACCGGTGCAGGCTTTGCCGTTTGTAATGTTGCCTGCAAAGGCAAAAACGAGCTAATACAAGATTTGCAGCAGCCACTGCACGCGGAGATCTTGCGGGGTTCGCCCAAGAATAGCTGCCGTGCGTGAGCGACTACCACGTGCCGTGCAGCAGCAGCAGGTCAGAAGGACCAGTCGGTAAGCAGGTAAGAGCGGACCTTGCTGATCGGCAGTTCATTGGATTAGTGCTCAAGGGCACTTGAAACTAGGTCAGCTACAGAAAGTGGCCGAATGCAAACGAAGGTGGCTGCCAGGCAACCGGACATGAGCCGGCACTAGTGCTAGCACCATCGCTGCTCTAACATCACGAAGTGCCACCGTCAAATATCACTTGAGTTTACACTACCGATGATCATATTAGCTTATTTAACAGCCTCATTTATATAGCGACATAAGAGCCTTAACGGCTGTCACCACCGCTCGCAATTGGCAACAGAGGATCGCTCACTGCAAGAGTTGAACCTACGACCTCGGTCGTGAATGGCAAGCACTTTAACTCCGGAGCTACTATGGCTCAATTTGAAAGAACTACTGAGAAGATTGGTCCGACAATTAGGGCACCTTCCAAAAGATAGAAATGACTACTTTTTGTGACTTCTATATAAAAAGAAAGCATAAAAAAGAGTAAGCAAACCATTTGTAACCAAATGTAAAACAGAAGCAACATATCTCCAAAAAACCAACTTACAGATCTCGGCATCATATGCAACGTATTACAATTTTTTTAAACATTGGTAGTGATAATAATAATAATACATTGCATAGCACCGTCAGATAACTTAATCTCTTCCTGGGCACTTAACATTTACTGCATGATCGAATGACTAATTGAAGCACGCTCAATAAACAACAATTATAACATGGTTAGAGGTGACATGGGTCAGCATGCAAATATGGTAAGCGGTACCATGCAGTGTCAGCACGCACCAACACAATAAGGACAAATCACATGAACCCACTAAATGCTGTGATACATAAATACGTTTTTAGCTTCTTTTTAAATGTCGTCAAGTCAGAGGATGTCGTAATGCCAGTCGAAAGTGAGTTCCAGGCTTTGGGAGCATACGAACTAAAGGCACGATCTCCATAAGATTTGAGGTTCATATGAGGTATAGGTAAACGATTCGATTCAGAAAAGCAGGTGGTACGATGCTAAGTCTGGTGAGGGAGTAGATCTGTTGGTAGGCTGGAGCCTGCAAATAAAGGGACCTAAAAGTGAGTGACAGAACCTTAAAGTCGATGCGCTGCTTGACTGGGAGCCAGTACTGGTCGGCAAGAAGTGGTGTGATGTGGCAACTGCGAGGCTCACGACAGACAAGCCTAGCTGAAGAGTTTTGCACCAGCTGTGAGCGCCTGATTGCACAGGCCGGTAGACCAGCAAGAAGTGAAATACAAAAGTCGAGACGAGATGTCACAAATGCATGGACCAATTTAGATGTGGTATTCCTGTCTAAACAAGCCCGAATTTTGGCCATGTTATGTAGCTGAAAGTAGGCAGACTTGACTGTGGAGCTGATGTGATCGTCTAATGAAAAGTCACTTTGGAACATGATACCTAGATTTCGTGCAGATTCAACAGGAGATATGCTGGTAGAGCCGATTTTAGGAGTTAAGTTTTACGATTTCTGAATCACACTGGGTTTGCCCATAACTAGTAAGTTGGTTTTACCGTCATTCCATTTAAGAAAGTTTGCTGCCATTTATTTGCAGATGTTTTAATAATAGATACAGTAATGGTTTTGAAGTTCATTAACAATGTACTTTTTGGATTGTAAATTCATAACTCGGCCAACACTGCCGGGATCGACATTAAATTTCAAATGTGAGCTCAGCCCTGCTTATACAAGACTGCAGTAGTTAATTTTTCATTTTGGTTAGATATTTTTTTGCAGGTCCATGGTTGAAAAATATAAAGTCCATGGACGTATGCACACATACACACGTCCACAGATTAGATCACCCAGGCAGCAGTGATAATCTTTGGGCGGCTCTGAAAAGTGTGGCTGAGGGGCTGTGAGGGAGCCGCCAAATTATTGATTATGCAAATATACATTCTCATTACTGCCTTCTCTGTCCTACTAATTTGACCTTCTGGCGATTATAGCCACACAACTGAACGGTTTTCGCCAGAAAAAATTGCACGGGGGAACTTTGGCATGCTGTCACTGCATTGCAGCAAAACACTCGACGCTGTCTTCTTCGTAGCTCTTCATTCGCGAAAGAAAGGCCTGCACTCAAGACGCACGCACACAATCGCTGGGCTGGTCGCCCAGCGCCGTAGGCGATGGGGCAGTGCCCGGCTCCAGAGGCAGAGCCCGGACGCTTCCATCTGTGCAGTAGCTCCAAGCTTCCCAACCAACATCTGGCAGATCGTCTGCGTACGAGCCAGTGGCCAGCAGAACAAGGACAGTGGAAAGAGCGATTCGCATCAATTCGCATCGATTCGGGACAATTTTAAGCATCCCTGCTAATTGAAAACGCCCGGTAGAATTTATTCCCGAGCTTTCATACACAATTGCATTAAGCCCACTTGTTAGCTGTGAGCGCCCGTAGGCTGTGCCCCATTTGTGACTACCATTACATTCAATTCTTACAGGTCGCATTAGGAACTTGCATTAGTGCAAACATTTGTTGGACTTGGATGGCACAATTTCTCAATTTCCGTTTCAAGCACTGAAAAAAGAGCTAGAAGATTTTTAAAAAGAGGTTTCTAAAAAGAGGTTTCTAAAAAGAGGTTTCTAAAAAGAGGTTTCTAAAAAGAGCGTCATGCGTTGGACTTATTATGAATAGTAATAATTGATAATAATGATAATTATTAGTTTATTATTTAATATTACTAATCAATTATTATGAATACGTGTCTGGATTTGCAATTGACACCAGCGGTGTTTTTCAACATCTCGCTCAGAAATGTATTGATTATGCAAAAGGAGAGAGAGAGACACAGAGAGAGACACAGAGAAAGACAGAGAGAGAGAGAGCGAGAGAGAGAGAGAGAGAGAGAGAGAGAGAGAGAGAGAGAGAGACAGACAGACAGACAAACAGACAGAGAGACAGACACACAGACAGAGAGAGAGAGAGACAGACAGACAGACAGACAGACAGACAGACAGACAGACAGACAGACAGACAGACAGACAGACAGACAGACAGACAGACAGACAGACAGACAGACAGACAGAGAGACAGACAGACAGACAGACAGACAGACAGACAGACAGACAGACAGACAGACAGACAGACAGACAGACAGACAGACAGACAGACATACAGGCAGGCAGGCAGGCAGGCAGGCAGGCAGACAGGCAGGCAGGCAGACAGACAGACAGACAGACAGACAGACAGAGAAAGAGAGAGAGGGGAGTCTGAAAAAAGAAGCTGAGAGAAGGAAGAAGTAGTCAGTCACCGTGGAAATATGGTACAGTGTAGGGGCACGTATCAAGATATGCAGCAGCGCAGACATGGCAGGCACAGGTAAATATATGGACACAAGGACACCTTTACACCTCTCTAGTCGCTCAGATCCATACAGAAAACTGGATGGAAAGCTGTCCATGCAAGGAGTGGCAGCCCAATTCAAATGGAGGACAGGCAACCTCGGTGAACGAAACTCTCAAGTCTAAATACGAAATGAACGAAGGAAAGCCGAACTGTGAGGTTAGCATGGCATGCAAGACTAGAGAAATGAAATACGACTACACAGGCAAGTAGAACTCGGTAAGCGTTCGAGACGATTCCCACGCCCGGTGTCTGTTTGAGCACACACACACACACACACTGGGCTGCAGCGCAGCGACGCCAGATGCAAAGCATGGCGCCGCCTGCCGCGGCGCCCGCCCGAGTGACGAGAGAGAGAGCGCGAGAGAGAGATAGAGAGAGAGGGAGACAGATAGAGAGGGGGAGATAGAGAGATAGAGGGGGAGAGAGAGAAAGAGAGAGAGAGAGAAAGGGGGAGAGAGAGAGAGAGAGAGAGAGAGAGAGAGAGAGAGAGAGGGGACGCGACTCAATGAGCAAAAGCTCGGGCGCTGTGTCGATGGACCGGCGCCGGAGCTCGCCAGCGAGCGTTGGAAAGACGACAGCAGCAAGACGCGACACCCGGCAGGTGGCAGGTTGCCTGCCGAGCGCCGGTGCAGCAGACGCTCGCGCTCGGCGCCGCCGTACCGACGAACCAGTGCAGGTACTCGCCGTCGGGCTCCGTCAGATGGCCGTCGAGGCTCGTCAAAACGAGGCTGTACGTCGACGACGCCGCCGCGTCGCCGTCGTCGCCGCCCACGATGCTCACGGTCGGCCTCGACCGCGCCTCGGCCGGCAGCAGGCGGTTGCCGCGGAACACGGGCGCCGCCGCGTCGCCGCCGAGGTCGAAGCAGACGCGCATGCCGACGACGGGATAGAAGTGAACGTTGTCGCGAAAGAGGTGCGCGTACAGCGCGTAGTGCTCGGCGACCGTGCGCGCGTGCTCGGGGCCCCACTCGCCGGCGCAGTCGCGCTCCGCTTCCGCGACGTCGACGACGAGCTTCCGCTGCCTCGCCAGCGGCTCGAGCTTCCGGCGCTCGGTCCAATGCTCGAGTCTCTGCTGCCGGCTCGCCGTCCGGCGCCGGTACGGCAGGCCGATGTCCGTCGACGGCCGCGCCTCGGGCGGCGGCGGCCGGGCGGCGGACGGCGTCGGCTCGGCGTCGGCTCGGCAGAGGCTCCGCTTCGCGATGCTCAGCTTTTCGAGCTCCTCCTCGGGGTCGAGCTTCAGCGCTCGGCGCGGCGGCGCGGCGAGGATGCGCGGTCCGACGGCGGTCAGCGCAGTCGCGAAGCGCAGCCGCCGCACAAGCGCGGCCATTGCGCGCCGCCTGCGTTCGTCTGTCTATTGCGGCGCCTCGCGTGCCGGGGCAACAGCGGAGCGGAAGCGGAAGTTTCGAGGGCGCGCTCCGGTCGCAGCCGTGCGATTTTCCGCGGTAGCGGCGCGCGCGGTTCGCACACCTTCCTGCAGCAGTTGCCTTTCAGTCGACGTTGCCCGCCGCTCGCTTCGAGAACGCTTTGATTCGCAGGCGGCAGGTCGGTCGTGTCAAGGGGGTTGGGGAGTGAGCGGCCGTCGGGGTGCGTGGACCTCGCGGTCGAAAGCCGCGGCGCGCGCCGTGCGACGCCGACCTTTTAAACCTGCGTCTACGAGGCAGACTTTCCCACAGATTTTGGGCAGATTTCCCGAAGATTTGGGCTACTACGTCATCATGCGTCACAACATTTGGGGGTGGAGGAGCCAAGTTTGCAGACTCATCAGAAGGAGAGACGATTCCCTAGATTGAGATTGCGAAAATATCTTATTTTTAACCTCATCAAATTTTAAGCAACGATAGGAAGCGTATAAGCTAGCGAGTTGCTGTTACAACCGAATGATTACAATGCAATACTATGCTCGGAAATCACTGCTTCGATACCAACGTTCAGGAGCTCGGACAATAGTGCGGATTTGTGCGCTCGGGGTATATTTTCAAGGTTCAGCCATCTCTCCTGACGGCTGCCATTGCACCAATGAAAATCCTGGGGCTAGTCACATACACTCCGTAGCCAAAATAAAAATGGCTGACGTTCGTAGGCTTGAGTACATTGAGGCGGTCAGAGCAAATCTTTGAATATGGGATACGTTGTAACCAATGCTTCATCCATATCTATGTAAAATACCCCATGCGTCTGTTTATTAAATGCGCCAGCAAGCCCGTAACGGCGCACATTACTTGGTGCTGCTCCCTTTCAAGACAGACCTTTTTCAATAAAATGCTTATCTTCCTTTTTATATTCTTCTCATACTACTCTACAACGATGACTGCGGTGGCGAACTCAATTTCTGCCGGTGTTGGATTAGCGTCTTTTCGGGGAAACCCTCTTTCACGCCAGCCTCCCGGATTAGAGCATGAGCTGTGGGCGAGACTAGGTCAGCCATCAAGTTTGTCGTGGGCGGACTTAATCTGGCATGTAAACAAACGTCTTAACCAGGAGGAAAGTCGGCGTCTGTCACGAGGAAAAACTACCCCGTAAACGCAGTGTTACGGGCACCGCACAAAAATCCGTTGAAATAGTTTGGCATCTATGTCTAGGCTCTCGTTTTCCCGTGGAACTGATTAAATGCTTTGGCTGAGGGCTAGTGAGTTCACTTGCACTCGACGCCTGCAAGCTTGGCTCGGGCTGGGTTCTGCAGCTAGCTAATAAATAGAGACAAATCCCTAGATCGAAATCGCGCAAATGTCTTTTATTTTTCAGCATGTCATCAAATTTAAAGCGATGGTAGGAAACGGTATAAACTAGCGAGGCGCTGTTAGGACCGAATGATTACAATGCAACGCTATGCTCAGAAATCACAGCTTCGATACCAACGCTCAGGAGCACAGCAACTCGGACAATAGTTCGGATTTGAGCGCTAGGGTATATCTTCGAAGTTCCAATATCTTTCCTGACAGGCTAAGCTGCCTTTGCAGCCCACGAAGTGTGCGTAGAAAGAGAAAACAGCATCTCAGTGATGTGCATACATTTTTTATTTTTTATATTGGTACTACCAATCGATTCTTGCAAAGGCCGTCTAATTTCTATTGCAACATTGTCAAATCACAGATGCGAAATCCAAAAATGCTGATGTCGACGATCAACCATCTCGTCAACCGCTCCCAGGTTAGCCCCTTACCCGATGATGTTAATAATAATAATAATAATAATGCACTTGATAAAGTGCCCGCAGAGAACTCAATCTCTTTCTAGGCGCTTTAAATTTGCCGCAGAGGAATCGCTTCTCTAGCTTCTGTGTGCAGAAGATAGACAAGATCATTGAGTCCATCCCTGCGATGGTAGGATCCCCCCTAGAATGCTATCCCTCGATTCCCTCCAGCACCTCAATGTCTACATTTTAGCAGGTCACTAGTGACCTCGTTCTGAAGTTCATATCCCAATCAAAGAGGACAACAAGTCCATTTGACCATATTTCCACTGTCCTGCTCCTACATTGCATTGACCTGCTGCTGCCATGCATGACTAACATCATTAATTTGTCATTAGCCTCAGGTCATGTCCCAGCACCTTTCAAAAAAGCTGTAGCCAGGCCACTGCTCAAGAAAGCGACACTAAACCACGAAAACTTAAGCAACTATCGCCCAGTCTTCCTTCTACTGTTCCTGTCAAAGACACTGGAACGAGTCTTAGCAGACCAGCTGAACTGATATATTGAAACATTAAACCTTGCAAGTAAGTTCCAGTCTGGTTTTAGAGCTAATCACTCCACAGAGTCAGCATTGTTCCGGGTGTACAACGACCTGCTTAGGAATGCAGATATGTATAGAGTATCTATGCTTGTTTTGCTCGATTTTTTGGCAGCATTTGATACTATCGACCACCAAGTCCTCATTGAGCGCCTCTCATCTCGCCTGGGAATCACTGGCACTGCTCTGCAGTGGTTCAGGTCCTACCTCAGTGGGAGAGTATTCAGTATATAAATAGATATAGTCAGTGCAGAGTACTAATGTGAATGGACAAAGATCATTTGAGTTACCTATGAAATATGGGGTAGCTCAGGGCTCCGTGCTTGGTCCGGTTCTTTTCACGGTGTATACTTCCCTCTTGCCGATGCGATTTCTAAGCACAATGTAGGCCTTCACTTTTATGAGGATGACACTCATTTGTACCTTTGCTTTGATTCCTCCCAGCCTTCGAGCACCTCGAATTCTCTCAATTCCCTTGCTGCATGTATTGATGACATCTGCACATGGATGGTAGCAATTCAAAAAAATTAAATGATGATGAAACTAATTTAATAGTTATGGGCAAACCAAGTGGATTCAAAAATTGGAATTGCCAACGCTCAAAATCGGCTCTGTCAGCCTATGTCCTGTTGAATCTGCACGAAATTTAGGTGTCATGTTCCAAAGTGACCATTCGTTAGACGACCAGATCAGCTCCACCGAAAAGTCTGCCTACTTTCAGCTGCATAACATTGCTAAAACTTGGGCTTGTTTAAATAAGGATACCATATCTAAATTGGTCCATGCATTTGTGACATCCCTTCTTGACTTCTATAGCTTGCTGCTTGCTGGCCTACCGGCATGTGCAATTAGGCGATTACAGCTGGTGCAAAACTCAGAAGCTAGGCTTGTCTGTCGTGATCATCACAGTTGCCACATCACACCACTTCTCGTTGACCTGCACTGGCTACTAGTCAAGCAACGGATCGACTTCAAGGTTTTGTCGCTCACTTTTAGGTCCCTTCATTCCTTGGCACCAGCCTACCTATCAGATTGACTGCCCCACCAGGCTAAGCATAGAACCACCTGCTTAAATCGTTTACCTATACCTCGTATGAATTTCAAATCCTTTGGAGGCCTCACCGTCAGTTCGTATGCTCCCAAAGCCTGGAGATCACTCCCGACTTTGGTAACGACATATCTTGACATAGCCACATTTAAAAAGAAATTAAAAACGCATTAATTTATGACAGCATTTAGTGGGTCCCTGTTATTCGTCTTTTATGTGCTAATGCATGCTTACCGTGTTGCATGCTGCCACTAACCACACTTGCATGCAGATCCTATGCATGCCATCCCTAACCGTGTTATTCATGCTGTTTATCAAGCCTGATACCACTCACCACTCGATCGTGTTTCCTTTGCAGCAAATGTAAAGTGCCTAGAGAGAGCTTGAGTTCTCTGAAGGATTCTGCTTTATCAAGTGTATTCGTATTACTATTATTATCATTATCATCCGCAGCTTTGATTGGCTGTCGGGCTGTGCCGACCTATTGACCCGTGTAAGGTAAATACAGGTCAGTCAATATGGGTCAGAGCCTGCCGGTCCCAAGAAGGGGCGTGCCGAACACCAGGATTGGCTAACTAGGGTTAGTGTGCACGAGTAAGCAGCTCTTGAAAAATGTTCGGCGCTAGCCCTGGCAACGAGATGCCTCCGCGAGTGAAATTGTGGTATCGATGCCGCTGAAACTCTGAACGCCTGGTTAATCACTTCTGACCCAGCGTACATAGATAGCCGTGTATGTGAGGCTTGCCACCACTAGTTGTCAGCTGAACCCCACCCCATAAGCATGCCAATGCAATTCGGCTGCCCAGGCAGGCAGCCTGGCATGTCTCCTGCGACGACGACCCAGTGAGGGCAGCATACTCCGATCGTCATGCTGCCCGGGGCGATCCTGAACTGGCGGCCACTACAAATGGTAGCCTACTGCCTCGTAAAAAGCCAGTGCCCATTTTTTATAGTTTTTACAATTTACAGTTTCTACAATTTGCAGTAAAAAACAAATGACGACTGGAATAGAAGTGCAATCACGAATATATATATATATATATATATATATATTCCTAAAATAGTCGATTGCAGATGTTGCAATCGACTATTTTTTTTTATTAACATATGCTTGTTGGCTCGAGCCAGGACGGATTGGCAGTACCTACGGTTGTTTTTGAACGCCAGTTTGTGTAGAGTCAGACCCGATCTGTTATTCGCTTTCTCACGTTTTTGCTCGGTAGTCGTCGCCCAAGGGTAAACACATCTGCAGCAGACGTGCCTGCAGGCCTGCAGCTAAAGTGGCTAACAGCTTCGGAGCTTTGAGACAGTTCGAAGGCCAAGCGGTGCGCCAAGTGATGTTAAATAAATCCACGGTAGATCAGGGAGAGTGAGCGAGCTGTTTGCAACTCGTAACGCCTGGAGCATCCTTCTTCGAGCTGTGCTTTATCGACACGAGTCAAGACAGCTTCAAGTGAGCTCTGCCCCACACTGGCAGACCCCGACTCAGTCGCAAACAATCCTTTCAGCACGGCTGCCACTGCCGTGGCTGTAAATTCGTTTGAGTAATAACTTTTTTCACAGACTTTCTACGAGGCGAGTCATGCTTAAGTTGAACGAAGCATGTGAACATATTTGTTGGCAGCCCCAAAACAAGCAGCACAGATGCTGCTGGCATGCATGAGTGTGTTTAGTGTGACGTCGTCCCGGCACGATTCTCCACGACCACCCTTGTTCTGGCATAGAAGCCACCAGCTTCTGCACTGTCTCTTCTGCTGTAGCACATTCCACCGAGTCTGAGTTTTACTGAACAGGTCGGCTACACCAGGTGTAGGCCCAACTCCCCGCTTCAGCTGCCTCTGGATAGATAGCTCTGTAGTCGCTCTGTGGGGTTCAAATCAGGCGACTGGCTGGGCCACTGCATCAGCAACAAACAAGGATTCGTCAAAACGTGTCATACTTCACTGGCCTGGAAGTTATGGCACAGGGAGCGCCCATCTTGCTGCCACGTGTAACGATCCCCAAGCAGAATATTTGAGCTCAGTAATTCAATTCAGTAATTCAAGTAATTCTTGTTCGACTAACAACAACTTGAGCAAAGTACTATGCTTTAATTTAGACGAATCCTTATTCGATGCAGCGGCGTAGCCAGTCTTGTCCAATGGCGGGTAGCCGAGGTTGCAGGAAGCAGCAGCCGCCATTATGCAAGGATTTTTTCCCGACCGAGTGCGTGCAGAAGACTGGATGGTCGAAGGCAGCCGTAGCAGCAGCGGCGGCAGACTGCTGCTGCGGCAGCCGAAGGCGGCAGAAGCCCACCAGCAGGCCGCAGGAGGAAGCTGCTGCGGACGGACAAAGGTTTAAGGATTCAAAGACTAGCTGTATTACAAAAACGAAGCTCGTTCTACGCCAGATCGTGCAGCGTCGGAGCGCACTAACGAACATGCGCTCAGCGCTCTGAGCTTCACCACCGCACAAGCTTTCGTGAACGCAAGCGAGCAGTACCGCCCGTGTGTACGCGCAGGCGCAGAGCAACAGCGCTCGCCGGAGTGCCTTTGCAGTGGCTCACGGCTACGTCACGGCTACGTCACGACGAGCTGACATGGCACGTGGCCGGGGAGGGGGCAGCTGCTTTGACTTCTACGAGCTGCGCACACGGAGCGGCGAGCGATTGCTTTACAACGAGTGCTGTGACCAGCGCTAGTCACGACGAGACTAGCTGGCGAGGAGAGGAGAGAGGAGCGGAGTGAAGGCGGTGTGACGTGTCACGCCTCGGATGAGGACGGCGACGGCAGCGGCAAGAAAGCGAGAGGGGCGTTGCTCGTATTGCAGTCAGGCGCGTGCGCGCATGGTCGGCAACGGCGCCAGGCATTCTCACGCAGCAAACGAGAAATGGCGCCGGTCGAGGAGGCGCCATCATCGCCACTGCAGGCTGCAGCTGAGCCCTGCAACTGGCACTCATTGCAGCCACGCACGTCTGTCGAAGGCGCCAGTGCGCCCTCTCGCCGATGCACTGTGCGAGCTCTCCGTGCCGCGCCGCCGTTCCATGCCTTGCGACGCACGCGAAAGCAACGCCAGTGATTCAGGCGAGATGAGGGCGCAAGCAGCAGCAGCAGCCACGTGGCCATCGCCGTGCCGCTGCTGCACAGAGCTAAAGGCGACAGAGCACTTCGGGCTGCACGTGAGCAAGAAAGCTAGGTGTGGGGGAGATGGGTGAGCGCCACCTATCGGGCATATCAGGAGCTGCGCCGAGTCCCTGGATATGGGCGCTGGGGTGGCCGGGAAGACCGGACAGGATTCGGGTGCACTATAAAGAGGCCTCGAGTGTCCGGGTCGGAAGCACCATGTTTCATGCAGGACATCCAGGCAGTTGGATCTCGACTCGCTCGCTCGAGGTACCACGTGACGACTGCTCCACGTGACACGTGCACGGCATGTGGCACTGCTTCGACGCGCGTCCCAACCGAGCCAGCCTTCCTGTCTCCCGATGTGGGGGAGGGGCAGGAAGGGGAGGGCTCAGTCAGGTAGCAGCACCTATATTGCTGTCTCAGTCGTCCCTCCAGTCCTGCCGGATGCAGACGCGGCTGTGGCAGCGGGCACGCGCTGCGGCAGCAGCATCTGTCTGTCCTCCTTCCTCGCGGCCTTGGGTCCCGGGTCCATGCCGGCGGCAGCAGGAACCTTTGACGTCCATTGCGCTTTGGTGTAGCGCTCCGAGTCTTCCGCCCCCGATGCAGCAGCATTCGGCAGCGGAGCGACGCACGAAGGCAGCGGCATGTCCTCGCCTTCGAACACGTCCTGATACGCGTCGTCGTCGAGAGCCACGCCCTTCGAGAGCGGAACCTTCTCGGCCGCAGTGCCCCTTTCGGTCGCAGTCGTCTGCAAGCGGAGGCGCCGATGCGAGAGAAAGTGCTCTCGCGGTGCAACGCGAGAGTCGACATTTGCGCCGATGCGAGTCGCAGCAGCAGCAGCCACCGCAATTCTGAGTGGGTGGCAGGGTGTGTGGGTGCGAGCGTGCGGGAGGCGTGTCGACGAGGGGAGAGCGGCAGCTGCTGAGGGCACATGCACATGCGCTCTCTCCGCAGCCGCGGGCCAGCGTGCACGCACGCTCGCAGAAGCGCAGCCAGGCGAAAGCCGTCGAGAAACTCCACGTCAGTCGTGCGGCAAATCTCGACGAAGCGTCACGTGACAAACCGGCGCTCTTGCCAGACAAAAACCGAGCACGCTTCGACAAACAAGCAGCACACGACGAAAGAGGCGGCACAAGGACGGATGCGACGACTGACGTCATGAATCACGATTTAAGCCCCAAGAGGTCTTGAGACAATCGGTCAGTTAATCGAGACAATCGGTCAGTGACTCGACGTTAATGCCCTCTGACCTGACGCTGCTGCTCTGCTAACGCACGACGTTAACACAGTGGCCGACCGTACAGTGGCCCAACTTATTTCATGGTGCACTAAGGTGGGTGACGTCAGACATGGGAAAAAGCAAAGGACAAGAAAGCCGACAAGAGTCCAATCGATGCAGCATGAAACCGTAATCGTAATCGATGCAGCATGGAATCGGTTAAAGTCATAATAATAATAATAATAATAAGAATAATAACAACAATACAGTGAAACACTTACAACGAGGTATAAGAGAGCTACACTTCTTTCTCGGCGCTCGACACATGGAAGGTAATGCGGTGGCTGTGGTGGATGGACAGCTGAGATCGAGGTAGAGGAAAGGACAGACGAGCAGACATAAACAAATACTAGCCGATTTAACGGCCTCATTTGTATAGCGACAGAAGAGCCTTAGAGGCTTTCACCACCGCCGCTTGCAGTTGGCAATAAAGGGTCGTCCACTTCAGGATTCGAACCCACAACCTCGGGTGTAGAGACAGCAAGCCCCTTACATCCTGGGCTATCATAGCCTAGTACAAACACACACACCCACGAGCACACAGGCACACACACACACACCCACGAGCAGACAGGCACACACACACACACACACACACACACACACACAGGCACGCAGTGTGAGGGAACATGACTCTTACAGCCTGTGAGCGCTGGACAGAGACCTTGCGAGCTCTCAGAGCTGCCTAAGTAGCCGCAGACTAGCGAGTGGTGGAGGGCAGACGATGGATGACTCGGCAGTCCTGCTCAAATCCATTCATTGACGGCATCTGTGGGGGCATCCGCCTATCACAAACTGAGGCCAGCAGTCGGGCGGTTTCGGAACGAACAATGGCCCGACAGTGCAAAAAACAAAGCATGCATGGAATATAAGTCCTGCCGAAAGAGTACAACGAGGGTGATCATGGAATATAAGTCCTGCCGAAAGAGTACAACGAGGGCGTCGAGGGCAAGAGCCCTCGACGCTGGCAGGCGTCTAATGTGTGCAGACACGAGGCTTGGCCGGAGTAGTTTTGGAATAAAGGTTTTGGTGTTGGAACCAGCAAACTTGGTGCTCGGTCGCGCTACCCAGCCGGTCGTGCTGAGGGCTGTCACACACACACACACACACACACACACACACACACACACACACACACACACACACACACGCACGCACGCACGCACGCACGCACGCACGCACGCACACAGACAGACAGGTAGGCGACAAACGGGCAAACTGAAATACAGACAGAACGACAGAAATAATAATAATAATACACTTGATAAAGCGCCCTCAGAGAACTTAATCTCTTTCTAGGCGCCATTTATTTGCTGCAAAGGGAAATGCAATTGAATGGTAAGTAAAATCATGCTTGAAAAACAAACACAATGAATAATATGGTTAGGGGTGACATGCACAGGGTCAGCATGCAAATGTGGTTAGTGGCAGCATGCACAGTGTCAGCACGCATAAGCACATCAAGGACGAATCACAGGGACCCACTGAATGCTGTCCTAAATAGGTGTGTTTTTAGGTTCCTTTTAAATGTGGTCAGGTCAGGGGATGTTCTGACGCAGGTCGGGAGGGAGTTCCAGGCTTTGGGAGCATACGAACTAAATGCACGGTCTCCAAAGGATTTCAGGTTTGTACGAGGTATTTCTAGACTGTTGGATTGCGAAAAGCGGGTGAGACGATGCTTGGCCTGATGGGATAGTATATCTGAGAGATAGGCTGGAGCCATAGAATGAAGAGACCTAAAAGTGAGCGACAAAACCTTGAAGTCAATCCGTTGCTTGACTGGTAGCTAGTGCAGGTCGGCGAGAAGTGGAGTAATGTGGCAACTGCGACGCTCACGACAGACAAGCCTAGCTGCCGAGTTTTGCACCAGCTGCAATCGCCTGATCGCACATCCCGGTAGGCCAGTAAGCAGTGAGTTGCAGGAGTAGAGAGGAAATGTCACGAATGCATGGACCAACTTGGACGTGGTATCTTTATCTAAACAAGCCCGAATTTTAGCAATGTTATGAAGCTGAAAATAGGCGGATTTGACTGTGGAGCTGATATGGTCGTCTAACGAGAGGTCGCTTTGGAATATGACACCTAGATTTCGAGCTGATTCAACAGGAGATATGCTGGCAGAGCCAATTTTGAGTCAGCCTTAGAAAATTTGCTGCCATCCACGTGCGGATGTCATCAATGCATGCAGCAAGGGAATTGAGAGAGTTCGAGGTGCTCGAAGGCTGGGAGGGATCAAAGCAAAGGTACAACTGAGTGTCATCCACATAGAAGTGAAAGCCTAGATTGTGCTTGGCAATCACATCGGCGAGAGGGAGAGTATAAACGGTGAAAAGGACCGGACCTAGCACAGAGCCCTGAGGTACCCCATATTTCAGAGGTACTTCAGATGATCTTTGTCTGTTCACGTCAATACTCTGGAGAAAGACAAAGATGGTGCAACACAGGGCGATGCTGACAATGACTCTTCTGCACGTGAATTGGCAGCATCGGTTGCCATGCCACACGAGACTCGCAGCATCTAGCGTGCCGAATGCGAAGCCGCCACGTGCAGCGCGACACGTGTGTGCATGGACTCGCCCACGCGCCGGACAGCGCCGTGCCGGGCAGTCTACGAAGCAGACTCGAGGCGCAGCACGACGAGGAGGAGCAGCAGCAGCGAACGTGCGCCGCCGCCAGCGTCGGCACGTGCTTCGCAGTTGATGAGGGTGCTGCTGCCGCCAGCGCCAGATTGCAGCAGCAGCGGCAGCGCTGCTGCTGCTGCAATCGAAAGCGGACAAACGACGGACGAGTAGGGGGAGCCAGGCGACGAGCAGCCCAGCAGCAGCGGTGCATTCCACACATTCAGACAAGTTCAGAAGAGCAGAGGGAGGGAGGGAGGAGGAGGAAGAGGAGACAGAGCGTGACAGGGCGGCAGCGACTGCTGCTGCCTGGTCCATGCTCCGGCCGATGCTACTGCACGGCAGCACGACGTGCACGACGACCTCACCTCGGCGGCATCATCTGCACGCGGTGGCGGCGTGGGCGGCTACAGCGCGCAACGCGAGTGGCACGCCTACTCAGTCATAAGGGTGACAGATTCGGAAAGGTTATGGTCACATGGGAGGGCAGGACACGACCGGACAGGGCAAGGTAGGACCAGGCCTGCAAATAGCCAGAATGCCCGATGCAGTCCGCAACGTTGGACCCGAGAGAGGGGGGGGGGGCAGAACTTGCGACTCTCAGCTTGAGGCTGCGTGCTGCAGCAGCAGCAGCTCGAGCGGCAAGCTCGAGTCACGTGACACTGCAAAGACTCGGCCCGTCCGCCCGTCGACTGACCGGCTCGGTTCAGCAAAGGATAGCTCGCGCGCCGAGGCGGCGGGCGACCTACTTTCGGCTTGCCGATGTTGTAGTAGTCGCTAGGCGACTGATCGGAGGACGCTCCGGCGGCTTCTGGAGCTGCGTGGACCGAGGAGATGACGGGCAGGTAGTCGCTGTCCCTCGAGTCCTCTGCCGCCGCCCCCGCCTTGCCGCCATAGTGCGGTGGGTAGTCGTCGCGAGCGTCCCTCTTCTGCGTGTACGGCTCCTCCAGCGCCAGGTAGTGCTGCAACAGGCAACGCCGCCGCCGAGCTGACGCGGCGGCGACGAAGAGCGCGGCCCCTCTGGCACCGCGCTCTGGTGCCGAGCGCCAGGGAGCCGCGCTCGGCGGCTCAAGCACAGAGGCGACCGCCGCGGCACTGGCAGCAGAAGCGGCGCCGGGAAGCGGGCAGCGGAAGCGGCCACTGAGCGCCGACTCGGCAGGTGCTCCCATCGAAGGCGCAACGAACGAAACTGTCCACTATTGGGGCGCTATGCAAAGTCCGTGCTACATCATCCTTATCAACGTTACCACACCGTCTATTTTCCGACGCAAAGTCGCATGTCAGCTCAAAGCTGCAATTCCCATCGCCACCGGCGGCCGGGACGTATCAGGCACGTGCACGCAACACTCTTTCCCGTGTGTGACAGGCGGCTATGATTGTCACGGAGAAACGATAGATAGGCGCAGCGTGGGGTCACGGCCAGACTCAAACTCAGCAGCGCACATCGGCTTATTCTGCAGGGGGCTGCCAGCTTGGCCAACAGTGGCCGCACGCACACAGCCGGCCTGGCGGAGCCGAGCTAGGTCAGCCTGGCGGTTGCTCCATTGCTCAGATTGTTCCACGCGGGGCTAACAGTCATGCTGCGACGATATGCCAGAGAGTAAGAAATGTGCAAGCGAGCGGCACACGAAACGCGGTCGCGTGTGCTAGCGCGATTTTGCCAGCGCCGCTTTACGCAGGGAGACAAATCCGTTTGCACTGGCATTGGGGGACGAGCGACAGTTTTGAGCCGTTTTGAAACAGTCAAAGTAACGAGTCGAAAAAAACAGCCTGAAAATTCCGGACGCCCATTTCGGAATGCGCTGTCGGGGGCATCGGCAGTGGGCAGTGTGCGAAGAAAAGTGTTGCGAGCACTAGCGTGGCGACTGTGACTGGCAGCTCTGGCTGGCGACCACGCGCGACTACGCACCATTCAAGAGCATTCAAGAGCGCTGACGTCAGGCTGCTGCGAGCAGGATCAATCGGCGATTCCCCTGCCCCCTCTATGTCGGCTCCCTTCCGCTACCTGTACCCTGTGAGCTAATGAAGCCGAGATTACCATTACCCAATGAATTATTATTATTGTCATCATTACTTTATTACCTGATGAAGCCGAAATGTCAGCAGGTAAAGCCGATAAGGATGCTAGAGGCAGGGCAGCAGGAGCGCGCGACTGGCCGCGCAGCACGCGTGCTCGGGCGCGACTACTCACGTCACGGACAGGTGCTTCGAGAAGAGCTCTCAGCTCGAAAGAAAGGTCGGCGAAGGTCGGTCGCTTGCTGGCATCCGGGTGCCAGCACTTTAGCATGATCTTGTAGCTACAAGAGCGAGCAAGGAATGTAGACAGGGAGGAGGAGGAGAGCGCTGCTTCTGCCCTCTGCCCTCTGTGCGCAACCGAAGGCGTGCTGCCGCCCGCCGCCACCATGGCTACGGCTGCTACTAAAGGGAGAATGGCTGCACCAGCACGGCGCCTTCCCTCGGCTGACCGCAAGGAAGTGCCGGCGTAAGTGGCAGCTTGGCACGAGTGGATGTTGCGCGTGCAGGCGCACGCTGACAAGTGCACTCAAGTGAGTGCGCCCAGTGCACGCAGGCTCGCGAGTGCCGGCATACTTGCAAAAGTGCACACACGGGCGTGCCAACAGCAAGCGAGATGCCTGCAAGCCACACGCTGTGAGTCGATGTGCCTCCCCATCCACCCCGTCGGTCCGTTCTGGTCGGTTCGTTCGTTCGTTCTGTTCGGCTCCCAGTGTCTCTCATTATCGAGTATCGGCCTAAAAATCTCTCGTGTCACTGTCTGTCAGCCAGTCTGTCTGTCTGTGCGCCTGTCTTTTCCCTTCTCGTCTGCCTCTGTCTCGATGGTCTCTCTGTCTGCGCCTCTCTGTCTGTCTGTCAGTCTCTCTCACTCTCTCTGTCTGTCTCTGTGTATGTGTCTCTCTCACTGTCTTTCTCTCTGTCTCTGTTCCCTTTGCAGCAAATGTAAAGCGCCTAGTGAGAGAGGGAGATTGAGTTCTCTGAGGGCGCTTTATCAAGTGCATTATTATTATTATTATTATTATTATTATTATTATTATGTCTCTCTGTCTGTCTCCCTCTCTCTGTCTCCCCCTCCCTCTCTCTGTCTCTCTGTCTGTCTCCCCCTCCCTCTCTCTGTCTCTCTGTCTGTCTGTCTGTCTGTCTGTCTGTCTCTCTCTCTCTCTCTCTCTCTCTCTCTCTCTCTCTCTCTCTCTCTCTCTCTCTCTCTCTCTCTCTCTCTCTCTCTCTCTCTCTCTCTCTCTCTCTCTCTCTCTCTCTCTGGTTCTCATTACTCACATGTTGTCCGGTGCATGCTTGGGCTGCTCCATCCGGTATCCGGCTTGCAGCTTCTCGAGGAACGCCTCGTTGAGCTCGACGCCTGGATAGGGCGTGCCGGCGAGGCTGAACAGCTCCCACAGGGTGATGCCAAACGACCAGACGTCGCTCGCCGTGGTGAAGAGCTTGTGTGTCAGCGACTCCAGCGCCATCCACTTTATCGGCAGTGGGCCCTGCAGAGATTTTCTGCTGATTACATTAGAGAGAACTCAGGGTAAAACGAAAAATCAAGAGCAGCGCTGCAGCCTAGCAGCATTCCTCCTGGCGCACTACGAGCGAGCACGTGAGTGCATCGCTGCAATTGCAAAATGCCGCGCCCCTTCCGCAGGATGCAGTGGCGTAGCAGTAGCAGCCTCGTCTCAAGTCAACTGTAGAGGCCAATAAAATGGCCGCCACAGTTGGCTGCAGCGAGGGGGCGCTCGGCAGCCAACTTCACGACGGCAGCAGTTCGGCGGTTAGAAGCCGAGCCACAGCAGCCCACAGAGCAGCAACTACGACGAAGCGAAGTGAATCACTGCAGACGACGGCAGCACATGGCAGCCATAATGGCCGAGAGCCCTGCCGCCGAAATGGACAGGTGATTGGCCACAAGAGGGTGTGGCAGAAGCAGGCACGACTGCGCAGCGATGGAAATGAGTAAAAACGAGCGATTCCTGAGCCTCCAGCTGCAGACAATCCCAAGGCAATGGTAATCGCATCTCGTGGAGGGGTGGAAAAGTGAAGCTTGACAAGTTGATGATCTGAGAAAAATTCAGCAGAAGATACGGTGGTGCATGCCTTTTTAAAGCTGCAAAGGGCCCTCCAAAAGTTTCTAAGCACCTGGCCGTCGTTCTGAGTTCGGTTGCTGCTATTGCCCGTACTCGAGTAAGTCATTATGCTACTATTAAACTGTAGAAATCTGTCAACTCGATTTTGGCCTTAGTTACAGTTTAGTACGTTTGGCTTCGTGAGTAACTGCATTTGCCGGCAGCTGAGTCAGTGGCTCCCGTGTACACAGATGTACATGTGTCGTCACCATTCCTTCCCCTGTTAGGCCATCCAGCAGAATCTATTTTTGACCGGATTCGTCACCGACGAGGCCTCGACCAATGATGAGATAAGGTACCCGGATGTCTCCTTGACCAGTAGGGGCCAGCCCGTGGCAACTGACGCTTGGCACGTGACCAGAACATGCCGCCACAGTTGCACAGCTTTCTGAAGGTACACGAGCAGTTTTGCAGTTCGAGAGCTAATGGCTTAGACGTAAAGTAGATGCAAACGAAACCAAAGACCGCTTTAATAGACTTTCAGTGCAGTTACTGCTTTTAGATCTTACTGCGTCGTGCACCCGCCGGAAACCCAAAACAGCGCAAACTTTGCAGACATCCCACGAGTCGTGCACAAAACAACGAATCTTTTTGGAAGCAGCACGCCAAATAGATAGCTCTCAACGAGTTTCCTATCCTGTAACCAGCTGGCATTCTCGGCACACCTTGTGAAGGAGGCAGAAACAGCTAGCACAGCCCAGCTATGCACACAGATGTCTGCACGACCACGTTGCACAAGCATCTTCGCGAAAGTAAAAACAAAAACGCACCTTTGCATACGCCATCGGGGTGGGAATGGGTACGCAGTGGCGAGCTTCAGGTACACTGCCACCACGAATGTTTCTACGCACCTGCTACCATCACACTATTTTACTCAAAACACAAGATTGAGACAGTATCTAGCTCAATGCCAGTTTTATTATGCAAAAAGCCAAGAAATACATTATTAGATGTAACTTACTTGGTACCATCTGGTACCATTGGGTACCATCAGCTAGTCGACTCTCCGTGATTATTGATAACTTCACCCTATCGCCTCGGCATTGACTCAACCAGCTTCCGGCACATTTCTGTAAGAATTTATGCCGAGCAATCCTTCAAAATCTCAAACAGCTGATCGAATTTCATTTGCCAAAGAGCTATGAATTTTAAGAGCACGGTCGACTTTGTCCCACAGATGTTCTGTTGTTTTCAAGTCCTTTTTATTTTTCTGCTTGGCCATTGCATGACCTCTATTGGCTCGAAGCCATAGCCCCGGCTCGTGAAAAACTCTTTAACTGCCACAGCAGTGTGAATCGGATCGATGTCATGCTGCCAACAGAAATCGAGCCGGTGAAGAGCGTAAGCAGATGGAAAGCCAGCATTCTGCAAAATGCCAAGAATGCAGACACATCAGTCCACACTACTCTGCTCCATTGTGCAGCTGTCCGGTGCTGGTATAAGTGCGAGCAAAGTCTGGCCATGCTGCTTTTTGTTTGTGCTGTGTGCAGTAGTCAACAGTGGCTTGCACTTGGCCGGCCACCCAATGCGTTCAGTCCTTATTCATTTAGTCGCCTACTCACTGTATTTTGGCTTACGACCATTCTGGTAGCTTGGTAGAGAGTGTATTTTAGCAGTGGCAAACCTGTCCTTCTCGAAGGCGACCGTAGCGGGGCAGTGCCTCTGTACTGTCATAGTCCAGATTGTTTCTTAATAGTGGTTCCAAACAGTGCCCCCCTAAGATCTTCAGCCGCATTGCCATTTCTTGGTTTGAATTGCCATCTCTGTTGAGCAACATCACAACTCTGATCGTGGGTCCGAGCCCTGCAGCAGGCATTCTTTTATTGCCTGCTGTAAGGGTGATGTTAGCTGCAAGGCTCATCTGCCGATACTAAAAAAGGCTGTCACACCTTAACTTGCCTGCCTTCTTTTTTCCATTCAACTGCACGGGGATTTCTTCATGCTGACTCCACTGCCTTACCACCAGGATAGTTAAGGGAGGCAGCTAAGCAAATCGATAAACATCGACCAACCTACTCCATCAAATATCAAAACATCAAAATCGCACACTGCCTTTTCTTAACTAAGCAAACGCAATATTTGGGTACACTTATGCCAGCTACAAAAATCGCTTGCTCGGAAGCCACTGGGTGCCCAAAAGGCAAGTTACTTCCATGATCCAACAGCCCAGGCTGAAATGCCCAAGGCAGATAGATGGCTTGCCAGTGCAACAGGATGAGGTAAGCACAGTTTACACTTTTCAACCTCCAGGACAGAGTGATCTACACTAAAGCGAGTTAAAAGGAACTGTCCAGTCACAGTAGGCATCGACCGACCGGAGGAAAATCCTATCGCCTACGGGTTTGAATCAGGGTGCCGGCCGAAGAATCCACAATGGGCGATGCTAACTACTGAACCATTAGAAAAAGATATTTGACATTATTTGACCAGATATTTGACAAACGCGTGGCTTCAATGACGTGATGAACGCCTGAACCATGCAATACTAGCGAGGCCACAAGCTCAGGCAGGTCCAAAGTGACTAAACGAAGGTCGCGTGCCAGAGCTGTATCAACTAGGCACGCTGGCGGTCACGCGCAAGTTGCGAGCCACCAAGGTCCACTGTTTCGACAAAATGCAAGCACAGTTCGAAATTTTGCCAAAGAATACTCAAATGCCCAATACAATATATCATATATAAACGATCAGTGCATACGGAGCAAAGTAGACGCAAGAAGCGGTAAGTGAGCTTAGGGTACTGAATTGCTCTCTCTCTCTCTCTCTATGCATTTTTAGGCTGAAGCGATTGCAGCAAGCTTACGTCTGTTTTCTTTCTATACTCATGATACTTGTAGATGTCCTTGGCCAGACCGAAGTCACATATCTTGACAATGTTGTCGTCTGCCAGCAAAACATTTCGAGCAGCTAGATCACGATGAATGTACTGTTAAAAGCAAATGAAGAAGAAAATGTTGAAACTCCGTGCAGTGCATGGACGGGGGGGGGTTGTGCCGGTGAGTTGCTAAGCGGCACCAGGAAAACAGGTAGCGAAGCCGCAAGGCGGGAGGTGCATGGCACGGCAGCACAAGAGCGAGACAGAGAGCAATACAATCGCTCCGGTGAAAGAGCTCTCCTTGTTGATGTATCAATTCTACAAACATTTCTGCTAGCGTTCTTAACAAAAGTGTCTGCCTCTTGGACAGCTAGACTAAGCAAAAGCAGTCTGCGATGCGAGCAACGCCCGCTGACTTGGGTTTACTGTAAATACCTAGGTTGTAGATTATATTATTAAATTATGTTGTTATGTATATTGCACACTCCTATTTTGTCACACCTGGGCCCTAATCGACAGTCAAGCGGAAGGAGAGCGTCTGCAAACAGGGCAGCAGGGCTGCCGGGTCAGCAGCCAAAACGTCAGAGCCGCAGTCAACGTCATACTCCGCAAAGCTGCCGCTGCCGGCGGCTGCTTTGCGGCATTTTCCAAAACCGCCGACAGCTGGAGCAGACGAACCGAGCGGGCCGCACTCGGTGTGGTGACGACGGGCAGCAGCAGCGCCCGGCGACGCTGGCGCGCAGGGCTGGCGTGCGCACGACTCGCCTGTATGGAGGCCAGGTACTGCATGCCGCGGCATATTTGGAACGACCAGTAGAGCAGGTCGAGCGTGGTGAGCGGGTTCTCCTCGCAGTGCATCTGACTGCGCGAGCTCGAGTTGAGGTAGTCATCGGACGCGTCGGCGCCGCCTCCGCCGCCGCTCACGCTCGCCCCGACGGAGCGACGGGAGGACAGCCGCGCGGCGAGGGAGCGCTCGCCCTCAGCGTCCAGCACGTCGGCAAAGTGTTGCTTGTGCTTGAGCAGGTAGCTTCGCAGGTTCCCGAAGCGACAGTACTCGACGATGACGTACAGCTCGCCTGCAAAGCGACGGCGGCGAGCGAGCGGCCGGGCGTGAGCGAGCGCCAGAGGTTGGAGACGACGCCATGCGCCGCCGGACGGGCACGAGCACTTCGTCTACGCTCTCCCTCGCGGTCCGCCTGCTGCCGCCTGAGAGCAGGCGGAGCACGCGCAAGCTTGCAACAGGAAAGCAAGCGACCGGAAGCCAGATTGGGAACGGAAAGCGAGCGACAGGCGGCTCGCAAAGTCTCGGCCCGCACCTCGCTTAAGACGGCGAGTGACGGCGCCGAGCAAGTTGACGATGTTCAGATGCTGACCGAGGTGGATGAGAATTTTCAGCTCCGAGATGAGCGCCTTGATCTGCTCAATGTCGTCCGGGTCTGAAAGACAACGCAAGTGAACAAGAAGCAAATGCTTCATGTGCTTATGCGTGCTGACACTGTGGCACATGCTGCCACTAACAACATTTGCATGCTGACCCTGTGCGTGTCACCCCTAACCACGATATTCATTTTGTTTGTTTATCAAGCATGATTTTACTCACCATTCAATTGCATTTCCCTTTGCAGCAAATATAATGCGCCTAGAGAGAGGCTAAGTTCTCTGAGGGCGCTTTATCAAGTGCATTATTATTATTATATTATTATTAATGCTGCCAGCACTGAAGCAAGAGGCGACCGATGCCAGCAAACGTGCAACACAGATACACAAGAGTAGAAAGACAGATGTGGGAGGAATGAAAGGAGGACACGTTGCTACGACAAGGTAAGAGCTGAGAGAAAGAGAGACAGAGAAGGGAGAGAGATCAATACAGAGTATAAGGAAGACTGAGAGATGGACAGATTGAGTGAGATACAAGACACCGTGATGGAGTCATAGAGGTTGAGAGAGACTGTGTGAGAGAGAGAGAGGGGGAGGAGAGAGAGAGACAGACAGACGATACATATATAGGAGAGAAAGAAAAAGAGATATCGAGAGACGACAGCAAGATAGCACTTTGGTGGCAGGAGCAGCAGCCTTCCAATGGCTGACCTCGCACGGTTTTCACGGCGACCGTCGTCACGGCAACTCCCGGCTCGATGTTAAACGCGTCGGCCTTGATGACGCGGCCGAAAGCGCCCTGGCCGAGCACCATGCCAAACTTGAGACTGTCTCGCGGGAACTCCCACTCGGCGTCGTACGGCAGGCATTCCGTTTGCTCGTCGAGCGGTATGTCCGGGTTCAGCATGTTCTTGCTCGGCAGCAGGAACTCGTGCGGCTGCAGCGGCAAGCGACGCAAGCAGCTCAACGACCGGCAGCCGGCCGCCGGAGGAGGAGGCCGCCGCCGCTCGAAGATGGAAGGGGGCATGACAGGCCACACAGCGACACGATTACTGCGCAGACCCGGATGCCCCCACAGGCAAGCCGCTGCGACGAGAGAGCCGAGCGCGAGGGCACGAGGTCGCACAGCTCGGCTCGCAGCAGACGCGCTCCAAGGCTCACAATGGCCTTCTTGCGGCAGAAGCGCCTGACGAGGAACACTGTCGCGATTACGGACGCAGCAATGATGACGACGATGATGACGACGACGATGGCTATGTTCGTGTCGCTCAGGCGAGCGATGCTCGACGGTAGCACTGAAAAGAGCACGGCACGTGACAAGGTGGCGCCACTCGGAAGCGGCGATACGGCAGTCGTGGATCGGCCGGCCGGCCGGTAGGGGGAGATGGCAGGCGATGCGATCCCAAGCGAGTCGTCGGGAGGAGCCAAAAAAATGCGTGCAAAGGATTCATCCGGACGACGATTGTAGCAATCGTCTTTTGCGTAGAGAGAAGAGGCCCAAAATGTCTAGTCAGGCACCAGAACTGAATAGGATAGAAGGGACAGACCGTGCGGCGAACAGAGGAAGAAACGATACGAGGATGACGAAAAGGCGGCGCAGGCAGGGAGCAGGCGACCACAGAGACCAGAGCGTGCACAACGGCCGGGTGCGAAGTGGCGAGGGGTAAGCAAGGCAGCAGACAAGCCAGTCGCCCAGTGGGTCGGCGGCGCAACGAAAGTGAGATTCTGTCATCAGAGGTGTTTTCGAGCGCTCACTGCACAATGCACCACTCCTGGGTGGGTGGGTGGGTGGGTGGGTGGGTGGGTGGTGGCGAGTGTGCTGAAGAGTTTGTGGCCCGCCTTTCAGGAAAGAGAAGGAGAGGAGTCAGGAGGGCACGCACAGAAGAAGAGGCCACAAGGAGGAGGAGGTGCACAGAGGAGGCGAGGAAGAGGAGGAGGAGGAGGCGAGGAAGAGGAGGAGGCGAAGAAAGGAGTGCGCGCGCACACCAGAAGCCGGTTCTGGCCGGGGGCGCCGCGTGCCAGGCTCGCTCACCAGTGACGACGAGCGTCGTGTTGCTCGACACCGTGCCGAACTGGCTGGAGGCAACACACTCGTAAGTTCCCCTGTCCGACTCGACCGGTCGCTCGATCGTCATGCTACAAGCGAGCGAGCAAGCCGACGTCTGGCGCAGCAAAAGATCACTCCGCACCAGCCGCCTCACGAACGGCCGCCGTGGCGCCGAGTCTCCGAATCCCGCAGCAGACGGTCCCGCTCGAGGTGGCGGGCCGAGGCCGGCGCGCGTGCGAGGCGGCAGCAGCTGCTGATGCTGCCTACTTGCTGCCGTCTGGCGACAGGGAGATGCCGCCGGGCGAGCTGAACAGCAGCTGACCGTCCTTGAACCACTTCACGAGAGGCCGCGGGAATCCGGAGGCGACACAGTACAAGCGTACGGCCGAGCCGGCCTTGACAGTCACGGGGCCAACCGGCAGGCCGACGACGAGGCTTGGCGGCACGGCCTCTGCAACGCCGGAGGCGAATAAGTTGCAGCCGTGAGGGGGGCCGGGAGGTTGGGTGGGTGGGGGGACAGCCGGACAGGCGACAGGTGAAGAGATGCTGAGCCGTTCTCTCCCCCTCTTCGGACCACCATGTTGCCGAGCTGGTCTGGTCCGGCGGTTAAGGTGCTCGTTCCCCGACAAAGGTCTGACTGAGGTCGTGGGTTCAAGCGCCGAGGCATATGTGAAGCGCCTGAATAGAGATTAAGTTCTCTTGGGGCGCTATGCAAATGAATTATATTATTATTGTTATTACTATCTTCGTAGAGCTGTCTCGGTGATGATGGCCACACACAGCCGGGCCGCGTGAGAGCAGTGCGACCGCCAGAGAGCGCTTTCCACCGATTTCGGTCGGATGCTCCCCCCCCCACAAGACAAGGCGGCGGCTGGTTCATCGGCAATTTGGGTGGAGATGAGGTCGGCCGTCGGTTCCATCCTCTGGCGTCAGATGAGAGAGAGAGAGAGAGAGAGAGAGAGAGAGAGAGAGAGAGAGAGAGAGAGAGAGAGAGAGAGAGAGAGAGAGAGAGAGAGAGAGAGCTCGGTACCCTGTGTTTTTATTTTAACCAACCTTCAATTCACACAGGCCTCCCCCTGCCTCTTCGGAGGAGCGAGGCGCCCGCCCGAGTGCACGACGAGGGATGTACGTACGTAGGATGCCGGCAGCGTCCAAGCCGACACGCAGGGCGTGCGCGCTGTGCATACCCCTAACGTTGACCTGGATCGTTCCGGTCGTCTCCAGCTTCCCGACGGTGAGGTTATCGGCTTCGCAGCCGTATGAAGCCGTTGAGTTCAGGGTTGCATTGAACGCGACGATGAGCACGTTGGATCGATTTGTCCTGGAAATCAATGACGAACCGTGGCTGGCGGCGCGTTGCTGCTGCTGCGGTGGCGGCGCCGCCGCCGCCTCGACCGTGCGGCTCTCCCTCATCGCACCCGCTCCCTTCAATTTTAGCCTTTAGGCGGTGCACGAGGAGTGACTCTGCCACGGTTCTGCTGCTGCGTGCAAATCCCGACCCCCTCTCCCCCCCCCGTGGTGAGGAGGCGGCCGTAGCGCACGGCTTTCAACTTACGGGGCGCCACCTCCTGGTGTCAGCCGCCGGACGAGGAGAAGAACACAAGAGGATGAAGCAAGAACAAGAAGAACACAAGAGGATGAAGCAGCAAGGATGGAGAAGCCAAGGAAAACTACCGCAGGGATCGATCCACAAACACATCGATCGAATCTTTTCGAAAACGCCCTCAGTCGGGCACTGATACCAGTACCGCTGCCGGCCAGAGTGCTTGCAGACAAGAAGAGAAGAGTCGCCGAGCAGGCTTCTCGTTAAAACAAAAGGATCGGCATAAACAATGGATGCAAAAGCAGCGCGCCAAATTTGATTGGAAAAAAAACGCACACACACACATCGGACATCAATTCCTAAAAGAACAGATGGAGAGGAGTAATAATAATAATTATATGTTTTCACCTCCGCCGTGTGCCAACCTGGTTTGACCCAGAGGTTAAGATGCTTACTTTCGACGACCCAGGGTCGTGGGCTCGAGCCCTGTGGCGCCTGGACAGCGATTCAGTTCTCTAAAGGCTTTATTCAAAGGAAGTAGACTTTTAATATATATTAAGAGAAATAAATTTCTTTCCGCGCACTTTGCAAATGGTGCAGAAAGTCAAATAGGTTAGTGCTGAAATGCACATTGTCAGCGTAGGCAAGCACACAAGGTACAATTTAAATCGACCGAGGCAGATGCAGTAAAGAACAGATGGATGCTTTATATGTGGCTTCTTTTTAAACGTCTTTACGTCAGAGGGTGTCGTGACGTCATTTGCTGGCGAGTTCCAGGCTTTAGAAGCGTACGAACTAAATGCAATGTCTCCAAAGGAGTTGAGGTTGGTTCGAAGCACAGCTAAATGACTCGAGTCAGGGTGGTACGAATCCTAGCATGACTTGCAAGTAGTTAGAATAGGTTGGTCACAGCATGAGAAAGAACGACCTGAAGGTGAATGACAAAACTTTGAAGTCGATATGCTGCTCGATGGAGAGCCAGTGCAAGTCGCCGGCGTAACGTGGCAACTGCAATCCTGACGGCAGAAAAACCTAGCACAACCGACCAACCGACTAGCGAGGCGGTTTCCGGAGGAGATGAGTCCACCGTCACTCACATGGATCTGTTGAAGATGCAGCATCGGTCACCGCCGCTGATCGGAACATGTTCGTTCGATCCGGGTGCTTTTCGGAAGAAGTTGGGACTGCCGACCATCCACTTGTTTGCATAGCACGTAAAGGATGCTGCTTCGCCGACGGCAAGCAGCAGCTGCTGCGACTGGTTGACCAGGTACAGCTTACTAGGGCCATCTACAGTGCAAAAGCAGTTGCAAACAGAGCGGCAGCTGGAGTAATTCAGAAGCCGCAGAGCCCAGCCTTAAAAATACGCTTGGCCCGCTGCAATTGCCACATCGCACCATTTCTCGCCGACCTGCACTGGCTCCCAGTCAAGCAGCACACCGACTTCAAGGCTCTATGACTTTTTTAGGTCCATTCATTCCCTGGCTCCAGCCTACCTATCAGAACTACTCCCCCATCAGGCGAAGGGTCGTACAACCAACCTGTTGTTCTGACTCGAATCGTTTACCTACACTTCAAACGAATCCTTTGGAGACCTTGCGTGTAGTTCCCATACTCCCAAAGGCTGGAACTTACAACCTACACACTGCACAACGTCCCCTGACATGACGAAATTCAAAAAGAAGCTTAAAGCACACCTTTTTATTACTGCATTTAGTGGGTCTTTGTGATCTGTCCTTTGTGTGCATTTACCTGCTTACACTATGCCAGGCTGCTTGAGGATGCAACCACCGAACATTTGGTAATGATTTACATGCAGCCTCGGTAAAGTGCCTAGAGAGAGAGAGAGAGAGAGAGAGAGAGAGAGAGAGAGAGAGAGAGAGAGAGAGAGAGAGAGAGAGAGAGAGAGAGAGAGAGAGAGAGAGAGAGGGAGAGAGAGAGAGAGAGACAGAGAGGGAGAGAGAGACAGACAGAGAGAGGGGGTTCAGTTCTCTGAGGACACCATATAAATCTATTATTAGCAGCCACAGGCGGCTTGCCGAGTCGCCGTCGAAGCGAAGTCAAAAGACGATTTGCCATTTAAATTAAAGCAAGCATGCATACTAGTGTTGTGCAGCTGAGGCCAATCGGGGTTCAAACGTGGTAAGAGAGCTGGGTTGATAGCCAGCTCTTTTACCATGTTTGAACGACGGCATTCTTTCCACTCTTTCATGGAATTTTGTCGCCTTCAAGCTTCTGAGGTGCACAACACTCTCTGAGGCAATCTATCACAGTCACTCCGCTCGATCAACCAAAGGCTGCGCTTCTGCTACCGATGCCTATAGATGCAATGGTACGATGTATATACAAATGCTTTTCCATAAACACAGATCAGCTAGCTGGTCTACTGCACACTCTCTCTCTCTCTCTCTCTCTCTCTCTCTCTCTCTCTCTCTCTCTCTCTCTCTCTCTCTCTCTCTCTCTCTCTATTTCGTTCTCTTTCCCTTTCCCTCTCTCTCTTTCCCCCCCCCTCTCTCTCTCTCTCTCTAGGCACTTTACGGAGGCTGATCATTGGTGATCATTTCCGGCTCAGACCACCAGAGCGATCGGCCTCTAGCTTGACCTCTAGCCCTCACCATCCAGCTAGTTCATAGCGAACCCTGAACTAGCCATACCCATATCCAAGACAGGTGCCCACTGGGGCTGGGGGCGTGGCACAGCTAGCATCGCACAGGGCCGGCGCCACACTCGCGACTTCTGCACCTTCGTCTCATGACACACTAGTATTCCTTTCCTTTTTTTTTTAATGCTGCTGGCTCAAGAACAATAGCAGCCATACAACAGCACGCATGGAATAGCATGCATAGAATAGCACGATGCTAACACGGAGGGTGCTACGTTAGTGAATTACCGCCGAAGTTTACAAGTCACGAGAGCTTGCACTGTGTGTGCGCAAAGGTTACATCTAGGTCGAAGCGCTATTTACGAGCAACGATGAGTTCAATGGATCTTGGAATCGACTGCGATTCCTACACCAAGAGCTAATCGGATTTTCAGCTCAACGACGGCAGGCCAGCGCTCACTCACCGTGCACTATGAGCCGGACGACGTGAGATGCGTTGCTCCCCTTTCTGTTGGTGCCGGTGCACCTGTAGAGGCCCGAGTGACGAGGCACGATCGTCACCTGACTCTCGCGACTCGAACTCAGCACGATATTAGGACTATTTTGCAAGTAGGACCGGATGGCTAGGTCGGCCCAGGCGTCGGCTCTCTCGGAGCACCCGGGCTGGTGGCACGACTGCCACGACCACGACAGAACTGGCTCTGGCACGCCGGTGGCTGTGCATTTGAGCGTCTGCTGCTGCGGCTGCTGAGGCGGCCATTGGCTCCAAAGCGGCACACTCACATCGATGTAATTGGACGGTACGACACTGACGGCCGTATTCACTGGAAACGAAACAGAGAAGAAAACGTGCCTGGGATGCTGGGTGCACCGCCTGCCCGCTGGACTGCACTGTGCTTCTCGGGGCGGCCAGGGCCACCCGGATGAGCGCCGGGGGGGGGGTGAGTGAGGTACGTTAAGAAAAGGGCAACAGAAGTGTGCTTGGCTGAGACCAATTGGCTAGCAGCAGCACCAAGAGAGAGAGAGAGAGAGAGAGAGAGAGAGAGAGAGAGAGAGAGAGAGAGAGAGAGAGAGAGAGAGAGAGAGAGAGAGAGAGAGAGAGAGAGAGAGAGAGAGAGAGAGAGAGAGAGAGAGAGAGAGAGATAGAGAGAGACATAGAGATAGAAATAGAGAGAGAGAGAGAGAAAGGGAGGGAGGAGAGAGAGAAAGGGGGAGAGGAGAGAGAGACACACACAAAAAGAGAGAGAGAGGCAGTGGGAAGGAAGGAAGGAGCAAGGAGCACGAGGTGCTGCTGCCACTCCCCCTCGGAAGGATAGGGTGGATCAGGCAGAGGAGGCGCTAGCAGGCGGTGCCTACCGTTGACGACCAGGCTGATGGAGCGGCGTGCGCTAAGAGTGCCCACTTGCACGAGCACAGAGTAGATTCCAGATTGGCTTGGGCCGATCGATTTGATGGACAATGTCTGCGTGTACATATCGCCCTTGCTGTCGCTGCTGGAAAGATCAAAGGAAAGCGCACGGCATCAGCAAGCGCACTGCCGGCAGCTGCCTGTCCTATGCTCGTTCGGCAAGGCATTCAGGAGACAGCTCAAGAGCATTACGACGCCCAAATTTGTGCAATTTCGGGACACAAGCACAACATTTGGCACGATTGGTGATACTGGTATTCAAAGCACTTCCGAGGGTAGAGCTATCGTCAAGAGTGGGGCTGGAGTAGATGGCTTTGCTCTTCTAATAGGACGACGTTTTTGTGCGACCATCACCTTGTGCTCAGAATTTAGGCATTGTCTTCGACAGCCGCCTAAACATTGAAAGCGTTAAGAAGACTGCTTCCACAGTTAGCCAGCACGTCTGATCTCTATCTAAGATTAGGACTGTGGCTTGCCAAATATTTAACACGGTGGCTTGCCAAATATTTAACTGACTCCTTGGTTCTGTCTCGGCTAGAATATTGTAATTTCCTCCTTTTGGTTGAGCTATCGAAAAAGCTACCAGGCCACTGCAGCTGGCGATGAATATGATGAGCTGCGTTTATAGGCTAGTTTACAAATCCCACGGGTTTGACAACGTGTCTCCTTTGCTAAAAGAGCTGGGCCATACTTTCAGTTTGCGTTCATCGAAAGTCGGGAGCCGTTCACTTCCTAGCTTTGTCCAGTGCTCCAGATTCACACAGCTGACTTGCTTCAGTCGTTGGTACACACCTCGTCAAGACGGGGTCGAGGACTTATGCAAAGGTTGAAACTCACAAGGATGCTGCACATCGCGAGGAACTGCACTCTTTCCAGTCTCTCAAGCAAAAGCAATTTCTCATGACACCGGCGGAAGGAAGGAAAGGAAGGAAGGAAGGAAGGAAAGGTAGGAAGGAAGGAAAGGAATGAGGGAAAGGAAGGAAGGAAGGAAGGAAGGAAGGAAGGAAGGAAGGAAGGAAGGAAAGGAAAACTGAAGCAGAACAGAAGTGAGCGGAACTTAACGGCAAGTAAATGCGACTTGAGACGGCCGCTGAATCTGCCCTTCCTTATACAGGCGCACGTCGATGCGATGCGTCGGTTGTCGATGCTGACAGCCAGAGAGTATTTGTGCAGCCAACTTGATGTTATAGGACACAGTCGATTCAGTTTCTTTACCTCGCGCAAATGGGCGCCCGCAATGAGGGGAATCACACAGCACCATTTTCATGAGTGCAACCACAGCCTCGGGAAATCTGTCTCGTTTACAGTGCCCATTGAAGAGTCCTACATACAAGCTTGAGAAAGCTAACGAAGTCGTTGCACACGATCCACGCAAGCTCGAAAAAAGAATGGCTTTACCATTGAACTCCTGTTCAGGTAAAGTTTCGATGGCACTGCTGCGCTGGTCCACACTGGCCCAGAAAAACATCTTGCCCTACTGAAAATGCCTAGGTGTCAGGAAAGCACGGCCGAAGACACTAGTTCGGCCGGATCGCGTGTGCATCTTGTTAGCACATACTGCCACAAAAAGCAGCCAAGTCCTTGCACCGTAGAAGCCAATGCTAAAAGTCTAAGCGCAGTCATCATGTCACAGCCAAACTTTCAGCTGGTCTTGTTTTTTTGTTTTTGTTCTGCACACACACACACACTCACACACACACACACACACACACACACACACACACACACACACACACACACACACACACACACACACACACACACACACACACACACACACACAGAGAGAGAGAGAGAGAGAGAGAGAGAGAGAGAGAGAGAGAGAGAGAGAGAGAGAGAGAGAGAGAGAGAGAGAGAGAGAGAGAGAGAGAGAGAGAGAGAGAGAGAGACAGAGAGAGACAGAGAGACACAGAGAGACACAGAGAGACACAGAGAGACACAGACACAGTGAGAGAGAGGCGTCTCTGCATGAGGGGATTCTTTCGGAGGGTTGCTGAAGATCACGAAGATCAACGGGCTTTACGACAGCTGCTTTGCTGGCGAATCGCTCTAACAGCTCTTCATCGAATGATTTACGAAGATCTGGGAAGGCAAGCCACACGAGGTCACAGTGCAGCAGCAGAGCTCCACTCAAGGCAAGGTTAGGGTAAAGGGGACAGTAGAGAGGCTCTTAGCTGCTCGGGGAGGAGGAGGAGAAGCAGGAGGAGAAACTAAATCAACGAATTACAGCCAGCGGTAGAAGCAGCAACATCAGCGGTGGCGAATACAGCAGAAGCAGATGCAGCAGTGATGATGGCGGCCACCGTGCAGCGCTGCATAGGCGGCTCTGCAGCTGCCCACTTTTTGGATGTCCGAGCACGAGAGTGAGCGAGCAAGCACGCCGTACTCGCAAAAACAACTACAGCCCGTTGTAGGAACGAAGCCCTGCCTCCACCTCCTCGGCCGGGCGATTGAACGGCTTGATGGCCTCGAGAGCCCAAGCCTCACAACAAACCATGCGAACATGCCAGTGGCTTCGCGTGGCGCTGCTGCAGTGGCGGTGGCAGCCCCACGTGACACCGTGCAGCAGCAGCAGCGTCAGCCAGACACTCGGCAAAGTAGGAGGCCGAAGAGGTGGCAGCGGCACATGCGGCTGGAAGCTGGGCGCTAGCGCTTACGTTATAGCAAGCGTTTCGTTATTGGACAGCTGGTTGCTGTCATTTCCGAACACCCAGCCGGCAGTGGGCGGCGGCACGGCCTCGAACCGGACCACCAGCTCCGGCGAGCTGAGCTGGTCCACTTCCAGTGTGAGCTCACTGCTGTCGACAAACTTGACGAATGGCTTGTCTGCAACCGAGTGGCCGGGTGACATCGTCATAATAGGCAGCACGATAGGGGCCAAAGGTTGGCAGTCCCAGCTCAAGAACGAAGCTACTCTGCTGAATGAATGAGAAGTGGAGGTGTGGTGTTCTGATTGCACACGGTCGTAAAACATAAATAAGCTGGCGACGGGTTCTATTGAACCTACCGAAGCCATAATTAACTAGGAAGGCCGACTTCCTTTTACCACCCCCCTCCATTTGCACTCCCTTCGAGTAGTCCTTGAGAGCTTGGACTCCTACTTTGGGATGCTCACTAACCTTGGGGCGTCCAGTCCAGCACTGCCACTTGGCAAGAGATCGTGAGCACGATCTGGGGGGGGGTGGGTGGTGGTGGTGGTAAAGGGGGGTGGAGTGGGTGGTGAGCAGCCTCTGCCCATGTGTGCACATGCTCAATATCCAACCACGTGTGTCAAGACAGTGACATGCAATCTATGTAACAAATTAAAAAAACTAAATAAATTGATCGAAACTAATCTAATCAAATCAAATTACATCTGATCCACATACTTTGCCCACGGCTCTCTTGTATAACAAAAGTGGCATTGGGACCGGTGCCGATGCTGGCAACCCTTCGAGCGCCGACGCCATAATCTTTCCAGAGGCACCGGATTGGTGGATTCGCGCCACTGCAGCTAGGAAGGCGTGCCACTCCTACGTCTGGCCGGCGACTGAGCGCTCACGACTGCAAGCCAACAGCTTTGCCCGCGCGCGAGCAAAAACGCTAGCCGACATGCGTGGCTTAGACGAAGACGATGTATGCTGCCTTCCTGGCATTCTAGTGGTTGACCGTTGGGCCGTGAGCGGTTGGTCGACCGAGTCGGCCGACAGAGAACCGGATCTTTCCTCGGTGAGCCTGGTAAGGGGCGCTTGGTCTCGGAAGCGACGTCAGCGGCTTCGGGCAGTTAGTCTACTGCGGTGGTGGCAGCGCACAGCTCAACAGCAGGAGTGGCAAGTGTGGTGGCTCAAGAGGCTCAAGGTGAGAGTCAATTGCCCTCGGGCAGGACTCGAGCCCCAAACACCCTTAACCCCCGACCCCCGAACTGGATCTCGTGAAGTGCGAGCACCCGGGGCTACGACCCGGCGGTAGCCCTATTAGAAAACAGCTTCCACCGGCCGTTTGCCGTGCTCTCGAAGCCAGGCGCTAATCAACGAAACTCGGCGACCCACCCCCCCCACTGCCGTGCAATGCCAGGCAATCGACCAATCAGCTGTGCACATGCGTGTGCGCCAAATCGGCCAATCAGCAGTTCGCACCATGCTTTCCTTCTTGCGCCTTACCTACGACAGCTAGCTCGAACTCCAAGGATGCCGTCAAATTGCCGGATGCAGAGGTGGCCTTACAGTGGTATGTCCCGCTGTGCCGCAACTCCACGGGTCTGAACACCAGAGGGAGTTCGTAGGCTGTGTAACCGCCAGGAACCTGGTTCGTCGTCATGTTCCGGGGGACAGCATCTGCTGGCGCCTAAAACCGACAGCAGAGAGAGTGCTGTTGGGGCAGGGCAGGGCAGGAAGAAGCGAAGCGATCCCTGTCATACACAGTCATACACAGCACGCAAAAGCGTGGCGGACGTGAGAGAGACAGACACACACAGACACACACACACACAGACACACACACACAGACACACACACACACACACACACACACACACACACACACACACACACACACACACAGAGAGAGAGAGAGAGAGAGAGAGAGAGAGAGAGAGAGAGAGAGAGAGAGAGAGAGAGAGAGAGAGAGAGAGAGAGAGAGAGAGAGAGAGAGAGAGAGAGAGAGAGAGAGAGAGAGAGAGAGAGAGAGAGAGAGAGAGAGAGAGAGAGAGAGAGAGAGAGAGAGAGAGAGAGAGAGAGAGAGAGAGAGAGAGAGAGAGAGAGAGAGAGAGAGAGAGAGAGAGAGAGAGAGAGGTAGAAAGTCAGTGCGTGCAATGCAGCACACATCCGAGGCCTTCACATGCCAAGCTGCTGCTGCAGCAGGGCCAATGAGAGCGAGGCTCTACCCATGGGGGCTCGCTGATCGTTACCTGCAGAGTCGGTAGAAAGATCCAGCTCAGATTCACTGCTGCAGAGGTCGCAGCCATGAGACTGCATTCCAGCTCCACGCCCTCGCCAACGAAGAACGTTCTCCGGTCCGGGCCGGTTTTGGATGCAATTTGCGGTGGATTCGGTTGGACTGACGGCGAAAGAAAGCACAGAGAGTAGGATAAAGGTCCCTTCAACTCCCGACAAGTGGGCAATAGGATTCAACACTGCCCGCTCCCACCTCGGCAGAGAAGAGGGGAGAATATTAATAATAACAGCAATAATAATAACAACAACGATAATAATAACAATAGGCCGTCTGTGTAGCACCCTTAGTGTGGTTTCGTTTATGCACGCCCCAGCCTACGACAGTGCTGCGCCTAAATGTGTTATCTGCCAGTACTAGGCTGGAGGGCCCTTCCGACCACAGACTAGCCAATCAGAGCGCAGCTAAGCGTTAGCAACAATGCTAGCGAATCAGAGCGCAGCTTTTCTGAACCGGAGACGACTGAAGTGGATGAACGTCTGCCGGAGGGCAGTGGCGCTTCCCCCTCCCCCCCCCCGGCTCGGTGCGTAGTCGAATAAATTGGCGATGTTGCTCGTCGGCTGGTGTTTTGTGCAGTTCGTGAACCAAACTACGCTTAGTGAACTAAAATGTCTATCCACGCACTTAACAACTCTACAGCTTTACAACCTTGCAAGGCTAGTGAGTGATACGCGCACGCACGGTATGAAGCATACACTAGCAAACAAGTATCAAGCTTAGGCATGCATGCTACAGCAAACATAAAGACACTCGTGGCCACCGATTAGCAGGACCTAGGGCTACTGGCATGCGAACGTTGCTTTGCCTTATGCCAGGCAAGTGGCTGCGTAGCAGAAGCACAGAAGCTCTTTCCGTTCTACCAGTCGAGCGAAACTATTTGGGCTATGGATACAGCTCTGAGTCATCCCACTCAGGTTAGAAACACGGTGTGCATGCAGCAATGTAAAACAAAAATAATACTAATAATAACAAAACGCCTGCATAGAACACAAAGAGACCTCAATCTCTTTCTAGCCATTTTAACATAGGCTGCAAGAAAGCATGTCAATTGATATTGATAAAATGCACAACGTCAGCATGCATAAGCGCACGAAGAACATTGAATTCACATTGAAGCAACAGATGCTGTAAGGACACGTGGTTTTTAGCTTCTTCTTAAACTGTATTAAGTCAGTGAATGTGGTGATATAGACGTTCGTTCTAAGCTTTGAGAGCTTATGGAAACAATAGGCACTAAATCAAAGAACGGGGTTGTTAAAAGAGAGTCACAGATAAGCGACTCGAGTCAGAAGAGTGGAAGATAAAATGCAAAGTCTCATTACGAAGTTTCAAGTATTCCGAATAAGTAGGCCACAGCAAGCGTATGAAAAGACATTAGGCAAGAAACAGAACCTCAAAGACTCCTTGATGGGGGGTCAGTGTAGGCTATCGAGAGGTAAAAATACAGAACTAACTTTTTTTCTTGCCCAACATCGACTTTCACTTAAGGCTTTACACTTTCCTAAATGCTGCTAATTAGACACGCTGATGATAGCCCGAATAGTCTTCTCAAAAAACCTATTTTGACAGATCATGGTGGCAGAGATGTGTAGCTCTGAGAGAGTGAAGAGAGAGAGAGAGTGAGAGTGAGAGAGAGAGAGAGAGAGAGAGAGAGAGAGAGAGAGGAGAGAGAGAGAGAGAGAGAGAGAGAGAGAGAGAGAGAGAGAGAGAGAGAGAGAGAGAGAGAGAGAGAGAGAGATAGAGAGAGGAGAGAGAGAGAGAGAGAGAGAGAGAGAGAGAGAGAGAGAGAGAGAGAGAGAGAGAGAGAGAGAGAGAGAGAGAGAGAGAGAGGGAGGGAGAGAGAGAGAGAGAGAGAGAGAGAGAGAGAGAGAGAGAGAGAGAGAGAGAGAGAGAGAGAGAGAGAGACACACACACACAGAATGAAAGGGAGCAAAAGAGACAAAAAGGAAAGATAGAGTTAGTAGAAAGCGAGGGAAAGAGAAAGAGATGCCGAGAAGTAAAAAGACGGAAAGAGAAAGGCAGGGAAAGAGAAGGAGAGAGAGAATACGAGATAAAGAGAATGAGCGAATTGAAGACAAAAAGAAAGAGTGGGAAAGATGGAGAGAAAGGGAGAGATACATTGAAAGAGAGTGTGTGAAATGGACCACTAGAGATGAAAGGCTGCCTGCTGTTTCGGGCATGTTGGACATCATGCACGGTCAAAATCGTCCTGGACGGCTATCACGTGGCAGGACGGGCTTATGTACAAAGAGAGGAAAATGCTACGGCAAAAGTAAGAAGATACTTCCGTTTTGCACATTCTAGACATTGCAATACTTCGTAGGCAGTGCAGGCACTAGAAATGACTTCAAAATTCCAGCGAAAAAATGAGATGACATGCGATAGGATACGACTTAAAATAACTTGACACGATATGGGTGGTCGGAGGTGCGAGTTCACAATCAAGGAAAACTGAAAGAAAAATCACCATCCAGGCAGCCAAAAAAGATGCTGCTCACTGCTGGGCTGACAGCTTTTGCTGGTAGCCAGTACGGACAGAAACCAGGTCAGCGAGTAATGTGAATTTATTCAGGACAAAAGCACAATTGTAAGGAGCCATACAAGCATACAAGCCGTACAAGGAGCTGTACAAGCACGGTCACCCAGTGGAGAGTTAACAACAAAGATTCGTGGTGGAGCATAAAACCCATCCCTCAATCCAGTAAGCTGGAAATGCCCGACAGAGGGTGCTCCATCTACAGATTACCTCAAAAACATTTCATCGAAGTTATGATCAGCCAAGATGCCCTGATCATTGTGCACTTGGCATCCCGCCACGTAGGGATGCCAAGTGTAGCTTCGAGGGCCTCAGAGGGGACCCACCGACATGGCATGCAGCTGCACCGCGTTTTTTACCGTAGGCGACAGAGTACAATCCAAATCACACCGGCTGCTCGTCGGGAGGCAAACACACGATTAATAGAAGTTATCGTGCATGCACCAGGTCGACGAGGGATTACAGATTTTCAGTCGAGCAAGCACAGTCGAGCACAGGCTGAGCTACAGTCGAAGCGTTCACCATAAAGGGCCTTTACTAACAGCGACATCAGAACACATACTGACAGAGTCACTGCATCGCACACATAAAATATATTCAAGCAATGCACTAACTAGTAAAGCCTGCCCCACTATGGCAAGAAAGCCCTCCATTTCTGCGGGTCGTTTCCGAGATGGATAATTTTGCAAGCATCTGATTGGTCGCCGCTTCCACCAACAGGCAGCCGGGAAGCACAAGCAGCCTAGACTTGGCAGCCAGGTTTGCCAGCTAAGTGAAGGCCAGAAAACCGGAAGACCGGCCCCCCCCCCCCGCCTGATCGATAAAGTGCACTCTCGTGTGAACTTTATCGAGCAAGAAAAATTCGATTGTGCTGCAAACGGGGTCGCTAGACACAACTCACCTTCATACTTGAGTGGGAACACAATGAAGTCATTGGAGCATTTGCATTGGACTCTTGTGAAAACTTTACTGGGCACAGCTTGCTCGATGATGATGCCCCGCTGACGCGAATATTGAGCAACCTAAAAGCAGCTGAGTTGTGAGCATGAGCAAGACATAGACGGAGGCATCGTGCAACTGGAAATGACCAACAGACACTACTCACCGCTGCAGATTGGATGAGGGACGGTGTCATTCGATTCGACGTGGAAATGCAGGGTACCACTAGCGTATCGTTTTGCTTGATGATCAACGTTCGCGAGGTTGAGACGGGAAGACAGCGCAAAAACGTTGCGTCTGAAATTATGCAAGCACTCTGCAATGCCTGCCGCTAGAGCTTCATTCATGGTCAACATGATCACCAATCATCAATCCCTGTCGAATCCTGCTTGTGAGGGCTTCCAAGCACGAAAAGGGGCGATAAAGAAGACAGTGGCAGCAGCGGTGTAAACAGCAGCTGTCTGCTCTCTCAAGAAGTCGGTGCCCTCGTCATGGGTCGTGCCAGAGCCCACAAAGAGGAGTCTATTGGCACCACTAGCAACCACAGCTGCTATCTTGACACTTGAAGATTCGAAAATGCTGAGCTAATTGTCAGCGTTGTTAGAGCAAGGCCGACACCGACATCCTCAGCTCACGGGGCACTCGGTTCATTTGCCGAACGTTTACAGTGGCCGGCAATCAATCAGCCGGCTGCTTCCTCTGCTCAGATGTCTGCTACTTTTCTTATCCAAGGACTTCATCAAATACAATTCTAGCTCATTCTTTCTCTCGCCACGAGCACTAAATTAAATAAGCACAAGGCGAGCAGTGAATGGAAAGAACATAACTGCCAGCTTAGGCAGTACCCTTACACACTGTCACTTTCACTAATGAACAAAGAAGATGGCGACAGGGAGTGAGAGTGAGACGACCTAGTAGATCGAGATAAAGATGGATAAACATTTACACTCGTTATTATTATCATCACCATCCTGATACTCTACCTGTACTCGGCACACAGTTATGCCGGCACTTTACTATTTAAGCAGCGTAACGATTTCTCTTGCAGCTACCTGTAAAGTCGCTACATGGAGGTTTGGCTCTCCCAGGGTGATAATAATAATAATAATAATGCACTTGATAAAGCGCCCTCAGAGAACTCAATCTCTTTCTAGGCGCTTTACATTTGCTGCCAAGGGAAATGCAATTGAATGGTGAGTAATATCATGCTTGATAAACAACATGAATAACATGGTTAAGGGTGACACACACACAGGGTCAGCATGCAAGTGTGGTTAGTGGCAGCATGCACAGTGTCAGCACGCATAAGCATATGAAGAACGAATCACAGGGACCCACTAAATGCTGTCCTAAATAGGTATGTTTGTAAGTTCTTTTTAAATGCGGTCAAGTCAGGGAATGCTCTGACGTAAGTCGGGAGTGAGTTCCAGGCTTTGGGAGCATACGAACTAGAGGCACGGTCTCCAATGGATTTGAGGTTTGTACGAGGTATTGGTAAACTGTTGGATTCCGAAAAGCGGGAGGTGCGATGCTTGGCCTGGTGGGGGAGTAGATCTGAGAGATAAGCTGGAGCCAACGAATGAAGTGACCTAAAAGTGAGCGAAAAAACCTTAGAGTCGATTCGTTGCTTGACTGGTAGCCAGTGCAGGTCGGCGTGAAGTGGTGTGATGTAGCAACTGCGATGCTTACGACAGACAAGCCTAGCTGTGGAGTTTTGCACCAGCTGTAATCGCAATTGCACATGCCGGTAAGCCAGTAAGGGTGCTTGCTATACAAAAGGCCCAGTGGCCGGTTGGTCGAGCAGCAAACGACGGTGGTGGAGGTTGGCAGCAATCGATCGCGGTCGATCAGGCCGACGACTGGCCGGTTGCTAAGCCTCACCGCTAACTAGCAAGAACACGAAGGCCTGCTCTTGGCTTTGGCCGTCGGCGTAACTGCATTCGATTCGGCCGATGTCGTTGTACTTGAGTCCCGACAGTGTGATGTTGCTCGAGCGGTGGCAACTGCTGCCGCCGCTCGCCCCTGCGACGTTGCATCCCGGAGCCACCTCCGATCCTGACGGCACCGCACGGCCAGGCGAAAATCGGCTCTGCGGCAACTTGAATGAAAAATGAGAGAAAACATGCTCGAAAGCGTGCTAAACTGAGAAAAATGTGCCGAGCTTTGAAACCGGGCCCAGCCGAGCCGGCTTCGGAGGCACACGCCGGTGAGCAGGTGTTAGTAAATGTCAGCAATATTAATAAAACAAATGTACAGTATCTACAGGACATCTACCACATCTATTTCTAGGTACTTTCCATGCCCTAAAATGAAGAACATCAACCAACTAGTCAAAGTCAAAGAATGCAAAAATCGCCGACTCGTCTGATGCTAGTGCAATGGCTCGGCCAGCTGCCTGACTTGAACTCTTGTAAAACTGCTATAAAGCAAAATCGACAGGCGGCTGAGGCCGGGTATTCGGCATACACTAGTAGCCGACTCAGGCTCTTCAGATTGTGCTACAGTTTAAGAGACAGCACAGCAGCTGGTAGCTTGTATTCCTAGCCAGACGAGAAAGATCATACAGATTCGTTAGGGGGATGCCATCAAACTATGCAGGTGCGTACACAAACTCACACAAACACACACACACACACACACACACACACACACACACACCAACAGCACACGTATTTGTTGTATTTGTTATGGGCTGCCAATAAACATTTTCATAATCTTTGCATAACTTTAGTATGCCGGAATTCGTAGAAAACACTCGTATTGCCAGAACGAATTTACAGCCAGTACAGCGCAAAACTTTTGTATGCCAGGCGTCATTGAAAACACGTAATGCCTGAACGAATTTAGAGCAACTACAGTGCATAGCTTAAGTACAACAGGCGCCGCAGAAAATACTCATTGAACAAATTTACAGCCACCACAGCTGTGGCCATAATGACTTTTGCGCATGTGAGTGTGTGTGTGTGTGTATATATATATATATATATATATACACACACACTAGGTAAGGTGGTTGCTTTTTGCAGTGGTGATAGCGTTTAAGGCTCTTCTATATATATATATATATATATATATATATATATATATATAGATATATATATATATATATATATATATATATATATATATATATATATATATATATAGAAGAGCCTTAAACCCTATCACCACTGCTTGCATTGACAATAAAGGATCGCACATCGAAGGATTCGAACCCACGACCTCGGGGCCGAGGTCGTAAAAAGCAACCACCTTACCTAGCTAGTCAGCCATCACGGCAGACACTTTAGATCGGGTCGCCAAGAATCATAGAAGCATCTAGGGGCTCTATGCTGTTCTGCATAGAGCCAATAGATACGACGAATTGCTGGGTACTTTACTTGGATCAGCAGACTGCTGATCACACAGTCACGGCCCGAGATGGAGGAGCCGGCGAGCAATAGCAGCTATACCAGTGCAACAAATGTTGCTGCTGTCAGCTGCTGCAGAATCTGGCAGTAGAAGTAATCCGAATGCAAAAAATGTTGCTCCGGCAGCCGAAAAGGACTCATCTGAGATGCACAAATGTCAGCATACAGTGCCACGATGGTAGCCGACTTCTCAATGAACAGTGGTGATGCTAATTCCAATGGTTCCATTATGGTTCAATCAACCAGGAACTCGGGTAGAAATGCAAAAACACAGCCTCCACACACACACACACACACACACACACACACACACACACACACACACACACACACACACACACACGCACGCACGCACGCACACACACACACGAGAGGTGGCTGGATGGCAAATCTGAGGGGGTATGTGTGTGGGGCAAGTTGCTACCATTTCACGACCCCACATCGTTGGTAAGAGTCTTTTCAGCAGGTAATTCTATATTGCCCACTGCAAAGGGGAGTGATAGCATTAGCTAAGGCCTGCCCTTTAGTAAATGGGGCTGCTGAATCAGACGACGTTTAGCTTTCTCAAAGTTACAAGTATCGACACACTCACAAAACATGCGAGTTAAGGAGAACGAAAAAATACTACATTGACAGCAGATCGGCTTCCAAGTTCAATACTTCAGTATCCTGCTCAAGTCTACACGCGTCGACCACATGCTTAGCCGCACGACCCGACCAATGAGAGAACAGAATAACTTTGGAAAAAAGTTACTCTTAGAGAGATGAGCCGACGGCAAAGTCGAGCGACAGATTTCCGGGTGTCCATTAGCAGGCTCATTGACCCTTCGAATAAGCATTTGCGCATTGAATTTCGATTTCTGGTAGCAGACAGAGGCAGCATGGCAGCAAGCCGATTGCTGTCAATTAAAGGAGAGTAAAGAAGAAAAGAGGCGGGAAACCAAGCGACGGAGAGGGACGTGCATACGAAGGAAGGACCCTGCTAGTACCCGCGCTTCATCACATTTCACTGCATCCAATTCAAGATCCACTAGGATGGAATCCTAGGACCGATTCCCAACCTCTTGGTTAGAATATGCTTGCACACGAATATGGCAACTCAGTCAGATTCAGAGGTGAAATTGTGACCCAACTGTACTCTAAATGGCATGTCAGTCAAATTACCAACTAAACAATCCAATGGTATTTCTTTTACTTCTTGTAATTGCCCATAGCTAACAATCATTCGGGCTAGAAATTAAAGGTTACTTTGAAAGCTGAAATCCTGTTAATCAGGTAAGAGATAATGTATTTAACAAGACAAACTTAACTAAACTCAACACAAATGCAGCTAAAGTAATAACAATCGGCCATCTCCAACCATAAAATACAAGATAACCATCTCTTGTATTCAATTAAATAAGACTCTTAATTGGTAATTCAAGATTATGTGTGGTTGAAGTAAGATTTTCATGATCGATAGTTGCTCCCCTTCTCTCTCTCCCTGTCTCTCACCTACACCATGTCTTCCATACACTTACAGGAGCTGTGAACAAGGGTTAGGGAGGGAGTGATGCTTTTTTCTAAATACATCTGGCAGAATCACAAGCGTCGGAAAGCTTCCACGAGGAATGCCACAACAGCCGAGTGTTCATCTGCTATCTACAGTGGCCACCATCTCGGCACCAGTGCAGGAGGTATCTGGCCCATGTATCACAGCCATCAAGAGCTCTTGAGCTTAAAAAGGAACTAGCTTGAAAGCACTCATCGTCTCCTCGAGTTTCAGCCAAGCCTGCTCAGGACAAGTCGAAAAGGCTATGTCGCTTACACCGAAAGGTAAGTCGATTGAAGGCGAATTAAAAGAGGATTCATAAATGAGCTTTACTACAAGAACCCGTCAGTCGTACCAACAGCATTTCAGCCCAAGCCGGGTCATGCTGCTACACACGCACGCACACACAACAGTCATTGAATGTACCTAATTCAAGTGCAGCAGTCGTGAAACTCGTGTACAGGATTTTAAAGGACATTACAACATTCCCATCACGGGGGGGGGAGAGGCAACAGCCGTACTGCAAGCTTAGCCACATCAGCGAGTACATTAGCCACAGAAATCGTGTTCATTCAAATGTCAGGAAAGAGCACAGGCCACGTGAGAACGACGTCGGACGACATTACCAGCATTCCGGAAGTGACAACATCCGGTGTGGACCAGCTGATGTTTCGGTCTCCTTGGCAATTCAGGACTACAGTGCTCCCGGCGAGCAGCTCCACCGCTCTGTCGGCCGCCAAGCTGGGCACGGATCCGGCCGAGTACGAGACGATGGTCAGCACCGGGTCGGCTGCGGGTGTAAAAATCACGCGCCATCTCGCCTCTGACACTGGCTGCACGCGAGCGCAGGCATGAGCCGTGCGACCTCGGTGGGCGCCGGCACCCGAGGGGGAGGGGTGGGAGGCAAAGGGAGGTGAAGGCCACGCCCTCCTCCAGCTTCGTTCCGAAGCAGCGAGCATCGCTCGCTTGCTGTTGCCATGGCAGCAGAACGACGACCAACGCCTGAAGCCGCCTGACTTCCAAAGACGCCGGCTTCGTCTCGAGCAGCTCAAGGCTACCTCAATGTTGACTCGCGCAGCTGTGCAAGCCATGCACGGCTAGAAGTACAGGAAGTAGCGGAACCGCGCAGCAGATTGACCACGTGACATCTTACGCAGGCTAAGCAAGCCCTCAAACCCTGATGCAGCAACAAGGAGGTCAACTTATAAGAAGTTCGGCGGTTGTTTTTGCTTTAGTGTCACGAGTCCGGTGCCCGTGCTACTCTACCCTTGGTTAGAATGCTTTTACTTTGCAATTTCTCCTTTATCCTGGCATTTTGCATGCACAGATACAAGCTCTAATCACCGTGCGTGCACGCATCCATCCACTCAAACGGACAATCTCGATGATTTCCACGACGAAAAAATGTGCCCGACGTCAAAAAATGTGCTCCACGGACACAAGACAATTTGTGAAACTGGTTAATGAGCGAATAAAAAACTCGCACGAAAAATACGACTAGATAAAAGAACATTAAAAATAATAAACACGTTTGCACACGTGTGCACATATGTGATATTTGTGTACATACGATAACAACTGGATAGCTTACTCTGCTCCTGAGCTGAGCATGACAAATGTTTTTGCATGAAACCATAAGGCTTGTACCGAATACTAAGCAGCCATATATCGCATGACGGCAAATGAGCCATCACAATTACAACTCTAATATAGTATAATGCTACGTAACATTATAACGTAATACAATTCATCTGTACAGCGCCACACGAGAACTTAATCTCAATTCATATGCTTTGCATATGCCATGAGGCTAGAGCCCACGACTTCCGCTCATTGAATACATTCATCTCGACCTCGGTCGCTAAAGGTGGGCACCTTAACCAGTGGGCCAAGACAGCTCGGCAATTAAATTAAGGTGCTCGTGGCTTTAGAGTATCAGGATCAGGAAGCCAGCGTTATAGACACCTTCACAGCCGGCAGAGTGCAGCGACACAGCAAACAGCGCAGCGAGGCTATTCGATGCACTTTCAGACTGAAGCTCTGGTAGCCAGCTAGTCATAGTCAAGGTCAAGGTATTCTCTTCCTCTACCTTCCTCGTGGGGCGACGTTAGACCATCATGAATTGCTCAGCGTACCGTGAAAAAACTACCCGAAACCTTTTCTGCACGAGCACACACCAGGTTCTCTGCTTTAGCATTCATTTTAGCATTTAGAGTGCTCAATGAATGCTAGCCTAAATTAAATTAAATTTGCTAAATTAAACTAAATAAATTAAATTAAATTTGCCTAGCTTCAAAGCAGCTGCAGCCGTCTCAAGTCAGCATTAAAAAAAAAGTAGGCTTACACACGCATGCAAGCCGACATCCACACGAGCTACCAGCATGCGCGCGCACACACGCACACACGCATGCACACATAGAGCAGCCAACCGCGTACAAGGTTTAATCGGTGTGACAAGCGCGTGCTCGGCGTGCGGAGAGATATACAGAGCAGTGCGCTAGCTAGCCTATTACAAGAATGGGATGCAGACCACTTTGCGAGCAAAAAGATATCGGCCGTGCCGAGAAATGGCTGCATCCAAACTCGAGTCGTGCTCGTGGCAAATAGAGCAACTAATGCACCAGCGAGAACTGATGACACCATTCGTGGCTCATCGGCAAAGTTGAGTGTAAAAGTAGCTCGTCAAAATGAACTCGCAACAAATACGAGCAAGTTCGGGTGAAACAAGCGTGCTTGAGAGGGTCTATCACAAACGACCTATCGGCCACGCCGGCGGTGGCATTAGATATGAAAAGTGGCTAGTAACCTGTATACTAGTTATGATCAAGCGTACCTATTATGGCTTCGTTAACGTAGTTCAAATGCATTCCGAGATGTTGCTGCTGTTGCTAAGATCCGTGAATTACGCAATAACAAAAGAAAAGCGCCGCCCTGGAGCCGCCGCCTGGGGGGCCTGCAAGGTGAGAAGAAGTAAACTCTCGTTTATTATTCCTAGCATTTTCTTGAATCGCTTAGCGCGTTCTCCCTCAGGCGCTACTGCAAATCTCTTTAATTTAGTGGTCATCAGGCCGGCTATAACTTCCAGTGGCGCAATGTAAAGCTTGTCTTTGGAATCCTCGCTCGATGCAATGTAATTTATCTCCGTCTGTAACTCCACAAAGTCATAAAGACTATGTGGGTGTTATGCAGGAGAGTTTTGTATAGCGCACTCACAGCCTAAGCGGCTTTGTGCAATAAACCCCATTTTATAGGCGACCTTTCTGAAAAAGGCTTCGACCTATCCTTGACAGAAACTTGGCTAATATGTGTACACTGCGCTACCCTTACTGATGCAACGCTGACTGGCGATGGAGCTACAGGAGATGGAGCCGCTATTATCACACGCTCGGACTTCGACTTCAAGCACTCGTGAAGCAGTCTTTCGGTCTATTGCCTTTTATTTTTTCCATTGTTCTTATTTATTTATTATATCTAATCTCTCAATAGCCAGCCTGCATTACGAGTACAGCTTGATAGCCTGACTCGGCTCCCAAAAAAAGCATGCGACCGAATTCTGTCGGAAATGATCGCCTGGCACAGCCACTGATCAGTGAGAGAGGCCAGACAGGGACGCACTGAGGCAGGTCCGTGTCTAGCGTCCGTGTGTGAAGACAGAGCTGCAGGAGTTTCCGAGATCCAGCTAAGCTAATGTCCAGCAGCAGAAACTGTAGCTGCTGCTGCAGTAACTGCTGCTGCTGCGGTGGCTGCTGCTGCACACAGGTCTTCTACCACTTTGATGCGCCCTCCAGCAAAGTGTAGCCTCTGGCATAGAACATTCATGGCATCTGGGCTTTGAGTGAGCGACTTCTCTGCAACCAGTTGCCACTATTGCGGCGGCAATAGTCTATCGCACACCGGGTACCAAGTCTTCCTTTATCTAAGATTTCTCTGATCTAATTTCGACTCTGTGTGGAATAAATCAATCTTTCCTCATTATGGGTGATTTCAACATTCATTTGATAACTTACCCAACGCTTTCAGCACCGAGTTTCGTGCACTTACGTAGTCATTGTCTCTTGTGGCTCATGTGCACGGCCCTACTCACATCAAGGGTCACACACTCGACCAAATTTTCTCATACAACTGCACTTTATCATTACCAATTATTACCAAATTCTGCTTATCTGACCACATGCATATCTCCTTCAGTCTAAAATGTGTGCCCTCCTCCTCCACACATATCTTAATCACAGAAGACAACTAGTCCTCTGGACCCTAATCCCACTTTTACGATGCATTGATCTACTGCTGCCATGCATAGCTAACAAACATCATTAATATGTCATTAGCCTCAGGTCACGTCCCAGCACCTTTCAAAAGGCTGTATTCAGGCCACCACTCAAGAAAGCAAAACTAGACCAATAGAACTTTAGCAACTTCCACTCTGTCTCCCTGCTACCGTCCCTATCAAAGACATTGGAACGAGTATCAGCTGAACTCATATATTGAAACTTCAACCCTGCTAGTAAGTTCCAGTCTGGTTTCAGAGCTAATCACTCCACAAAGTCGGCATCGCTTCGGATGTTTAACGACCTACTTAGGAATGCAGACTTAGGTAGAGTGTCTCTGCTTGTTTTGCTCGATCATTCGGCAGCTTTTCATGCTATCGATCAAGAAGTCCTTCTTGAGCGCCTCTCATATCGCACGGACATCACTGGCACTGCAATGCAATGGTTCAGGTCCTATCTCAGTGGGAGACTGCAGAGGATTGATGTAAATGGACAAAGAGCATCTGACAAACGTCTGAAGTATGGGGTACGCCAGGGCTCTGAGCACGGTCCAGTTCTTTTCACAATGTATACTTTCCCTCGAGCCGATGTGATTGCCAGGCACTATCTACAATATAATTCCTTTGCATAGCACCCCAAGAGAACTTAATCTCTGTTCATGTGCTTCACATATGCCTCGCGGCTCGAGCCCACGACCTCAGCCAGACCTTGATCGGGGAGAGTACCTTAACTGCTGGACCAAACCAGTTCGGCATCTAGGCTTTCGCTTCTATGCAGATGACACTCAGTTTTTAACTTGCTTTGACCCCTTCCCGGCCTTTCAGCAGGTCGAATTCTCTCAACTCCATTGCTGCATGTATTGATGACAAGCAAATAGATGGCAGCAAACTTTCTTAAATTGAATGATGATAAAACTAACTTACTGCTTATGGGCAAACCGAGTGTAATTCAGAAATGGGAAAGGTTAATGCTCAAAATCGGCTCTGCCAGCCTATCTCATGCCGAACCCACACGAAATCAAGGCGTCCTGTTCAAAAATGACCTTTCATTAGACGACCACATCAACTCTACAGTCAAGTCTGCCTACTTTCAGCTACATAACGTTGCTAAAATTCGGGCTTGTTTAGACAAGGATACCATGTCTACATTAGTCCTTGCAGTTGTCACATTCTGTCTTGACTTCTGTTAACTCACTGCTTGCCGGTCAACCGGCCTATGCAATCAGGTGCTTACAGCTGGTGAAAAACTCTGCAGCTTGGGCTTGCTTGCCTGTCTCGAGCGTCGCAGTTGCCACATCACACATATTCTCGCCGACCTGTACGAGCTCTCAGTCAAGCAACACATCGACTTCAAGGTTTTGCCACTCACTTTTAGATCCCTTCATTCTTTGGCACCAGCCTACCAATAAGATCTACTCCCCCAACAGGCTAAGCGTCGTACCACTTCTGCTTTTCGGAATCCAACAGTTTACCAATACCTCGTACCAACCTCAAATCCTTTGGAGACCGTGCCTTTAGTTCGTATGCTCCGAAAGCC